>VXAZ01000687.1:330431-375990 GCA_013399875.1 Gymnorhina tibicen | reverse complement strand
GCTGGCGGCAGGGCAGGGTAGCGGCCGAAGAGCTTGAGCGAAAAAAACCTAGCCTTTGCCCAGGTAACAGGGCAGCTGAGTCCCCTCCCTGCTGCAGCCAGACCTTTTGTCCCTCTTAAGTATCCAGCAATTATCCCTTAGTATGGGGAAAAATTCCTCAAGAGGAAAAGAAGAAAGAAGAAAAGAAAAGAAAAAAAAAAAGAAACAACTCTCAAACCCCAACACTATCTCAGTGCTAACATACTGCACGTTACCAAATCATTTTCTCATAATTAATCTGATCATAAAAAAGGGTTTGTTGTCTTCACTGATTACCTGAAACTTTACCTTTCATGTTGCATTCCATGTTCGTGGATACATTGTGTCCAAACACAAATTTGAACAGCTCCATCTTTACCTCTGAGTTTTTAACTTGTCACATTTTCACAAATATCACTGAGTTGTTGAAGACAGTAAAGGAATATGGAAGCTACTAACTGCAGCCTTCATCAATAACCTGTCTGAACACAAAACATACAGAAAAGATACTACAGAAATTGTATCTTTAAGACAGTGCTCGAAATGCTAGCACACAAGTTTAATGGATGTGAAGAACGTGAGCTGAGATTTCTTTTGCAGTTATTTCACCTCCATGATTGTAGTGGGGCCAATCCAAAAACTAATGGAGACAAATCTGTCTTTATTAAAGAGAGTGGAATAAAATAAAATTATATTCATTAATAAAATCAAATCCTATGCTTATTAAAATTAATAAAGAAAACTCCAAGTAAAAACTCTTGAGGTCCAGCTTGATTTGTTTCATGTATTTTCTTTGATGCCTTTATTTTTCTGGTGCTTTTGCAGAGCAGCTAGTGAGGACTGAGAAGCATTAAAAGGTAGAACACATTGCTCTCGAAGGTGAGAAAGGCATGGGGCTGGGTCGATGCACACAGTATTTTGCTGGGCAGCTTGAGTGATCCTTAGTACCATGTGCAGAAAAGCAAACTTTTTTTTCCTTATATATTTGATTGTTCCAGAGAAGTCAATAAGACCTCTCCAAACCTTTCTCCTGGAGATGCTTGTAAAAATGCCACGTGATCTCCAATGTGTGCAAAATGGAAATGGATCAAGCCTGAGGAAATGATCCTTTCCCTCCAGTATACTCCTTCTTCTCTAAGGAAAACACCTGAAGCAAGAAGATTTTGTTTGGACAAACTACCCCAAATCCAAAGGGAGAAAAGTTAAGTGTGTTTAAATTGTGGCTTGTGTGTTTCTGACTCACACTGTTTGTCCTGTTCTCCCCTCCTGCCTCCCAGACACAGTAGTTATTTGGGATGCAGACCAATAACATATCCAGCCACAAAGCCTACAGCCACTTCTGGGTAGCTGTCTGGAAAGCAATGTTAATTTTTTTCTGTTCAAGACAAATTGGCAATTTAAGGGCCTTTTTGAAAGCAGAAACAGTGTTAGGCGAGGTTTGTCTGTTTTCACCTGGGTATTTTTCAAAATTGATGCTGGGCTGCTTGTGTCATTAATAATGATTTATTTCTTATTCAGTTACTCAGGCTGCAATTAGATTTTGTGCATAGTGCTTTGCAGGACAAAGATAAGAATAAAAGCTGTGATCCCCAGACCTTCTAAATCACAGACCTTCCTTCTTAAATACATTCCTTCTTTAACAGGAGTTTGTGTGTCAGTCCTGTGACAGCAGGAGGCTGCATCTGGGAGTGACTCTTTTGAATGTGAAGATGTGCTAAGATCTGTTCCTCCACACTCTGTGGTAGGTTGCAAATCAGACCAGCTAAGTGCAACTGGGACACGGGATCCTAGAGAACATGATGCTGTAAATGAGTGATGAATGGAACCAGCTTCAGGGATTGTCAAAAGATTGAAACCAATTCACAGAATCACAGAATGGGTAATATTGTCCAGCCTCCCTGCTCAAACAGGGTCATCCTAGAGCACATTGTACAGG
Source organism: Gymnorhina tibicen (assembly GCA_013399875.1). NCBI lineage: Eukaryota > Metazoa > Chordata > Aves > Passeriformes > Artamidae > Gymnorhina > Gymnorhina tibicen. The sequence goes on along the minus strand of VXAZ01000687.1, from coordinate 374,036 downwards.
ATTGCATCCAGACAGCTCTTGAATATCTTCAGTGAGGGAGACTCTGTCTGCAAATGCTCTTGCCAACCTGTTTCAGAGTGTGGTCACCCACACAGTAAAGTTCTTCCTCATGTTTTGGTGGAACTTCCTCTGTATCAGTTTCTGCCCATTGCCTCTTGTCCGATTGCTTGGCACTACTGCAAAGAGCCTGGATCCTTACTCTGACACCCTCCCTTCAGATTCTTGTGGACATTGACAAGGTCCCCTGTCAGTTTTCTCTTCTTGTGGCTGAACAGGCCCAGCTCCCTCAGCTTTTCCTTGTAAGAGAGATGCTACAGTCCCTTAATCATCTTTGTTGCCCTCCACCAGACCTGTACCAGGAACTCCATGTCTTTCTTCGTACTGAGGAGCCCAGAACTGGACACAGCACTCCAAGGCCTCACCAGGGCTAAGCAGAGGGGCAGGATCACCTCCCTTGATGCGGTGCTCTTCCTGACACACCCCAGGATACCAGTGGCCTTCTTGGTCACAAGGGTACTGCTGGCTCATGAACAGTTTGTTGTCCACCAGGACCCCAGGTCCTTCTCTCAGAGGTGCTTTCAAGCAAGATGGTTCCTATCCTGTGCATGGGGTTATTCTTTCCTAGAACCCTGCAATTGCCTTTGTTGAATTTCAGAAGGTTCCTTTCTGCCCCTCTCTCCAACCTGTCAAGGTTCTTCTGAAGGGCTGCACAGCCCTCTGGGATATCAGTCACTCCTTCCAGCTTTGTGTCATCAGTGAACTTGCTGAGAAGGCCTCTCTTCTTCATCCAAGTCATTGATGAGTAAGTTAAACAATAGTGGGGCCAGTATGGAAACTTAGGAGACACCACTAGATACAGGCCCCTAGCTAGACTCAGTTTCAAGAGTCTAAATCACTGTGTTCAGACTCAACAGACCTGAGTGAGATATCAGTGTAGAGATGAAGTGAACAGTAGGACACCACATGGTTCTAGGGACTTGTTCACCCATCTCTTTTGTGAACTGAGTCTTTTACTTTTGTATAAAGAAAGCTTGTTCTGAGAGAAAGCAGGAGTGAAATGGGATGTAAGGACCAAAGGTCAGGTGGAAAAACAACAGAGCTAACTTGCTTTGAAGATGTCTTGTGATCTGGCACTTCAAAACAGAACTTTATTTTCTTTTTTTTCTTGCTGCAGAGCTGAGAGAAGAGCAGGAGGGAAAAAGGAAAGACAGGTGCAGATGGCATTATTAGATTTGTTAGCTGGAAAAGAGTAAATGCGATAAAGAATCCAATTTAGCATTAGCAAGACAGAAAAGAGCCTTCAAAGGATTATACTGAAAGACCCATAATTATTCTGCTTACTGTCTTGTGTATTGAGGAGTACTGCTGTAACTAATGCTCTGGGAACACTTTCCAGAGTGAATGGAGGAGGAGCAAAGGCATAAAGACATACATGCTTTGAACATCCTTTGGTATCATGGCTGTTTGGAATAAAGCATGCCTTGCAAGTTTGGTTATCTCTATGCTCTGTGACCTACATTCACCGGAGAATGGAATTCACAGGAGCTACCAAACTGAGCAGGATGCTGTCCAGCCTGCCCAATACGAAGTGCTGCAGAGACAAGCACAGAAGTCGTTAGATATCTCTGTGTTAAATTTAAACACCTGCTTCACCTGGAGCTCAGGTCCTGCCCAGAAACTGGGTAAGGTTGGCGGCTTTGTACTCATCAGATAGCATCAATGCGGATATACAAGATAGATTCAAGGACTTTCTCTCTATGAATTATAAACAATGTCCTGACAGTTATCACTGAAAGAAATGCTGCAATCCATGACAATTATGTAGCAGGTAATTCTCAGCCAAGTTGCTGAACTGTCATCAAATATTACATAAACTATTCAGTCACTCAGTATTCATTAAGCTGTAGAAAGAGTGGACATGACCTTGTAAATTATAAAGGATGCCTCTGTCTGATAAGAGAAGACTAGAGTTCCTGTTCTTCCATTTAGCATGAAACTACTTCACAGAAGACAAAATAGCTCCAAGAGATCCTGATAATTGTATTACAAATGCCTTTTAGTGCCAATGTTCTTTGTCAGAAGGAAGGCCTGGCTCTGGGTGCCCACTCTTCTGGCCCAGGTTTCTCAGCACAGGCTGCTAGGTGGACTGCCACGCTGTCTGCTGCTGAAGTACACAGATGTGCTCTGATTGTGCCTACCAAAGCATGTCTATCCAGTTGGGAACAACAGAGAGGCAGAAAAGGGACTGCCTCTGACACCTGAAATCCTAGTAAAAAACCATTTAATACGTGATATTGTAGTTCATAGATTGAACTTTAACTTTGTTCCTAATATTTTAATCTTCAAGCTCAGTTATACTTCTTGATATATAACCCTTCTGGCTCTTGTGTTGATTTTATACTCATCACTGAATATTCAGGAAACTTTATCAACCCAGCATTTTGTACCAGTGTCTTTACAAGAAATGTGAAAGAGTCTCAGTACCTCCATCTACCCTTGAGGACCATTAAAAGTAACCCCATTTTAACCAGCGTGCTCTCTTTGTGATGCTGTTTTGTCAAGAGTAGAGTCAATTTTCTTCCCAGTGGCGAGTGCAGGGCTGTGCTTAAGATTTGTGCTGAAAAAAGCATTGCTAATACAGAAATATTTTTGTTACTGCTCAGCAGTGCTTGCATAGAGTCAAGGCCTTTTCTGCTCCTTGTACCGCCCCTCCAGCAAGGGGGCTGGGGTGCGCATGAGGTTGAGAGGAGACACAGCTGGGACAGCTGACTCTGACTGATCAGAGGGATAATCCATACCATATAAAGCTGGGGGAAGGAGGAAGCAGGGATGTTTGGATAGTCTTCCCAAGTTACTGTTATATGTGCTGGAGCCCTGATTTCCTAGGGATGGCTGAACACCTGCCCATCCATGGGAAGTGGTAAATAATTCCTTGTTTTGCTTTGCTCGCATGTGGATTCTCCTTTTCCTAACAAATTATCTTTATCTCAGCCCACAATTTTTTTCATTTTTACTCTTTGGATTCTCTCCCCCATCCCACCAGGAGCGAGTGGCTGTGTGGGGCTAAGCTGCTCATTGGGGTTAAACCACAACAGATGCCTCTCATTATTCCCCAATTAAGTCTTGCCTTGCTTTACAGTCTTTGCACTAATCTTTCCAGTCTAAGTTTTGCTAAATTAATAACCAGCTTTGTTTTACTTAGCTTAGGTTACTACATATCCCCAGTCCAGAAGACCATTGGTGTTAGCAAAAAAAGCTAAAGGTACTCTGCTTTACTTAAGAATTACTTTTCCATGATTGATGAGCTGAGATGATGGCATAAAGATTATTTATAGCACAGGTCTTAATTCATTTACTGGTCAATGTTCTCTGTAGTTGTGACATTAAGTATATACTCTCTATTAGCTTTACTGACCTCAAACTTAATACTACACATTTGTTTTCATTAAATTGCATTTTCCATTTCTAAGCCAAATGATATAGGAGATCAAAATCTAGCCACAATATTCCTTAATAGTAGTTGCACCTTCAAATTATTTTTGCAGAATTTGATATATGCTTTAGATAGCTGCATGAAAATAGTTAAACATTTTTCATATATGACAGGTTCTCAAAATGACCTCAAAAAGCTACAGTTAATAACAACGAAAAACTCCCACAATTTTCCAGCACAGTAAGTTAGTCACTGTTATTAAACAAGTCCTTTCTTTAAGGCATTTTAACCCTCAGGCAACTTTGCAGTGTTATCATTAGAGCCGAGCACTTTTTCTTTCAGCTAAAACTAAGCTTGTGGCAAAATTTAACCTTTGATGTTTAGTTACCCTAACATCATGATCCAAAATGGCATTTGCTATGTAAGTTGGAATATATTTTCTGGGCTAGAATTACAAAAATGGTGGAGAAGTTCTCATCTTCTTTTTGTCCAGCAGGAAATGCAATTCATGATTCAGTGCAAGATCTAAACCTTACCTGCAATTCCCCTTCAGGGAACAGCAGCTGAGCTGCAAATATTCTGGTGTTATTACCTGATGAAAGATATAGTTTCTCACTGTTGCTTGTTTGAGCTGTTTTATTTAGTAAATACAATTAAACATTTTCTAGAGTACTTGGGTGCTTTGTCTCCTTGTTGAGTGGCTGATCTTTCCGACTTTTGATCTATATTAGAGACAGTCAGTATTTTGTACCAATCAGAAAATATGTAGCAGCTGAGGCTGACTGGCTGTTATCCCTTTCTGCCCAGCTGCTCAGCAGCTAGGGCAATCATTTAGGCAGTAAGAGTTGTGTTTGGGTCTCTTCAGCCTGCCACCAGCTCAAAACTTCTCCTCTCTGGTTAAGCTTGCTCAGCCTTGAATGATTGTTAACTGCAAAATATAGCATTCCCTTCAACAGTTTTGTGAATGTTATGTATAATTTCATTTGCTTATTTTTCTCCAAACATATACATGAAATGATTCTTGTACAAAGTGTCAATGAAATGAAATATTTGTTGTTGATTTTTCTCAAAAAGCAAAATAAGGTTTGGAATGAACCTTTCCAGTTTTTTTTTGGTTCATCTGATGAATTTTAAAATCAGTTATGAGTACACTGTTTATTGCTTTTTGGTACAGTTCTGTGCAGTGGTGATGCTCATACCATTTGCCATGGGACTAGTAGAACATTTCCCCATTCCTTTACATGTTAGATAGTTTTCTCCTTGCAGAATATAATTGAATTTCCAGAACTAGATACCACAGCAGGGTGAAGAAAAAGCCTACTAAATGCTAACGGATAAATCCAAGTCTTTCCACTGTCTCCACGAATTTAAGGAGGCTTTCAGAAAAGGAACTTGACCTCATGGATCTGTTTGATCCCCCCACTAGGATGTCTAAAGGCTGGGTGGAAGTGGGGTATGGAAAAGCAGAGTGAAAATTACAGTAGAGACACTGTTTTACCCACTATGTGACTTCCTTGGAGAAATGGAGAATGCAAGGCCATTCTGGAATAAAGGCATTGCCAGTTTGCACACCACTGTCTCTGAGTCATACCTGAGTTCTTGAAGTTGATCAGTGGGTTGGCACCAAGCAGTTAGAATATTTGTTTTCCATCCATAAATTATCATCTTGCAACACCCTAGATTTTGCATTTATTTAACCAAGGACAAAACTGTTTAACTGTTCCACAGAATCACCACAGGTTTGTGATTTTTGTCATGTTGTATGTGTCGTGTCACTACAAAGGTCATATTGTAGTGTAAAATAGATGTCAGAAAAAAAGGGAAATAGTTTTAGAAGCACAATGCTCCCCATTTTGAAAGCCTAGTGTAACCTCAACAGAATACGCTAGAAAACAGGAAAAAAAGCATTGAAGATTATCATAGTTTCAGAAGACTAAATCACCATTCATCATGAATAAGGGAGGAGCAGTGTGCTAGCCAATGAGTTTTTCTAATTTTGTGATACTTTAGAGCCTGTTTTGGGGGACTTATAAATAGGAAAGTGTATTAACTGCAGTAAGCCTTTCACTGACTGAGTTCTTACATATATAAATTGAAACCTGAAATTTTCTTTACAGAGAGTTTGGCTCATGGCACACTGTACTACAGATGTTTTCAAAAGGTAAGCAGGTGGCTTCCTGCTTTTACTTTCAGCCAGGGGGTGGAAAATCCTCCTTGGCTACTCTTACTTGTCTGCTCTCTAAAAAAATAAGCGGTTTTAAAAAATGTTTCACATAAAATTGCTCTTTGAATGCCACACAACCCAGGGAATCCACACCATGGAGGTCTCAAAAAAAAGGTCCAAGACAAACCTTTCACCACCAATGAGCAAGGAAATTGCTGACAATCTAAGCCAGGCTCTCTGAGGCTTTGTTCGTTCATGCATTTTCCTGCTGTAAGGCATGGAAAGTGATTTTTCTTTGCCTCCTACAGGAATGCTTTTCTCAGGAAAGTGCGAAGTAGAAAAGGGGGCAACAGATTTGCTGCCTTCTCCTGCTTATAAATCTTTGCCTCTCTTCTCTTTTGGGGTTCTTTTCCCTCCCTTTCTCATCTTCAGACTGAGTTGGGGGGTAGCTGCCCCTGTCATGGACTTCTCCTATCCACCTTCCCCTGCTACTTAGGTTTCAGAGAAGGGAATGAGTGGGAAAAGGGCTGTAACAGAGGTCTGAAGGGGAACCAGGAGTGGGACAGCCAGACGTGATATGAGGGTACATTAGCAAGAATAATCTACCAAGGTTAGGGTAGGATGAGTACTTAGGTGGCAGACACACACATAAAATTGAGGTTTTCTTCTCTCTTGCACATGATCCACATACTCCCTCCTACGTTTTTAGGTCTTTTCAGAGTTGGGGTAGAATGTTCAGAAACCAAAGTGCACCCATATCTCAAGATACAGCTCACAGGGTGTAGTTCTATCACACATCTTCTTCAGCTGGGATTCTGGTTCACAGACGTCTCTGCCCTCTCCTCCCCTTCTGTCAGCTGGAACGTTTTTTTTTCTCTTTTCCTATAGTGCTTTTCACTACTGCATTATTTGGATCAATACAGCTATAAACTAGGCCAGGGAGATAACCCAAGATAAAACTCATGGTTTGAGCAAGCAATGGAAAAGGCTTTGTTTCCTTCATGCTGGCCAAGGTCTGTGACAATGTAGCTGAAAAACTGTTACATTTGTTTTAGTTTAATAAAGGTTTCTTCCCCTCTCTCTGTAACTGTTTCATGGGTTTGCTGTAATCCTTCAAAGAATAATTAAACTCACTGACAGCTAGTTCACAGTTAACCAGAAAAGCTATTTTAAAACTATTTTTATTTTGGAGTCTTGGCCTGCCATTGCATCAAGTGGCTGATGGGTAACATGTAAATGTATAGATGATTCTGAAATATAATGAGGGACCATACTCAATATTTTAAAGCGGTAGATGGTAAGGGAATGAAGATCCTTGATTTATCTGTTCTGAATTTAATAGGGAATTCACTTGCCCCCACCCATACTGCCATTTCACAAAGGTGAGCCGAAGATAAATGTTATCAGGCAAGCCTGTAAAGAAATACATCAAAACCCAGAAAGCAATGTTTTTTGAACATCATGAATTTTCAGTCCAAGGAGCATAAACTTCTCTAAATACAAAGCTCAGAAAACCTCAGCACATATGCCAGAGCCTTTTGAAATAATTAGCTGAAGTTGGATGTTGCTGCTCCAAGTTATGACTGCAACCTAGGCAAACAGATGCTTTTATTTTAATTACAGTCCATTGTATTTCCAAGATTCTTACTTTTTGCTACTGATTATACCTAGATGGTATTTGCACATTCTACAGTCTCCAATATTAACATTTATTTCATTATTCACATTTGGAATATATACACCTTAGCTTTGGTTTCATACATTTCAGTGGCATGCTTTGAGCAAATACTTTTAGTATTACTATACAAATAAATTATAAATCTAAACTCTTCACTGTTTACAGAGGGAAACCTTTGTAAAGCTGCTTAAGGAGCTTGGTGGCACACTACTTCCCAATGCAGGAACAACTTGGTTGTTCCCACCCTATTACCCATGTCCATTATATTTAACCTGATGAACATAAATGGTCCATTGGGACTACTCTGCTACTTGAAAATGTTTGCAGTGCAAGTACTTGTATTGAGGTTAATACATAATGCAAAGGAAAATGAAAAACCTGTGACTAAGCCACTGAACTAGGAGACAGGCTTTCCTCCTGCTCTTTGATTAGGGTATAGAGTTAATTTATGCTGGTTTTATTTTTGGAGCATTCAGCAAGGCTATGTTACTGCAGCAGTAATTCTCATCTGTGCAGGGCACATGCTAAATAAGATTGTTCTGTGCAGGTAGAGCCTTGTATTCTTTATATACTTTGCATCTAGTGTAGATAATGACCCAAAGAGAGCAGAGAGTCACAGTTTCTGAGTAGAGCTGACCTTGGCAGTGTTTTGAAGCATACAAAATCGATATTATTGAAGTCCTCCAAGAGTCTTGGAACAAAAACCCAGTACTCTGAATGATGATCATACTGATTATTTCTCTTAAAGCCTATTTGTTTGGCACCTCAGCTAAAAATGCTCTCTGATGTAAGTGTTGGCAATCTGAATAAAATCCAATTTCTTTATTCAACAGAATGTATTTAACTGAGTATAATTATGTATTTCATCCTTACCATTACCTGTCCAATACAATTCTATTCTTTTAGAAGTTGGAAGAGATGGGCAGTTAGCTTGATATTATCTTCAATGGTGTAAAATCTTTTGGTGTGCTCTTTGATGCTAATGAAACTGCAGTCAAGCACTGAGAATATCCTGAAAGACCATTGGAAGTCTGTGTGTTCTTTATTAGCTATGGTGGGTTTGGGTTTTTTGTTTGGTTTGGGTGGGGTTTTTTTGTTCTTTATTAGCTATAGTGGGTTTGGGTTTTTTGTTTGGTTTGGGTGGGGTTTTTTTGTTCTTTATTAGCTATAGTGGGTTTGGGTTTTTTGTTTGGTTTGGGTGGGGTTTTTTTTGTTTTTTGTTTCCACTGAACACATCTGGGCAGATTGCTGATGCACAGAAACCTGCATGGAGATGGAGGCTAGAGCAGCTGTTAAAGAAAGCTGTATTCCTCAGCACTCCAGAACCTGGTCTTTGAGACAAATGTGGACTTGAAGCCCAAAATGGGCTATAGGAACACACAACCTGAACTGTTATCACATATAGTAATGCATTCCCATACAAACCACTTTATTGAGAACTCCTAATATCTTCCCTGATTCCTCTATCACTTTGAGGTCTCTTCTGCATAATTCTGCTATCAGCCACATCAGTATTTTCTTAGTATTAGTTAGCTGTCTTTCTTTCCTTTCTAGTCAAATAGAATCCATATTATCTACCTATGGATATCTGCTATGAAGGCATGTACTTCCAGGCTAATCCTCTCAACCTCTTTTACAGTTGCCAAAAGGAGATACAGAGCTGATTAGTTGCTGCAGTTTTCTTTTAGCATCCCATTTAATCTGAATCTGAGTCACAGGGATTTTCATCCCTTCTGGACTTGCACAAAATTAGAAATGTTCTACTATTCCCAGGTCAGAGAAAAACACATTATCTGAAGTCTAGGAAATGTGTGAAAAAAACACCAAGATGTTTTTGCCATGTGAATAACACTCTGTTCACAAAAGGATTGCAGAATAGATTGCATGACTGACAGACTTATAATAATTAGAGGCTGAGTTGTCAAATTTTGCTTGGCTTGACTGAATGAACTCCATCTCCAATTACAGGTACTGTATACCTAATTGACTCATCATAAACTTTAAGTAAAAGCCACAAAATTCTGTAAAAACTATATTGGTGTCTCCTTTGTGCTCTGAGAGCTCATTATGGTTGGAAAAAAAACCCAAATCTATGATTAAAAAACTTAAAGAAGTATCATCTTTTCAGATCCAAAATGCTTACCATATTTATGGAAAATTATCTCAGGTACTTATAGAACAAAAGATAACTAGCAAATGGTAGCAACACCCTGGAATTAAGCTTCAGTCTTTAAAGTTCATTTTCAGGCAAGATATAATTACAAGAAATGGTGTGATTTGAAATGTGTGTTTCAAAGCACAGGGTTGTAAAAACAGAATGCTGTCAGACAATCACATCTTTTGAGTCACAACAAGGATAAAAGAATTGTTATCATAAAGAACTCTCACAGTTATTTGGATGCATTAAATGGTTCAGAGTAACTGAGAGTATTTCTTATTGTGTGCTGGAACAGCACGGTGTGCTTTATCAATCCATCTTTTCACACACAAGGGATTAAACTCTGGTGTACAAGCAGAGCTTCCTGCTGTGAGTGGGTTTGCTGAGATATAATGCAGGAGACTGTTGCAGCTCAAGTGCCAGCAGCTAGTCTAGGTAAGCTGTTATGACCACAGGTGCTTCACAAAGCTGAGGTGCCATTCAGCCTTTTAAAGACACTGTTAGCGGCTGGAGGATTACTCTGAAAGAAGGCTGAATTGTTATACTGAGTAGTGCCACAATTCATCTAGGTTTGTTCACCTCTAGCCAAAGGCAGGAGAAAAATCAAACCATGCTTTACATGTATTTTTCGCTTTAAGGCAGAAATTATGTGCACATTCTGTATTTATAAAATTGCACAAGATGAAAAAAAGTTTGATGGCTTCATCATGCCTTTCATACTTGTAGCAATCATTCAAAAGAGGTTTTAAATATTGCCAGTAGGATATGTATTTTAATAGATAGTATTTGACATTGCTGCATGCTCTGTGCTAAATTCAGTAAGGTCTAGACTTTGAGTAAGATAGAAATAAAATAAATTTGCTGTGACATTATTCCTGATTCTATGTGGGTAATGCTCTGAGTATAAGTGAGTGTTAGTCTTTCTTTTTCATCTGAAATTAAGTGGGGAGTTTTTGTTGTTTTGGTTTTTTTAATCTATTAAAAAAACCCCATGATTAAGTAATGGGCCTGCAGTTCAGGAAGGCCTCAGTATTTGGTTGTTCTGCTCATATTGTGACTAAATAATCTTCAGACAGATGGAATATGTGTGATTTGATTATTTTTCAGATTAGTGGAGTCCAAGTATGGCCATCACAAAAAACAGATCTTACTCATTTCTCTTAATTTCATGTAAATGTGAAGTAGCTTGAAGATTTTAATTAAAAGAAAATGATAAATTTTCAGCTGTAATTCCTGGTTTAATTTTACAGGTTTTTTTCCTTTTGCACTCTGTATTAATAACCATTCTATGATTAACTTGCAGTAAGACCTAGAGCAGGATATACAAAACCGGGGCAGTAAGGAAATTAAAGTTATGTGAACTGCAGAACTAGATTTTCTGCTCTCTGTAGTTACATAGTTATTTTCCTTTGATATGAGGACTTCTGGCTATGTTGAATATTTATGCACCAAGGTGTTTCCTAGCAAAGCTGTCAGAGGTGATGTGAGGTCATTTTACAGTATTGTTCTCAAGATCAACAGTTGGAGCAGAGTACAGGACTGTACCAGTTGTCAGTGTGGTAATATGCTGGGAGCAATCAATTTCCTCTGAAATCAGAGTAACTGTCAGTGCTAATTAGCAGAGGTGTGACATAATGATGTCTTTTTAATCAAGAGGCCTCTCTAGGAGCCAAGCTTATGCACATATTTTATAGTATTTACATTGTGTTTAATTGGGACACCTCTAAGGCTTCTCACTGGATAACTGGGACAGTTAGAATTGGAGCTGGTGGCTGATTAACTCCCAGTTAGTGGTAATTATGAGAGTAAGGCCCAAGTGTTCAAATAAGCACTGCACCACACTGTGCTGTGATGCACTTTGCCACACATCTCTCACTGTGCCCTCATAACACGCTGCATGTTCCTCAGTCAACAATATTGAACTGAAAGCTGAGGGAGCTTTACTGCCCTGGCTGCAGCTGCCAACACTCATGGTGTTTTAGGTGGAGTGGTAAAGAGTGAAAGTATTTAACTTCTTCACACATCATACCCCTTCAGAAAGATATTTTTTTTGTGTAAAGTCTTTATTTTTGCCCTCAGAGTCCTAATTGGTTCTGTGTTAAGTGTTGGTCATGGGCTTTTGGCTGTCTACGGGAAGATTTGCTGATCAAGGAAAACCAGGACCAGAGCATCTGGGCTGGCAGTTGGCAATGGGAGATGGCAGAAGATACAAGCAACTAACAGAAATGTGTGTGTTTGTGAAATTAGAAATCTGCAACTATGTGTGGGCAAAGCAGCAGCGGGAGAGAGAGCAGTACAGCAGAGGTGTTCACACTAAACTGGGAGGTGTCCACAAGCCCTACCTAGGGGTTTTGACTGGTGGAGAAAATCAGAGCTGGTCAAGTGACCCAGGGCAGGTTTTTTTTAAAGACTGGGGCTATTCCATCAGGAAAGAGTGAAATAGGAAAGGACTTGGGGAATAGATGGAAGAGGCTTTAGAGAGAAGTGTGGACTGCTCTTGGGAGACCCAGAAATTGGATTTGGGAGAGGTGAAGTGCTTTTGGGAAGTCTGAGGGGCTCTGGGTGAGCTGGGAGGCACTGAAGAGATCTGTGGCTGTGGAATAGCTTGCTAAGAAGGTAAGAGAGTCCAGAGAGAAATCAGTGGGAAAAGGGAAATTCAAACATCTGGAGTTAGGAGTCACACAGGTAGCTGAAGAATCACCATAGGACACCCACCCAGCAATATATCTGTGAGTGAAATCCCTCTCCTCATGAAGAGCTGAAACTTGTCACTTTACTGCTTTAATTTAATATGCACCTGAATTTTCATGAACATATGGTAGGGAGAAAGAAGGTTAAGCTAGACAGAAGATGGAGGATATAACTCTGCCACGCCAACAACAAAATAGTCACTTAGAAGTGTTTTTAACTGGCTAAAATAATTCAGAGAAGTAGAGTTTGAGCAGTCAAACAATGCAGAGAAAACAATAAGGAATGTGAGTGATAGAAAGTCCCTCTATTTCAGTGGCAAAAGCACTCCTACACAGCTCACTGGCATGTCTAGTAGGAACATAAAATGTTAGACAAAGTGTGTGTGCCAAAACTGCAGGAGGCAAGATGAACCTCTGCAATCAGCAGAACAGAGAACTATACAATGTACTTACCCCAAAATAGAAAGTCTTCCTGGAACCTGACATGAAGTCCTGCTACACCACTGCACTGCTGTCTTCATAAAAACAACAAGAATGGTAACATTTCACCTCACAAAAAGGGATGGGAAGCAGATTTCCTGTGGGGTAAGGCTTTTTATTTATCTCTCTGTACAGAGAAAGAAATGTCAATTAATTATCTTTGGCATCATCTGCTTATAGCTGATATATTAAACTTATGATTTTCATTTATGCATATTAACTCCCATCTTTGCAAAATAAGTGTCTCAGTTCCTCAAGGTTTTGTTTATAGATGAGTCAGTTCTCCATTTTAAACCAGAATTTTTTTTTCTTGTGGTTTTCTTTGTCTGTTTTTCAAGGATTCTATGAGTTTTGTATATTTTAATGCTAATTAGATGTTAATATTCCAAAGAATTGTGTACTCCTTTACTTTGGAGAGTAGTGATACTGTCAGTTACTGTCAGTCTTGTAAGTCAGGTTCTTCTATGCTATGAACCTGGCTAAGATCCTTATATTTCTTAAAATTTGAAATATTTTATATTGCAATCAAACTGAATTCCTTGAGGGTTAATCTGTTTCTGTGTATCTCTTCATTCTTACAATTGTGTCGAGTGTTGTGCAGAGAACATTTCTATACAGTTTTTAAAGGATGTGCTCTCCTGACCCCCAGTCATCTCATAAGAGAGGGATGCTAACTGCTGAGCTGTTGGCCTGACAGAGAGGGCGGGCTGAAACACAACCCCTCACTTTGGTATTACAGATATGGACTAAGTATATAACGAGTACAAATGAGCAGGAGCACAAGAATGGGTTAAATACTTTGTGCATGTTGTTGCTTTGGGGTTTTTCTCTTGAAAGATTGTTGAAATGCTATTCTACTTATCCCCCAGTCTGCTATTTAATGTCATTGTATGTGATTTTATGTTCCATACCCTGTTTAATAGACAAGTGAGCAGCAGATGATGCAGAAACCAAAGGAGTAAATACATGTCCTCTAAATTTCTGAGGCTTTCTCAAGGTGTCCCAGACTGCAACAGTAGCCCTAAATGAGGACAGTGGAGAAGTGAGGTTGGGAAAGGTAAAAAGGAAAGTGGAACCAAACCTCAGTTCAGTTTTTTGATTCTGTTATTCAGCCAGAACTGTTTGTAGTTAAAACATAACAACAGAAACCTGTTACCGGAAATGGCCTAAGAACCCAATGCAGCCAGTACCAGCTTAGGTCCATTTCCAAAGGACAAGATGGAGAGTCCCCCTCATGCTGTTCACATCTCCACTGTTCCACAAAATAGCTCCATAGGACTGCCCTGGAAAGGACATTCCAATCCAAAGTTTGCTGCAGCCGTGCGGGTCCATCATATTGCGCACAGCAGACAAAGCTCTCCTTCCACTCCTCCCTGCCTCAGGCTTGCTGAAATTGTGACACCATCTCACTGCCCTGTACCAGCGATTCTATTGAATGCCTGGTGTTGTATGACAGTATTTTCAAAAAAAAATCAGTGGGAGCTGGATCCAGATCTCTCAGGCTTTCAGAACTTCTCTGCAAATTGTCTCTGCATGAACCTCACAGCCTACATACAAGGGACAAAGAGCATCTGTTCCTAAAACACAAAGCTAATACTCAAAGGACTTTCTCTCAGTCGCTCCGCAAGGCTTGACAGCATGATGGCATATTGTCCTTCACCTGTACCATGCTGTTTTCCACAGAAGCGGAACCAAAGTGCTCAAGCTGGACATCAAGGGGATAGCACTGCTATCTCCTCACCCTCCCCCTCTCCTCCTCCCTTCACAGCCAGGCAGATATACCTGTTTTTAAACAGGTCCCACTTCTGCCCATTGTTGGTCTGCAAACAAATGTCTGTTGAGGTAAAAATAATAAAGGTGCTTGTAACTGTGTCATACGTCTCCCTTTCTTTTTCAATCTTGCTTTTGGCCAAACTGAGCACTAAACAAAAACCTGTTTTGAATTCTTTGGCCATATTTTAGCCTATGTCAGTAGCACGGTGAAGCATAGCAGAGCCAGATTTTCAGATGTATTTAGCCAACTTGGATTCTGTGATGGCACCACTGCCTTGCCTCAGGGCAGTAAACAAATTCAGGCACCCTAAGTTACACAGAGCTGTGAGACATAGAACCACCTTTGCTTTCTGAAGACCCCTTCTTGGAGGAATGGCTTTCTTTAAAAGCATTTTTCAAGGTTTAATTTTGAAATTATAATTCATTGTCTTTATGTATTTAACATTTAATATTGCTAAGCAGAATTTTAGAGAGCCTTCTTTTTACTGTATTTATTTAGTAGTTCCCATGAGATTAGTATCTCAAAAGGAAAAATCAATAGCACTTCACTATAGGCAAGTAAAGACAATAAAACGCCTAACAGTCTTCACACTAAACCAAAACACCTCTGAAATGCACCTTTGCCTCTGATACAATACCTTCCAGCCTTTTTTAATAACCGCATTTTCTGTATTGGGAATGTTGTAGCAAACATTTTAGGATCAATTTAGTAGATGAAAGAATAATAACTTTTCTATGTCAGAACATTTTGAAAAATGTGAAGAACTACAGAGCAACTGCTGTTTTCTGTCTAACCAAACCCAAATTTTAACCCCCCCTTTCTGCTGTATTGACATTTAAAATGGGCTAGAAATAGAACCGAGGGGGAAAAAAACAAAACGAAAAAACCCAGCAAAAACCACTTCCACAATGCAAGCCTGATCAAAGAGATATTGCATTGTAATCTTGTGATGAAGGCAGTTTGGTCTGAGGGTTTGCTGAGGTACTTGAACCATTTAGAAAAGTTATTATTTATTTTGAGTATTTTGATTTTTTTTTAATAAGTCTGGGCTGAAGTTAGTATTTCACTCAAAAAGCTCTCAAGTAATTGTTTAGAAGGCAAAACTTCCCAAAGCAGACAAAGAATTACTCCTTAGGAACAATACATTTGCCTACATCAAATGAAAGAAATATATGAAAATCTCCACGAAACAATACTTAGTGCAATGACCCCCTGCAGAGGCTTTAATGATCACTGGCACAATTGAAGGTGATTTTATTTCACTTGCACTATCCTTTCATTAACGTCTCTGCTCATAGAACTATGCTGTCTGAAAATTTTTCAGGTTTCTGGCAGTGATCACCATGATTTTATTTCCAGTGCCATGTTTCCTTCCTGCTGTGCCTTGTGGTATAACAACGGGACAGTGCTGCCTGCCATTGCTTGGATCTGAGAGTCAGCCACCCATGCAGTCTCTGCAGCTGGGCAGAGCCCCGTTGCTCAGTAGTGTTCACCTCCATAATCTGATTGTACTTGTAAATTTGGATGCAGCAAAAACTTGTTGTGCACTTACTGTACTTGGAATTGTATATATCAATTATCTGAAGGGATTTATTGCTTGAATTGCCATCATCTTGAGCTATTCAGTAGTCCAAGATAACAGACAGATTTCCATGAGGCAGATGAAAAACACAGATCTGATATAAAAGCAACCCACTGCTAAATTGCACATCTCTGCTTCAACACACAGCAGAGCCCTTCAAAGAAAAAAGCAGACAGAATTTGGAGTGTCAAGCACTTTATTTTCACTACCCTTAGTCTCAAAAATAGTATAATAAGGGAAAGATTCTATCACCTCATTTTCTCTTTGCAATTCCTGGTATGTAATTTTCTTGCAGGCAATTTTTTATTTCTGGGAATAATTAGAAAGAAAGTTAGCTTTGGTCTGTAAAAATGCAGCATTTTTCTTTGCATTGAGAGACTCATTCCAGGCTATGAAGAGTCAGAAACCCTTTGCTTTTAAATTGTGGGAGAAAAGGAAATGACACTGGAAGTCTGAGTGCTGCTCCTTCCTGCAAGCTCTTTCTTTGACTTTGCCATGTTGTGCAAAGATCTTGACTTTGCCATTGTCTGAGATCTTGGCTAGCATCTTCACTTCAACCCTCCCTCTAGACCCATACATCTCTGTATACAACACAGTGAAAACAGTTTATTACCATTACCTTGCACAATTCAAATATTCAAGATGAGACTGAGCTCCCAGCTTAGCACCAGCTTAGCTTCTGCACACTCTTAAAAGACGGTCTATGCTCAGATACAAGATCATGAGTTAGCCTCAGTTCTGGTAATTACTGACCTGACCTAATGCTATTAAGTCAATGGGAACTTCTAATGAGTTTTAAAGGGCTTTGGGTCAGGATTTTTGTGCATAGTAAATCCAATGATACATTAAGACACCCCTTACATTTTGCTTTAAAACACTGACATTTGGAAAGGTCAGTCTGAAAGAACCTTTGAACTGGTGATTAAGAGTCAGCAGAGCTAAAATAATATATTATTATCTCACAAGAAGATTGCTGCATGCTTTAATATATTCAAAGTAAGATATTTACATTCATCAAGTATGGTGAATGGAGAAATAAAACACCTCTTATTGCTTATGTTACACCTCTATGACTGTTTCCAGAGTGTTATTACAGTTGTTGAGTTTTCCAAGTAAAATGCTTTAATAGCTTTTAACCTCAGTGATTGCTGGGAAAGACTGGTTCAGTCCTTCAGCTGGTACTTTTCTCTGACATGTTTAAGGAGTTGGCACAGCCAAGAAAATTAGAAAACAAAATAGCTCAACTAGGGCGCTTGCTAGTCATTGCTCAATGAGAACAGCAGGCAAAGACAGAGCAGCTCTCACTACCTGTGATAAGATTCTCTAACATTTGCAATTCACTACTGCAGCTGCTGTTCAGTCCAGACCTCCCATTTCAAGTTTCAGCACTTAATCCATTAATGTATCATGTTTAACTCTAACTTAAACTCCAGAAATAAGCTGATTTTGTTGTTGTGATACTGGGACATGCAGTTACTGTGCCCTGAGCTAGACATCACGTAAAAGCATGCTTAACTAGGTAAACAAAAACAGTTTGGTTTAGGTCAGTAAAAAGCACAGAGAAGTGATAAAACTCAGCCCCTGGAATGCAAGAACTCCTGCAGTGTTTGTACTGAATAAAGTTGGCTTTCTCATATAAATAAACAAATCAAAGGTGATAGACTCCACATTTATGAACATCACTGTCCAAGACAAACCAGATAAAACAAAGCTCATGTTTTAGTTGATGTTGCTATACAAAGGAGAGTAAAATGACAAATCTTTAGAACTTGCACGTGGTGTGATTCTTGAGCTGTCCCTTGCAGGGCCAAGAGTTGGGCTCGTTGATACTTGTGCATCCCTTCCAACACAGGATTCTGTGATTCCAGTTTACACTCACTAGTTAGTGCTTCAATTCCATCTGTAACCAGAGTGAGTTTGCTGTTAGGGAGAACGCTTAGTCTCATCCTTCAGCCTTGTGACTGATGGATGCCTGGAAGAGAAGGGATAATGAAGGCATGAAAGTGGACTTAAACTTTTTTGGTAGCCACTAAAACCATATTTAATTAACTTTTAACTCTCTGTAACTTAGTGTCCTGGTTTCAGCTGGGATAAGGCTCATTTTCTTTTTAGTAGCTAGCATAGTGCTGTGTTTTGGATTCAGTATGAGAATAATGTTGGTAACACACTGATGGTTTGGTTATTGCTAAGCTGCCCTTACCCTGTGCCAAGGACTTTTCAGTGTCTCATGCTCTGCCAGTGAGGAGGTGCACAAGAAGCTGGGAGAGAGCCTGGCTAGGACAGGTGACCAAACTGGCCAAAATGATGTTCCATACCATAGAACATCATGCTCAGAACATAAACTGTGGGGGAGTTATCCAGGAGCAGTATGGTGATTGTGGCTCCACAATCCAGGGACAGGCTGATCATTCGTCAGCAGGTGTAAACAGTTGTATTGTGCATCACTTGTTCTTTGGTTTTATCTCCCTCTCTCCTTCTCATTTTTATTGCAGTTATTATTATGTTTGTTCCAGTTACAAAACTGTTCTTACATCAATTAATGAACTCTATTTTCTTTTCTTTCCTGATTCTCCTCCCCATCTCCTTGGTGGGGGTGGGCAGGGAAAGGGAAGTGAGTGGACGGCTGCAAGGTACTTAGGAGACTTATTTGCAAGCTGAAGTTGAACCATGACACTTAATTGCCTATAGCATTGTAGAAAGGGTGACCTTCTAGAGCAATAAGCTGGATGCATTTCTACGAGTAAGCTCTGTCTGGTAATAAGCATGGCCTCTCAGGCTGAAGATTGCTGCGTTGCTGTGGGAACAGTGGATTACCACTGCTGGCTCTGGGAGGAGCGATTACCCAAAATATGTGACAGGGTTGTAAAGAGCTGAGATCTATATTTTTCATGGAGCTGCAAGAACCAGTTCAAGGACTGATGATGCCTAATGCTGCATATGTGGGAGGAAATTTCCTTTGTCAGATGCAATCCAGTGACTTTTGACAAGTGGAAACCAGGGTGTGATATAGAAAGTGTTCTGACACACTCTTACCAGTCACATTCCAAAAAATCACTGTGGTGAGGTGGGAGCTAGTTGGAGCAGACTTTTTGATACTTAACATGATACAGAGTCAGGGACTATCCTTGACTATGGAAAATAATGAACAAATGTGTATGCTGGTTCATAATATCATGCTAATAATATAATGAAAACTGAACTGAAAGACAATAAGAGATTTCTGAAGGTTTGTTTGCTGCTTAGCCCAAGTATAACTTTCTTCCTGAGAATGCTGTAAAGTTCTTGCCACAGGGAAGTAACTGGATGTCAAGGTGTAGAAGATGGAACCCACTGCCATCAAATGAAATTTGAAATCTTATGCAACTGCATGATGGAAATGTTCAAAATCATCAAAGACAAAAGCATTAAATACAAAGAGGGTAAAACTTATGGAACCTCAGAATATACACAGGTACTCAGAGCTGACCAAAAATGTAAAAAAGCAAACACCAATGCAAGAAAAGTGATAATTATCAATTGCACCTCTGAGTGAATCACACTTATGTCAGGGTACAGCACTGCAGAATTATTCACCTGTTCCAAAGTTCATTTTCTGCTGTTCTCTTTCATGTAAGCCCTGTTGATCCCTCACATATTATCAGACAGAGATTGCATCTGACAAAGGAGGTTTCTGTCTAAATAGGTGCTGCACCTTATGCTAATAAGTCTTGAATTGATCCTTGTAGACCACTGGAAAATTTGCCTGACAAATACTGAGTAGACTCCTACTTATTTTGACTAATACTTCTTCTTGGAACACCTGTGTTCACCATAACTGATGGTCCCTAGCATATCTTTTCTGAAGTTAGTACAGTCAGATGAGATATTTAATTGGGAAAAAAAAGTGTCTTTTTGAATCTCCACTGGTTTATGACTCATGAGATGTCACGTTATTCACTGACCTATGTGTTATAAGAACCTAATTCAGAACTATAATTTTTGACAGTGTAAAAACACATTTTGGTACAGCTGGTTCAGGCAAACTTGGCATCTAGTGAGCATTTTTATTATGGAGACAGCATCACTTGTCATCAATGTAACTGAGAGAAGTGTCAGCTTTTACCTCTTAACCAGTGCAATAGTGAAGTTAAATATTTACCGTAAGGGCTAATTCCAGTAAAAAACATCTCACTTGCTGTTTTATTTACCCTGCTATGTTGTAATTCAGTGGGTCTATCAAGTATGTTGACAGTTTTGCAACATTAGGTGGGAGGTGGTTCATGACAACTGTTTTGTACCTTCGTCAGATAAAACTCATAGATAAAACTCCAGCTTCAGTAAGTGCAGGATGGATCACAGATGGCTTATGGAAGTGCTCAGAAACACATGCTGAGGCTTTGTCCTGTCAGATGATCACCTCTCCTGCAAACAACACGACATCCACCTCAGGAGGTAACTGGATGCTTGTATGTGTCACAGCTCACCAACAGATGCCCACCACGTGACATGCACCTCATGCAGTTGCTCTTCCCTATGATGCTGATGTGACAATGGCACTGTATGATCAGGGAGCAAATAAACATCTGGTCAGATGAGATGTCTTCCAGTGCCAGAGTAAATCCATATTTTGGTGTAATACAGGAAAGCCCCAAGTCAGGGGAGACAATGGGCACATACCATCCTTTTATTTACATTACTGATCCTATTTCATGCAACCAGTGAGTAAGATCACAGTCTTTGAGAGCCTAAATCAGTGAAGACCCCCCCACCTGCAGCCGTAGTTTGTATCTAATCTCCCTTCATTAACCAGTTCAGCTTGGTGCAGGTTGAGTTGGATACATGAAGTTTAATAGCAGAGAACCTTGCTTTTGACATACAATTGTGATTTTAGAATCAGCCAGGAAAATGTAATTCATTTGTTCCCACTAAAGCTAACACAGCTGCACAGCAAGACCTGGAAGCATAATTGAGACCATTATCTCTTGTTCTGTTGAATGAAAAAGCAATGCTCTCCAACCTAAATTTTATCTATTCTACTATCTTAGAGCCATCATTGTTACCCAAATATCTACCTGTCCAGCTGGGCACAGCACCTAGTTCTAGAGTGTTGTGGCTCAGTCATATAGAAACTGGGCACAGGTGCCTTCACCATTTCCATTTCCATAAATCTGTGGCCTTTTGTAATGAGTTTATGCCCCAGCTGGTCTGTAAACTCAGTCACACAAGGCCAAGCGAGTTGTCATGACATCAGGCTATATTTGATCACACAGCATACAAAGGGATCAGACAGACTTTAATTTTAAAAGTCTTGGCACAGAGTCTAGTAAAACATTTAAATGGTTATAATGTATTCATTGTTTAATTCCTTTGAAAGGGAGCCTTTACAGCCTGTACAAAAAGCCAATTAAAGGATAAAACAAACCCAAGAGTCAAAATCATGATGATGCTGAAATTAACATTCTAGTTCAGAAAAACAGCTCTATGTTTTGAGGACTGTCACAGAGCCATTTTGAGGGGCCATGGAGTTACGCTTGCATGTTCTTTCGACAGCCTACAAACACCAAGGGAGTTATGTATTTTCTCTAGCAGGAAAATACAGAAAAACTTTAACTTAATCCTTCTTGGTTTTGTCCTTCAGATAAAGTAGACAGTGTTCTGAATTTACAAGAAGCAGTGAGTCCATGCTGCATGTAAGAAAGTGTAACAAAGGTAAATGTGAAAACTTGTGTAGGGGAAGTAAACATTTATTTGTATGCTACCCAAGTAATTTGATTTTACCAACTTTCGTGCATTTGGTCTCAGATTTAATTCCCTCACAGTCTCATATCACTATACACACAAATACCAGGGCACGTGTGCCCAAGTATTCTGGCCAGGAGCACCAGCATAGAGGACATGAGCTACTGAGTCCTTGTACACCTCTGATGCTCTTTTGACTGGCAAAGGTGAAACACTTTGGCAACAGATTGTTTATGCTCTGTATGAGTTCCTATGGGACATCTCATTGCTTCAGAATCTTGCTTATTTCAGTCTCTATAAATTGCAAACAAATCCATGTCTCGTTATCTGTTCTTCCTTGTCCGTTTGAAATCTGTGGGGTCTTTTCTGGTGGACTAATAATGTTAAGTGTATGTGATTTGGTGTGAGCTGGCTACAGACGTCCAGTTGGCAAGGCTTCCATGCTGTGGTCTTATCAGTGCACAGGCTTTCAGATCTGTGCCTCAATTTTGCTTCTGAGAAAGGTTTCCTGGGAGCAGTGCCCTGTGAACAGTGTCACAGTATAGGTGATTCCCTTAAACCTTTTCCTAACGTTTCTTCTGGAGCTCTCATGCACACATAGAATCATAGAATCACAGAACGTTAGAGGAATGAAATGGACCTTAAAGATCATCTAGTCCCAATCCCCCCTTCCATAGGCAGGGACATCTCTTACTAGACCAGGTTGCTCAAGGCCTTGTCCAACCTGGCTTTGGACACTGGTGGGGATTGGGTATCCACAGCCTCCCTGGGCAACCTGTTCCAGTGCCTCACCTCCCTCCCAGTAAAGAATTTCTTCCTGATATCTAACCTGTCCTCTTTCAATTTGCCCCCATTGCTCCTTTTCTTATCATTCCAGTTCCTGACAGAGTCCCTCTCTGGCTTCCCTGCAGGCCTTCTTCAGATACTGGAAGTCTGCTACAAGATCTCCATGCAAGTTTCTCTTCTCCAGGCTGGACAGCCCCAGCTTTCTCAGCCTGTCTTTATTGGGGAGGTACTCCAGTCCTTTTATCAACTCCGTGGCCCAACGAATGCATGTTTGAACTATGAATGTGCATTTGCATTCCATGTTCATTCATACCATTCTTTTATTTCTGCTGCAAAACTTTACAAGATGGTCTCACAATTTTTTTGTGCAGGGTTTTTACATTTTTACATTTTCATCTCCAGTTCATTACAATGTTTGTAAATTGTGAGTTCTTTTCTTCTCCTTTTTTTTTATTTGCTTGCAAAACACATTAGAAAAATATTTTTTCTCACCACTTCTCACTCGGATGCCAGCACTAATGTGTATTCCCTTCATTAATGTGTATGCCATGACTCAGACATGAAAGTGAGAAACAGGCAAAACTCCTTCATGTCTGAAAGTTGTACCAGGATGCCAATAGAAACATCGCCTCCATCTGAACTGTAACCAGCAGCTTCAAACACGCATTGGTGCCAGATGATCAGATGTCAATTTAGAACTTGAACTAGATATGTCAGAAAGTTGGAATAAGTAAAGAAAACTACTTAGAAGAGATCTTCAACAGGATTTATTTTGAGATCTGTCTTCATCCCCCCTTTCTGCTACCCATTTTACTGTGAGGGTGGTGAGACACTGGAACAAGTCTCATAGGGAGGTTGTGGATGTTCCAGGCCTGGTGATGTTCAAAGCCAGGTTGGATAAGGACTGGAGCAATCTGGTCTAGTGGGAGGTGTCCGTGCCCATGGCTGTGAGGACTGGGACTAGATTATCTTTAAGATGCATTCCAACCCTGTAATATTCTGTGATTTATGGTGCTATGATTCTGCCCTCCCAGGCTGATGAATTGCGAAACACAAACTAAAAAACGGGCACTGAAATTTAAGCAACAAAAAAAGGTGTAATTACTCTGTCTACGCATTAATGGATACTCTCTTATGGTCACTATGTCATTGCCTTTTGTCTTTTTCATCCAAAGTGTTTTTTCAGATAAGAAAACTTATCAAACTGTTTTAGTGTGAAATTCACTATCACATTTAACACCTCTTTGGTGATGAAGCTCTACAGTAAATATGCTAGAGAAAGAGCAAAATTCAAGGACATATATTCAAATAGTAATACTAGAAAACTGGCCATGAAATAGTTCTCTTTGAACCTGTACTTCTAATGACAGCCTGATTTTCCAGCCGAGTTTGGGCTGGCTTATGATACTTGTAGGCAGCTCTGCTCTGAGGTTGCAAGAAAAGCTCATTCTTGGCAGCTCAGCAAACTCCATAGCTCAGAGAGGAAAGAAAGCTGAGAAACATCTGTAAGGCACCTCTCGTTCCTCCCTGTGTGGAAACTACCTTACCAGTGATGTACACAATAAAGAGATGTGGGGGTGAGCAAGGGCCAGAGCAGAATGAGTGGTGTTCTGCCCAGCCTGGAGCCACTTCAGTGACTTCAGCCATGCCATCTCCTCACAGGGCATGGCCATGGATGCAGTGAGTCATTTAAGTGTTTTTGTGTCAGTGCAGAAGGACCTGCACACAAGACCTTTGCCCTAACTAGCAAGAGTAATAACAGGAAAGACTAGGTTAATGCTGGATTCAATGCAGACTTACACAGGCAGTCCTACATCCCTTAATATATTCTTAGACTGCACCATCCCCTCCATAATTTCTCTCTATTTTTAAGGTTAATCAGATGTAGCTGAAGATTGAAATGTTTGAATTTCAAATTCAATTGAAATGGGTTGAATTTACCCATTCAGCAAACCAGGACATGTCTATTAGATGGTGGTTGGAACTGGGATTTGTATATATCCCAAAGAGGGTTAAAAAAATAAAAAACATGTAAGGGTGTGTGAAAGCATGATCTAAAAATCAATGAAAGTATTAATTGTAGGTATACTATATAACAACAGCATTGTCTAACTATTTTCCCTTTGCCTTTAGAAAATGCATCATAAAGCCATATCATTACTAACAGGCTGTACTTTCATCAGATCAAACCCAAGTTCTCACCAACTGTACCTAATAAGGTGCTTGAAATTCAAAGGGTAGGACCATATAAAATGGAACAAAACCAAAGCTCATGATAGTCCACAAGCCAATAATACAAAATGGCATTTTCATGTGAAATTTTAGAAGTCCTTGCCTCTTATATAATCAAATTTTAGAAGAAAAGAACTGGGGTCTCAACACCAATGTAACAGATGCACTTGAAAGGATATGTATCAGCATATGTGATAACAAGCTCTATGGGAAAAAAAATGGAATGCATTTTTTAAAAGTCTAAGCATTGAAATGCCATATTTTATGATCATTTACATGTGCAAAGACCCATCTGAGCTCAAAGCACACAGATGCATGTTTGATTGTTCAGCCTGCCTGCAAAATAAAGTTTCCAGATATGACAACCTTGTGTGTAAGAAATTATATTTGTTTAATAAATTTTATTCAGAGTTGTGAAGTCTTGTTTTTAAAAAGTGACTCTTTTAGATTAGCTCCTGCTTCCTTAAAAATCTTTCTTTTAGCAGAATGAATTTCAGCCTCACAAATATGACATATACAGCGGAAGGAGATACTCTTGAACAGAGAAACTCCTTATATCAAGATGCCAAAAATGAATACTGAAATTCTTGTTGCAGTAAAATCAGTGGTGTTTTCCCCACTGGTTTCTATCCTGATAGAATATCATTTTTAGATCTTCTTTTTCAAATCAGAATATCTGAAAGGATGCTTGCAGTGTTCTCCTGGAAGAATCTGTACCATGCCACTCTCAACTGGGTTGCAAAGAATCAGCTCAATTTTTGCTTTTTTCAAAAAGCTGATTAAAGCATTTGTACCTGAAGGGGAGACTGATGATTGTGGTCTGAAGAGAAGTGGGATTTTTTTTTCACAGGCAGCAAGTTCTGCACTGTATGTTTTAAAAGACCAATATGTACATTCCCCTGCAAAGTGACATGCACAGCTTTGCACAAGGAACTAAAGAACATAAAATGCCTCTTTTCTTTATGTTTGTTATTCCAATTTCCACCTTCTAACAATTCTTTTCATTCCTGCTGTGTGAGCAAGCCATCATTTACAGATGACCTCCAACAAACTAAACATAATACACTGCTGAGTTTCAGACACCTGAAACCATTAAAAATATACGCACAGGAGCTTATTTCTGAAG
This sequence comes from Gymnorhina tibicen, assembly GCA_013399875.1. NCBI lineage: Eukaryota > Metazoa > Chordata > Aves > Passeriformes > Artamidae > Gymnorhina > Gymnorhina tibicen. Next base: position 348,215 of record VXAZ01000687.1, on the reverse strand, counting down.
AATTTGTAGCTATATCCACACAAGATTTCAGCAGTGATAATGTATCACCTTTTACATGCCCAGCTGCCTAGTACAATCTATAGCCTTGAGGGCAATGAGGCTCCCTGTACAGTACATGAAAGTACCTGAAGAAAGGGATCAGCAAAGCCAGCATCATGGGAGGTGACAGCTGATAGGAAATACTGAAGAGAAAAATAAGCTTATATTTTCACACCATTTTCAGTGATATAAGTTCCTCAGGCAGTGAAAAGGCACTCTTTCTGATATTAAACAGCTATGTTAATTATGTTTTATTTCTTCCAGTTACTTATTATTGCTGGCAAGGTGTCCATCACTGTCCCTATAGACTGCCTGGGAACAAATGACACACGCATCTGCTTTGAGAAATCAGTTGGGTTCATTTAGATCATCTTCACTGACTTCACAATCATATTCCTGACTGCATGAAGCAAATACAGGATTCTTCACACAGCTGCTTCAAGTGGCAGAGCTGTGAAGACAAGTTTATCCCCTGGAGAGGGAATCCTAGGGTGTTCCTACCTCCATTAGCAGAGCTTTTGAAGGAGCTGTTGATTGTACAGTCATTCACCAAATATTCGGTCCACTCATGAAATTATCTATTCCTCTGGTCACATTTTGTCTCAGAATTTGTTGCACCACACTTCCCTTTAGATGTGGGTTTGGGATTCTGTATAGGTAGACACAGCACGGCTCTCTGTACCTGCTGTGCAGAAGTGCCCCTAAAGAGGTGATGGATTGCCTGAAAATTAAGAGAGTCATCAAATCAGCAGTTTTGGTATTCTGTTCAGATAAACCTTCATAATTGGATTTTTCCCAAAAAGTATAGTTAGACAGTATGTGGAATCTTGAGTTAATGGGCAAGTCCTTGGTGTCTGTTGAACATTTTTGCACATGGCTTGAGAGGAAGAAATCACATGTATCTTAAAGTTTCCTGCAGGTTTTTAAAATAGTGGATGATCTTAATGATATTATTTTGTGATGCATGTTTTGGTCAGAGTGAATTCTTTCATAAAACGCTCTTTGTTAGGAGGATATGTTGTTGACATAGAGTGCAAGCTGTTGTTTATCAAAAAAACCCAGGAGGATGCTTGTGTGGGATAGAATGAAATGCTCTTTGTCTCTCAGTCTACTATTTCAGGTCTCTATTTCCTTCAGAAGCAGGTGTGAAATGAAAGAATCTTTTCTTTATTTTGGAAAACAAAAGAACAAAGTTAGAGTGTACCAATTACCTAAGTGTTATGACTAATGATATTTACAAATTTATATTGTGCCAATGTCACAATTTTTTATCATGAAGATAATTGTTCTGAGACAGTATTTTAGTCATGAATAATTTCATATTTGACTGACTCATTTTGTCTTGCAATTAAATAAGATGTGTGTATATTTTGATCTTTAAAGATGAATACTGGATATTATGCCAAAAAGTAATTGAATTATTTTGCATGTATTATGATTTTGTAATTCAGATCTGTTTAGCTAAATAGACTTAGTCTTGTTCTCTAATGGACTTAATTTTGTTTGTTTTTTAGTGATTCTGCTATCTCTTTGATAAGTGTGAGTTATCTCTTTTCAGGAGGTTAAGCACTGAGATAAAAACATCATATTCTGGTTCTTAGGAAATAATCATTCACTGGATTTAGAAACATGTAGCTGACCTTCATTTTGAAGGTTGTTTCTAACATTCTTAAACACTTGTCACTACTGCTACTTAAAGCTTCAACCAGCATCTGTCAATGCGCTTACAGTCAGGTCATCTGTTACAGTAACTTGGCATGGTGTATCAGAGGAATAAATCTGCTCTTTTTCACCAAACTCAGATCTGCATAATTTCTTGTAGTTTTATCATACTAAATTTTTGCTGTGGCTCATGCATTATTTCTGTTGAGAACAACTACTTAACATTCAATTTTATGTTCTAAACATCCTTCATCTGGATCCATTACCTAACCTTTCAGGTGTATTGTTTAGCTGTAGCATCTCTTGATCTCTTCCTCTTTTCAGAGGTGTGTTATAACATCCCACAGTGCAGCTCAGTCCAAATCATGATTCATGTGTCCGTATTTTGTATAAAAGTAAACATCATATTAGAGTGATCTTGTTCCTATTCTTTTTCATTTGTTTCCCAATCCTTTCTTTCCGTTACACTTACCCACTCATTAATGGGCATTAATGCATAAAGACACACATGGTATTTATGATTTCATGGGGAAATCCTGTTAGACCTTATTGGTTTCTGAAAGAGCTTGACCCTGAGCAAGAACCCAAGTCTGCCCCAAGTCAGAACCTCAGAAAGGTAAGCAAATGGTTTAGACCCACCAGATACCTTACACATAGGGAAAAAAGAAAGTGGAGGTAAGTGTTCTCAAGGAAATTAGGAAGAAACCCAAAATATTTAGGCACCTTAAATGAAAGGAAGCCTACTGAAAGTCCAGTGAAAACTTAAAACCACAGGGATTTATTTTTATTTTTCTTTCTTTTAAATTTTTTTTTTTTAACTGAAGGTACTTTACTTGCTGCAAGGTAAAGTACCTTATATTCAGTCATATTCAGGCATATTATGTTATATATACCTTATATTCACTACCTTATATTCAGGCATATTCAGTCTCCTGGAAGAAAAAAACAAGGCTCAAAAGCCAAAACAAAACCCAAGACATAACCCAAAACAAAGGTTGCCTGATCTGTATAGCTGAGTACCTGTCTCCTATCTGAGCAAATATAAAAGTACACAATGATTATGTCTGGACATTTGTCTAGGAAGAAACATACAGACAGCAAAAATTCTCCAATCTAGGAAGCACAGGAAGAGTCAACAGCTGGAAGATGAAGTTGCAAAAATTGAGGTAAAAATAAGGTGCAAATTTTAACAACAGAGAAAATCAGTCATTGGACTACCTGACAAATGTTATGTAACCTTTACTGGGTTACATTAAAACCGTGATTGCTTTTTCTGGAAGATACATCTGTCAAAAAAAAAAATAATGGGAAGACATATGGCATGAAGGACAGAGTCATCAAAGGCCATCAGTTGCGGTGGTCCATGTGTGACTTTTCATCACAGCCTGTCCTGAAACTGCAAAATGTGAGAAACAGAATATTCTCTATGAAATATTTTCCAGCACATGCTCCCTTCCCCTTATGTATTTTATTGGTTACTTTAAGAGATGTGCTTTAATCTGTCTAATAGTACTTATGTTCTTAGAGATGAAATACAAGAAATTAAGAGAAGAAAAAGGAAATTCTATTCCATGTTTGATAGACTCACACCACTAATTGCTGTAACAATTACATCTGGGCTTCAAAGGTCTGAAGAAAACTTCCTTGTGTTGTATGAAAATTGCAACACTCTTGAGACTAAGAAAATTCATTCATTAGCCCACTTTTGAAATAGGCCCTGATATAAATTAGATGGTGTGTCTATAACTGTAAAGTGGTAAGACAAGAGGTGGTGAGTGATGATTGCAACTCAGAAGAAAGGTAATTTTAAAAGTCTATCTCTGAAGAATATTCACCTGGTTTTAGTGCACAGTCTGAGAACACACTAGGAATCAAAGTCGAGACAGAAGGGCAACAATGACTTCCCAACAAATCAAAGCAAACCAGCTACTCCTTCAAGTAAACGCCATTTGGGAAGGAATCACAGTAACACCATTCTTGAGTTAACAGTCTTTGGCAAACAGGCCACTGTATAAATTACAATGGTGTGTTGAATTATCTTAAGATATATTTCCCCACAGAAGACATGAGTGCTAAGAACACAAAATAGCACTAAGTCACTGAGGTCAAATGTATTCTGAAGATTGATACATAATCATTACATTCTTTTTCCACCAACCAAAACAAACAGGATCTGTGGTCATAGTAAATTAGTGCAGGCAGATGAAGAAAGAAACTAGGTATTCAGTTCTTTTGTTGAGATGAAACAGTCAGCAACTGCACATGAATGTCAGGCATATTCCAATAGGTATTTATTCTATCTGTATTATCTGTAGTGTAATTACCAAGCTAAAAGTGTCCCAACAGCAATCTGTCGTTCCTGTCAAATATGTTGGAACAAACGTGTTTAGTATGAGGTTCAGAAAAATTAAGTTTCAACTGTGAGAAATAAAGCAAGAAAGTCATGTGTAAAAATTCAGAATGAAAAATTACTCTCCTCAAAATAGTGCACTGGATTTAGCACAAGTGGCCAACCTGCACATTTTAAGAGCAATAATACATACCATGCAAATTAGTTTATAAATCAATATAAACTGAGGATGGCAAAAAAGATAATATTGATACATTCATTCCAAAAGAAATTACGGAAAGATTGGAAGGTGAATGTATAACCCACTCTCATCCCTAGTTTTGAAGTCCTTAAATGCCTTTCTGCTGCAGTGAAGGTTAGGCTCAAACAGAGACAGATGCTGCAACGAACACGCAGCAGCGAGGCTGCACAGCAGGGCCCTGCTTGGATACTGAGGCTGGGAACATCCACAGCCAAACCCAAGCAGGCAGATTGTCGTGTCCTGCTGTAAGCACTATAGAAACAATAGGTGAAAGCAAGATCACCAAATAAGAATTATCCTGCTGCATTTTGACTTCAGCTTTCACCTTCGCCAGGAGGTCTCTTTCCATTATTTTCTTTGTAGGAATGGTTGTAATCACCTTGTAGGGAAGACACCTTCTATTTATTGTTATAACTGCATCAATTCATGCACTGTTGTCTGAGACTTGTCTGAAATGCCTTCCTTCCTTGTTACTGCAGAGGAAGTCTGGAAGAAGGCATTACAGAGCTTAACTGTTCTTTCTTTTGTTTCAACTTCTGCCTGGCCATCTGTGAATAAAGCACACACTGGACTACATGCTTAACTAACTCTTCCACCCTTCCTCTCTTCCACTGAGTTCCACCTTTTACAGGTTACAGTGGATGGGCACCCATCTGGGCCATGGAATCATGAATATCTTGCTGTCCCTTAATGCCCCAGCCAGAGCATGTTTCCAATCTATCCGTAACATTATGGAATGGTCTTCATTTGAATACAAAGTTGACCATTACTGTTTGAAAAATATTCATGCTGTCAAGTGGATCTCACTAATGTTACAAAATGAAGTAAATAGATAAATGGAACCAATAAACTAAGGAAATGCTTAGTTTATAAACTTTGCATTTACAGAACCCCTTTTCATTTACAGTGATCCCCCTGGATCACTGCTGAACTTTATACAGCCTTTGAAAATCATCAATTAATGCATGGCACATTAGTATGAGAGGAAAAAAAGGCCAGAATGCCTGTGGCCGTCGTGGGTACAGAATGTTATGTGGCTGTTTTTCATCAGTGAAAAAGAATTCTGACAGGGGAAGAAAGAAAATGGTTGAAAACCAAGGCATTTCCTCAGAAGTGTGCATGTACACATGCACATTCTCTCTCTCTCACACACACACACACACTGCTCTTTTATCTTTTTTGGCTTGCTGTGGATTTTGTGCTGCTCCAAACTTCTGAGGAAGTACTTCTAAGGGAGTTGCACTCTTTTGTTCTTTCTCTTTCATTAATGATGTCATCAGTTTTTTAAATCCCACATTATCAAAATGATATTAGAGAGAAGGTCTGGCATAATTAGAAGTTGTATAACAAGTTTTCTCATTTTTACTTCACTTGATAATGCTGCTTTTGAGAGCAATTCATTGTAACAGAGAGAGAAAAACCCAAACTGCAGAAAAAACCAGACCAGACATATTCTCTTTCTTCATAGATGAACAGAATAATCATCAACTTTGAAGTCATGTAAGTGAAGAAAAAACCAATTTGCTTAAATATGCTTATCAGTTTTGATTAGCTAATTACTTCTTTCTTTGGACAATACATATTATCTTAAATATATATGATGTCAGTGCTCCCAGTTTGAGAGTAACAAAACAGCAATTAAGTATAGCTCTTGAAAGAAGCAGCAGTCTTTTGAATTTGCTGATGAAATATTTTAGAAAATACCAGGGAAAAGTCTTGACAATTTTCCCTGGTTTTTTGTACTTACAGATTTGGAAACCAACTAGAATCCAAGATCTCACAGTGCCCCACACCCACGGGAGCTTCGGTGTCTGACACACTAGAACTGTTAGCAGAGGGTCAGCAAGGACAAGTGGTTTTTTCAAGATATACTTGTTTTGAACAGCCTGACTTTTCTTTTTGGGATGAATAACTTGGTCTCTACTATAATTAAGGTGAAAACTACTCAAATTAGTGAAAAACCTTTGCTGAAAGATCTTACTGACTTTAGAGACTGAGTTCTCTCACAGCATTTAATAGTTATCTGGAGTAGAAAAAGAGGAAAGAACAACTCTAGATTGCCTTACCTACTAGGAAGAAACAGACTTGATTTTTAAAAGCCTAGAGTATTTCAGACTCATATTAATGGCAATATGTAGGCACAGATGAGATAACAGTCCCATTTTCAGGGGCTTCAGAATAACATGAAAACTACTTTTTGGATGCTCTGGAATAGTTTGTGCTTTTTCTTGCTTTGAAGGGCTTCTTGACAGATTTTTATAAGGTTGCATTGTTCTTAGCTAACTCAGATAGCATCACTAAAACCATGATTTTCTGTGATTGAGATTGCCTAAGTGTTTCTTTGAACTCCAACCCCAACAAATTGTTTGTGCTTGAAAGTTCTATACCAATGCCATTGTAAGTGTGGCCTAAAAAGAAAGCCCTTGTTTTAAATAGAAGAAACAGACTCCATTTAATCAGCCAAAACCCCAAAATGGAAAAAGAAGAAAAAGAAAAGGTTAAGGATGTACATCTACCACTCTGTTCCACTGGGCCATTTAATGTGGATTTTCCCCTTTTGCCCTTTTTCAGGACTGTCTGTAATAAACCGAAGCCTTAGGTCCAGGTTGCCTGAGGTCTGGGTGGTGAAACACAACCATGGAAGAAAATACACTCCACAAGCTATTAAGACTGGCTCAGGAAAATGGATAATATAAGAATGGCACCACTACTCTTTGTTTTTCTTGACCTCAGGGAGAGAGTAAGTTCTCCAGTTATATCTGGGAACATGCAGCAGTAAGTGACAAAGAGCTACATCAGATTCTTGTTAGTTCTGCTAGTGTGTCCATGAACCCTTTGGAAGTCTTTGAACAAGTTACAAGAGAACTTCCTCTCTTTCCTCTTCATTATAAATAGGTAGAAACTGAGAAACTCTGCAGTTCTAAGTCTGTCCCGTGCCTGTGTGAGTGATGGGCAAAGGATGTACAGCAAGGGCAGATTAGAGAGGTGGGAGAGAATTTATCTTCACTGCTGGCACGGGGTCATCAGCTTGTAGAGGCTGCGTACAGCCTGTACTGGGGCTGGCTGTTGCCTGTACTGGGGCTGGCTGTTGCCTGAACTTCGTGGAGGAGTTGAGGCAACTGACCCTCCATCACATGGAGCCCCTCATTATCCCTTTCCTTGCTGAACAGTGAGGGAATACAGAGAGAAGGCTGCTATGTTCTGTGCACAAGCATGTCCTGTTAGAGGCCACCTTGGTAGCTGCTCCCTGTTTGTGCAGTGTCTAAACCACAATCACTTTGCAAAATGAGTTTCAGCTTCCTCACTTAACATGGAACTGAAATTTTGAGCAATCTTTATAAAATGCACATTCTTGCATTTAATATTTGTTAGTTTCATTCAATTTATGTAGATAAAATCTCACATGATAAATCGTATCTAATCAGTGCTCAAGGGTTCAAACTATTCCTGAAATAATTTGTGCCTGCTGATATGTGAATTTGGGGGCATTTGATCTGCAGGCTCCTTTAGAGAAAAGGATTCAGCATGGGAGTCCAGGATGCAATCTGTGCTGTGTCTCTTGCTCAGTTTCTTGATTCCTGTATCGTGGGCTGTAAAACTCAAAGCATTAACTTTTAATTTAATGCAAGCTGAATTTCTTAAAGGTTTGCAACATTAATTTAGCATTTTATAAACTGCATTTGGGTTAGCAAGTTCCCCGCAAAATCACTGATGTTTGTGTGGAGCAAGGATGGTATCTACTCTACATTTATATTTAATATAGAGAATGGATCCTCCCCAGGCCAAGATCTTTCTGCCTGTTTTTTAAACTTCAACCTTGTGACAAATCTAGGTTTGACTAGCAAAGCAGTAGTGTACAAACTCTGAATTTGTCAAGTTGAGAAACTGTGAACTCACAAGCTAAAATATTTGTTTGGCGACCTCATTCCCTTCTCCAGGGTATCATATTGCAAATAGAGGTGACCTAGTAGCTCAACAGAACAACAGAAAAGGCGTGGGTTGGATGAAATTTCAAGAAAATACTCTTTGACACAGATATTTCCTCATTAATGACAACAATAGAGAAAGCAACAACAAAGGTCTTAGTTGCCAAAATAGAAAGAGGTCTTTCCAGGATGAGGTTTAAAGTCCTGGACTGTTTCCCTTTCTGTAGCCGTCAGCTGCCAACATGAAAATTTGTACATGCAATTCCAAGGAGTGCTGGCAAACAGACTATATGTGGTTGGACTGATTGCAGTCAAAGTGTTTTGGATAACCAATTTTAACCTTCTATCAAACCAGTCAGCAGGAAATCTGAAGTTAAACACCAAATTTAATCTCATTTGGCAGATATACCTTTCTTTCATATTCCTAGGAAACCGGAGTCCCTTTTTTGATTGGTATTAACTATTAATAACTGTTGGCTGGAGATTAAATGCAATTAATTTGCACCAGTTTAAGAATTTCCTCATGATAACCAGCAAAACTTATAGAATCCTCCCTGTATCCGAGTAAGTGCCACACACAGTGTGGCAATTATGAGTTTCAGAGAAGTCTTTTCCCTGCCTGAAATTCCAGATAAGTCCACTTACAAGAAGTTGTATCTTCATTACCTACATTACCAGCTCCCAAACTACACAGCTATGGTGGGAGTGTGAACCCTCTCATCCTTATCACTTTCCCCACTATTGAAGAGGGAACTGCAGCACCAGCTTCCTGGAAACTGTGCCAGTGCCCTTTACTGTTTACCAGCTGTCTTAGATATTCCCTGAATGAGACACAAATCAAAGTGAAGTTTTTATTTTTGAAAGCTCAAGGAAGAAAAAAGATCCAGCAGGTTTAGAAAAAAACTAAACCAAGATAATAACAAAATCACAGCCCTTGAATAGCTTTTACTTGCATTTTTATTCAGTCCAATATATTTTTCCTTCTATGCATTGTCATTCTGCACTCATAATTCTTTTGTTTTTAATCAAAGCTTTTATGGCCTCTTGTAGACAAGATTTTGCTTTCAATTTAAAAAGCACAGAAACGTAATTTAAAGTATTTCAGGCTTTTAATTAGATGAAACTGAAACATACTCTGCATATATGGAAAACACCATTAAATACATTTTATTTAAAGCTTTTACGCAAATGGTTACTCATTGCAATTTGTAAATGGATGAATTATACCTGACCAATGATGGAATTTTCAATAATATCTAGTAGATCCTAGATTGTACACAGGGTTGTACAATTCTTAATTTGATTACAGTTAATTAAGTTTTCACAAAATATCTTTTTTTCAGCTGTAATTATTTTTATTCACTTTACCCTGCATTTGAGAGCTGTGATGCTGTGGTCCTAATGTGGTATTCCAGCACTGGGGAACCTTTAAAGGAGTAAGCCTGGCTGAATTTTTGATGATCACAAAAACATATCAATGGTAAAACTTCCATTGTGACAATTTGAAAGTGAAATCAGCATGTGAAATTCAGAGGAAGAAAGTCAGTGATAGGATAGATGTTATAAGCAAAAATGAAATTAATGTGTGGAATTGACTCTCTACTGGATTTAACAGAATGTTAATATCAGAGCCCTGAGAGCACCGGTGACCCTAATGACGCTGGCCAGACTCTCCTGGGCCTCCCACCCACATCTTCTGCCCATGGGCCTCGAAACCCCATTTTAACTCAGGCCTGAGCCCTCAGTCCCTGCACAAGCTGTGCTGTAGGGTTGTCTGTTCCCTGTCCCATTTCAGACATGAGCCCTTTGGACCTGTATTACAGTCACGTGTCCAGTCTTGTCTGCAGCCCTGTCTCCTGCTGCTTCTGATGGAACTCTCTGGATGGGGCTGTGGATGGATCCTGTTTCCAGCACCTGTCACTGCCTTGCTCTGCTCAGGTGCTGCAGGATTGTGTCCTGATCAGGGAGGGCATTGTCTGGGCTGGGACCTCCCTCAGCTCCTGGCTTACTCTTCCTTAGGATCCTGTCCTCAGTGCTCCCTGACAATCCAGGACAGGACAAATTTTTTTTGCTTTCCTAAATTGCTGTGTGATCTATGCATAATATTCAGAAAAGGATAAAAAAGCTGAGTGTCAGTACTTCAAGGATGCCCAATACTCAAAGGAAAGGCAATCCACTCACTACTTGGAGACTTGGAGCCTGCAAGCAATAATACTGTGTCTGACAAAAGAGAGGCAGATGAAAGAGAGAATCAGGATAATCCTCTCAACTGCTAAGAGACCTTTATCATGTAACATGAGTGCTCCAAACAGCAGGAAATGTTCTTTATTCTTGGTTAATGTTTAAAGGCTTCAAAGTGTGATACTGCTGTGGCTGTGATTGAAAAGGACAAATTCTGCTCACAAACTTTGCTCCGGGTTTTCTCTCTTATTTTCTATTCAACACTTTTTTTTCCTCGAAATACTGACAAAATTGCTACTTTGAGAGACAATGACAGCAGTTGAAAACAGTTTGGTTGACTTCCTGAACTCAGGTCATAGCATAAACTACCTTGCCCTGTGTAACACTCATGTGTTTGCCACTTTATCACTACTGGAAAAACACTCACTGGTAGTGTAAATGTGAGAGCACTCCAGCCTGCACAGCTGTTTTGAATGCCCAATTTCCATTTCCAGGAAACCCTGATGTTAGCAAAACCATAGATTATTTGGGAACGAGATGCATCAGTTTTTAAAAATTTACCACAGAGGCAAATTTCTGTGAGTGCTCTGTTTTAGAAATAATTTCTTTGATTAGTTGGGGTATTTCCCTAAGAGAACAGAAATAGCTATATGTACTTTTGGATGCTGCCAGCCAAGAAAACACTTTAGATTCCTTATGATGTTCCCCACTCCTGGAGCAGCCCTGGATCTGTTTCTCTACAGAGGAACAAGGAATCTGAGCTTTGCTGTGACATCTCAGGAGCAAGTAAGTTCAGAAACTCCCTGGAATCAGCTTGCATTTTAGCAATGATTTAAGGAGGTAAAGATTATTTGTGAAGCAGCATTTCCTTAAAGGAAAAAACAAACCCCAACAACACTGACCCTCCCTCTCACTGCCCTGTTTTCTTCGGTACTGGCATAATAACTGCTAATTACTCAGATGTTACGGAGTAGTTAATTATTTGTACAAAATGGGATGGCTTCAGCAGGATATATTCAGGTGTCAGAACACAAGGTGGGACTCAGTCTGTATTATAACATAAATCTGGAAGGTTTGAAAATGGGTCTCCTGCTTTCCTGTGACATACTTAAATCCTGTGAAACAGGATATTCTGGGGAGGATCCAAATTTTTTTTGAAAAGGAGCTTTTCTCCTTCCAAGAAATGTATTTAGTAGGTGGTGTTTCAGCAACAACAGGTATATCCTACAGGCTTGGAGACAAGGTGTACCTTCATTTCAGAGACACAACTTGCTGAAATTACTCTTGAGCATCCCTGGCTGGCAATGCCAGAGCTTCTTCCTCAGCTCCCTGGGTTCTGGAAATCCTCTTCTTTGATTGCCTGTGTTTCACTCTCTGTTGTCCAAGGCACATGAGCACCTATTCTGAATTCCACTAAACACCGTGACAGCAGCTCCATTGGTCTCAAGTATCTCCCTGTGTTATCCTGAGAAACTCAGCCCAGGTTACTTGTGGAATAGTCTAGGACCAGACTGGCAAAGGAACAGAGAGGATCCCCGGGGGAGTCAGGTTACTCAGTTGAGTCTGGGAGAGCAGTAACTAAATCATTAGACAACCTCCTCTCTCGGGTACAATGCATAAATGGATAATGTGCAATAGGTAGTTGTAGATTAATGAGATTCATCTGGAACATCAAAGAGAGGATTTTCCCTTGAGGACTGTGATTAGAACTTGCATACTTTCAATGCAGCAAATCTGTATCACTTTACTCTCTCAGTATTGGCAAAGTCTAATTTTGGCAATATTGGGCTGTGGTAGCTAATTAGGTAAGTAGAAAAATATATGTATCTGTACAGTTCCTTTTCCCAGAAAAAAGTCTTTCTCATCCCATTCCATTTGGTTGTCCTTTTATAGAAGTCTTATTACTATTATTTGCACTTTTCTCACAAATACAATGAATGCCACCTTCACAGCAAGCTGCTACTGCCATTGTTCACACTACTTCTTGATATTTGAGGAAAAATTCATTATTAAGATAATAAAATAACAGCATAGCTATGGGATTTAACATCACTGGGTGATATTTCAAGCTTCAGAACATTTTATGTTTCTTTAGTGGTCTACTTTTCAGATTCATCTTTGCTCTTGTATTCCAATAGCAACGTAGCAGAAAAGTCTTTTACTATTCGGGCAGGCTAAAAGGCTGCAGCTTTCTTCTTAAGATGCAAAGTTACATACATGGATTGATGGTGACATCTTTGTCACAGGAGGTAGTGATGCCTGCTAGGACCAAGCTTGCAGGATTCCTGGAAATTGTAGCTGATTCAAAATGCAGTGATCTGCCAGAAAAGATAGATAAAAAACGTTATACTGATCTCTAAATTGTCCATTTGCTACCCATTGGAGCCCAGTTTTAATTCAGTGCACTGGTCCTTATCTCTAAAGCATTAATACTGGGTTGACTCTGAGAACATCTATTTTCTGCCTGCTTGCATGAAAGCTGCAGCTGATGAATTTTTTACTTTTCAGCTCTAGACTGAAAGACGAAGGGGGCAAGGGCACAATGTATCAGTTACTTCTTTCCATTTCCTAAATTTATATTTTTTCCCTTTCAGACTGCAATATACCAGTTCAGATTTCCCTATCACAGAACATAATCAGCAAAATCCTCCTCTATATGCGGTTATGACAGTTTTTTTTCATTACTTCCCTATCAGAGAAAATCCCGTGTTGGCATTGGTAAATGTATTATTAGCTCTTTCCATGAAGAATTGTGCCAGATATGATGCTAAGAAATGTTTTAAAAATATCTCTAATAAAAAAGAAGCAGAGATAAAAAAGAAGCATTTTCATGTGTTTTAGCTGAAGTCACAATAAAGCCTTGTGTTGACGTGTCTGGTATATTTATGCCATCCAGCAGCTCTTTTACTTCAGAAAAAAAGTTACCAACTGGATGTAGCAAAAGGGTAAGTGTACCTCAAGATTTTTCTGGCAGAAAATACACCTTGAATGCCTTAAAAATACCATACCTTTTTTCTGCAAGCAACGATAGATACTAACGCAGTTGTGTCATTTCTAGATTTCAGCCTCAGTCCTGAAATCATTATATATGCGATTAAATGTGTTAACAGTTATAATCATAGTGAAAACAGTGGACTTATTTTAATAAATTACATGCTTAAATGGTTGCAACAGCAAATCTTAAATACCAAGATGCTGTTTATTATGTCTATTTCTTCAGGTTTTTGTCATAAGGTGTCTTCAGATACTATTTATATGAATAAATCTTTGTTTAGCATGGTTGTTGCCGCATACAAATGTAAAGGTATGCTAAAAATATAAACAGCAGCAACTAAAGAAGCCAAGAGTCTATATAAAATGGATAAGGAAATTAATTGGGATAGCAGCTCACATTTGTCTTGATCACCCATTTACTTTACAAGTTGAACAATGCTAGTATGCAGAAGAGAGAAGGCTTTGTGTCAGAAATAAAGCAAACTGCTCCCCCTCACAGATCCTTTTCTATAGATTGTGCTGAAGCACTGAGATTACAGCAGTGATTAACCATTTCCTTCCAAGTATCTTAAAACTGAGTGAACAATCTGAGATGGAACTTGCCCTATCCACAACAGCAGGTATCCTACACGGGATGTCTTATTAGAAGGCGATGGTTCATATGAGTCTAGGCTGAAGAAAGAGGATTTCCACTTCTTGTGCAAGAATTTTGTCTGTATGGCCATGTTTTAGAGCAGGTTGGCCTCTCTGAGGAAACTCAGTCTTACAGCACATATTAGATGATGAGCTCACCATATTGACATGATGTCTGTGTCCTTGCTGGGAGATCTCAGGAGGCCAAATTAGGGGAACTGCTGAGTTGTGGAACCCTGCCAGCCTTGACACTAGTCTGGGCAATGGACTGAAGAGATAGGACATGTACTTTTGCATGGAAAATGTTCCATGTATCTGGAGAATGTTAATCACTATTTGGATAATACTTTCAGGTTTTTGATTCCCCTACATAGTTACAGAACAACTGCAGGAACCTAATTCGTAAATCTGGTCTTGCTGGTATATTTTCTGCTTTTAGATTCTGTTTCAGCTTTTGAACCCTTTCCTTTGTCAAGTATTAAATTCATACAACCAAAACCCTGCTCTGTTGGTGCCTAACTGGGAAGAAGCCTAGATTTTATGGAAAAGTGAGTCTTATCATTAAATATCTCCACTGTATCTCATGAAGCTGAGCATACTCACTCTGTGCTTCCTTTAACTGGTGACATCTGGTGCTAGTCAGGTTTAATTGTAACTGCTTGGGAAAGCTGTAATCTTTCTTATTTCATTTAGCTTGAATTAATCTCCCTTAACAAGCACTCAGAACAGCCCTTTTCCCTCTAAGCACGTTGGCCACAGAGCCATTGTTGTGACTTATTATTGAGAATCCTTTTTCTGCTTAGCAAAATTGAGACAAAGGAATGCCTCATCAAGTTTTTACTGTTCTGCTGCCTTGCATTTATAAAGCTTATATGAATGGACTAGATGCAAATGCCCTTCCTGTAGAAGGTCACCCAATTAACAGCTAGTGCACAGAACCATTAAGTTTTATTAATACAATACTTTGGCTTAAACTATTTTCATCTAAAAGCTTTTTTAAAATGCTAGTAATATTTTTGAGTATAATTGCCATTAATTTACAGTAATTAGAGAAATTATGGGTCTGAGTCTTATATTCCTATGTATATTTAGCTCACCAATATTTGAATGTATAAACATCAAAATATCGTTCAATGTACAGTGCTCATTTACTCACTTCTTGAGGAATTTGTAATGCTCTTTTTCCCTCTGCTTTCTGACATATTGGATTGTAAATTTTGAGGCTGAGAATTCTGTTTTATCATGTCTCTATGCGGGATAATGTTTTTTCTCAGGCTCACAGGATGTTAGTATAGCCATTACTAAAATAATTAAGGTAAGACCCCAAACAGAGGCTGTAATGAATGGCTGCTCACTTTCCTCAGCTGGATCATGTGTTACAGTGGAAGGTGGAAGGGGAAGAGGCTCACCCACTTCCTCCCCTTCCTTTTCATCTCTATTACAGTGGGAGCTCAGCACAGGACAGGAGAGTTGATGCTGTTAGAGATGACAAAGTAAGATGTTCTCATAGATTCATAGACTTTACACTCATAGGGATCATGCAGTCAAACCTCCTGTTGAACAAATAAGTTCTCTATATTCAAACCACAAAGCATAATTAAAGTGAAGTCTTTCTTTGCTCAGAAGGGTTAATTGTTGTATGCTATGGGCAGAGAACACGAGACCACCAAGCACTGCCAGTTCTTGAGTTTACAGTAGTTTTGTATCAGGGAGATACTGATGTGAACAAAGACGGTGAACAACACCTTCAGCATGTAATGCAGAGAAAAAGGAGAATTTTCCTTTTTCCTGCCACTTCTGTGAAATACTGTATCAATTCATCAGGTATGACCAGAACACAAGAACAAAGCTGAAATCTCAGGTCTTGGGAAAGCTGTACTCTTCTACTCCATGCTCTATGTCTTCATATAGATGGCATAACGTTTTAGAGAAACATGGGGAAAAAAATTGTAGAATGCATGTAGACTCTAGCGGGGGAAAAAATTATAATTTCTGATCTTTGACTAGAGGGACTTGGTAAGAGTTAAGCTCTTCAGGTCATTAAAAAATATATTTAACTTCTTATTTAATTGGTGAGTCATAAAGATCACTTGAATGATCATACAGTGCTTACCTACCCCAACTGCCCTCATATTGATAACACAATACTAGAATATAGTCAATCTTTGTCAGCATTAACGCATGCTGTGTATTATAATTATTATTTATAATTAAGGAATTGGAGAAAGAGCTATAAGGGCATGCTGATAGCAGTTAACTTGGTAGAAAACCTGAAATTGGCCATAATTGCTGTAATAAATCAATTTCACCAGGATTATTGCTACTGTAAAACTAATAGTCTGTAAGAGCAGTATGTGATTAAAGACAGCTCCCTCTCAGATCTTAGTGACTAGAAATTTAGAATGTGAAACTAAATTCCTAATATAGAATGTAAAACCAATAGAGCTGCTGATAAAAATTGAGGTTAAAGCTCTCCCAAAGTTTCAGCAATCAAGGAACAAATGAAGATGAATAACAGGAAAGCTTGGTCAAATTTTGAGGCTGACAAGAAAACACAAACCAGCATGCATGCTACCACCCAAATCTGGCAGCCTGAATGCCTAAAGCAGTCTCAGTGTCATTAAGCTCCCTGCCCTGACAGTGCTGTGGGAGTTGCGTTTTTACATCAATAAGGGAAGAACAAGGGAGACTGCTGGAACGATACCACAATGAAACAATAAGCTTTGCTCTTTCAGCTGTTCTAACCAGAACACTTGATTAAAACTAGCATCAGGATCAATCAGCACAGCAGTCAAACGGTATCTTCAAATTTCTGTTTGTTCCAAACAAATCTTTTCAGCACAATATCTGCAATTAGTGCCAGTCATGGCTTCTGCTCTCTAAAGTATCTGTAGGAGTTTCGGCCAATTTTGTCATGAGAGTACGCACATCACTCTTGCTTTCAAGGAGCCATACTCAAAAGCAAAGGATGGCTCTTCTTGGACCATCCTTGTCATATTCCTTGCATGTAACCCGACTCCAAATTGTGAAAATACACATGACTAATTTCTCTTGCAGACTATGTTCTGTTTCACATTGCCCAAGCAACACTGGATACTTTCCTGTAGTGTAAAGATTTTTGAATTCCAAATATGTCAGAAGATGAGTGATGAACCAGCATCAGATCCGTGGAAGTTTACACTTCATATTTCAGAGACCTACTTTTTCCCTACCCATTAGAATACACGGTACACTTCAATGTATTATCAGTTTATAATGAGAAGAAGGGAAACTTTTTGATGTGTATTTATTGGTGTCTAAAAACCAGTAAATCTTCCCTCATCCATGTGCAAGCCCAGAAGATCTGGAAGTTCACCAAAGAGCTAAAAATATTAAGTAAAAATTCTAAGTGTTTTTAAAAAGTTAAAAGGTTAAAAACACAATTTCCTATATCTTTAAATTCTTTAAAAGTACTGACATGCTGGTTTGTAGTGTTTGTTGTATATTCATTTTAAATAAACTAACCCGTAGTAAAGATTAAATTCTTTTGAGTAAGCCTTTCAGACAAGTACAACAGGAAAATATTAATGGGTTTGTGTGGGATTCTGTTTTGAATTCCACCTGTTGGTTTTGCTGTGCCTTAAATCATTCCTCCCCTGCTGGGGGAGGATTTCTGAGTCCCTGCCTGGATTTTTGGTCAATTAATGGACATTCAGCCTTCTCTGCTCTCAGATAGTTTATTAAGTCTTATCAGAAAAGTTAGAAGTACAGCAGAGGGA
>VXAZ01000687.1:304870-330288 GCA_013399875.1 Gymnorhina tibicen | reverse complement strand
CATGGACGAAAGTCAAAACCAATGTGTTCCAGGGGGGTAAAACTCCTCAAAACAGGCAGGGAAACATTCCCCGCACTCTGGACTCCCACAGGTTTGTAAATATATGTGAATTCAAACTGCACTTAGGATTATTTACTACCTTTCTTATGAGAAAGAAAATAAATTCTTGCAGACTATAAAATCGTAAGAGCAAAATCAATGCTAAAATTAGGAACTGAATATTTAAGAAATACACATAGAACAAAAATTACAGTGAAGCAAGAAGTCACTACTACAGTTTCAGCTGTTTCATAACCAACTTCATTAAACTGCTGAAAGGAGAAAGAAGGTCAATGGTTGTTGTTGCAAAATCCATCTCTCTTTTACTTTATTCATAATTTTTTGAAGAACAACTCTTCACATTATCAGCTGTTACAGGAGCACATACCCTTCTATCTCACCAGCCCATTTCTGTGCATCTTAAAATTCTGACACTGAGAGCTTACCATCCATTCCAGCTCAGAACAGAGGTCCACAAAGAACAAGACTGAAGGACTAACATTACAAAATTGCAAGGAATAGACTGAGTTTAATTAAAAATGTACAGATGATGAAATCATCTTTTCATTCTTGAGATGGGATAGCAAGTAATGTTGTTGCAGCTACCTCCACCTTGTTTTCTTGAAGGAGTGGCCATGTATGGAAAAGATGGAAAGCTTGCAGTCCACAGGGAAGCTTGTGTGAATTATGACTGCTGAAACTTGCTGAGCAGGAAATTTGGACCCTGGCAGAGGAGAGCCTGGGTGTATTCACTGGATATCTGCATAGCTGCAGAAAGAAACTGCATTGTTTTACAATGAATTTTAATTAAACAGACCTGAAACAAAGTGGAATGGGTGTTTTAGTAACTCTCCAGCCCTGTAATCTTAGCAGAGTGGACAAAAATTAGGACCAAACTGGGAAACGTAGATAGGCCTGTAAAGTTAAAGATGTCTGATTATAATTTTATTCATTAGGATGTCAAGTACTGGTGTCACTCACTATTTGGCAGAAATATGATTCATTAATCAATACATAGCTCACTTTGATGACATCAAAGGTGGTTATTCCTCCATTGAGTTATCTGCCTTAACATTATGATGCTGCCACTTTAGGTCTGGTATTTTATTTCTAAAAATACCATCCAAATAACACAGGTTTCAGGCAAAATTTTTGGCAAATTGAGTGTTAGCAGCTTACGAGAAGTTAAAAGATGGGGTGGGCTTCTGTAACAGTCTCCTGCATCTATTTTATATCTCTTTTATGGGAGGGATTTTATTTAAAGATGATAAGACAACAGATTTAAAATGATCACATCATATAAATGTTAGGAGTCTCCAAAGTTTTTTATTTTTCTCTCTGCATCAGAAATGGAGTCTGATAATGCTTTGACTGAAGTCAGTAGAACTGTTCCCATTCAATTACACCCTAAACCTGCAATAGGATTTGCTAATGCATAAAAGTCAAAGCCAATGCAATTGATATGCAAAGAGTTTTTATGATGCACAGTCAATAAAGAATATTTCTGGAAGGCCTAATTTCAGAATCAGGGGAATATCCAATACCAAATACCTGTTTGAAAAGGGGCAATTCTGCAACCATTACTCAAACTAAACAGTCAAAACCTGTTTCAGACCACCTTCTGTGGCATTAGATGATACCTGAAGTGCATGAAGATTGCAGCATCAGAGCTGATATGAGTAAGGGCCAACAATGACAGAAGGAAACAAATAAAGGCCATTCAGAAGAAATGCCTTCAGAAAATTCTCCCCTCTCTGTTCTTCTGTAGTTAGTATTCAATAAAATCCTCATTTTCTGATCAACTTGAATTCATAAGTCTGAAAATAATTCTGCCTATCCCACAGCATAATAGAGGTCATGAGACCGTGACTACCAAGAACTAAAAACTCAGAACTTTGCTGTCCATCAGGCCACCAGGATACTGCCCACTGTTCCCTTAAACTGTTCCAGAAATAAATGCTGAGATAGAAATAGGAAGGAACTGCAGTCACAGTTGGTTTTCTCACCACTATTAATGGTATACTCTAGTTCAGACTTTTCTCCACACATTCTCCAATATTTACAGATAGCTGTTCAGTCTAGGGAAGCTAGAAAATCTGCAATGTGGTGTACAATATCTATATTCCCTCTAGTCTAGTTAGAAAACCCCATCTTTATAGTCATCAGTTTATTACCTGACAATCATGTACTAGCACAGTGTGATGTGTTTATTTCCATCAATAGAAGGGATGTTGAGTTCTTTGTTCATCCTCCACAGTCTGCCTCAGAGAAAATACTGGCTTCAGTTCATTCAGTGAAAATTTTACCACAGCTGGACCAGCATATCATACATTCTATTTTGAGAACTTTAAAATTATGAACATCTTTTAGTCATTCTAGGTTTTGTAAGAGAAAAAAGTAACCACATCGAGGTTTATTTCCCTCCCCTTGCACTGGAGTCTTTGTGGAAATCCTGAAAAACCACAAAACAAAACATTGATTCTTATCTGGATATGACTGGTATGCCTATTTGCATTCTAAAAACCAGAGCTGTCTCCCAGTTCTCATCTCCCTTGTAGGTCTGCTGGTGTCCAAGCTGTAGATTAAAATTTAAGAGTCTTGGCCGTGCCTAGAAAACACATAAAGACCTCTACTCCCACAGTCCAGCCCCGTGGTTTCCCCTAGAGCTTAGAGACTGGCAGCCGGATTACCCAGCAGCTGAAAGCAGGAACTGTTGGCTACTAAAATGCATACTGACAAACCAGGCATGCCCACAGCCCCCAGGGCTTAGTTCACAGACCCTGCAGTAGTGACTGCCATTATTCATTCAGACAGCAAAATATTAGATTATATAGACTATTGCTAAGGCTGCTTGCACACTGCACAGCTCTTAATTTCCTCAGTTTTTCATGTGTTTGCTCTCAGAAGCACCAGTAGCAAAGTCATCATTTAGGGGAAATGAGGGCCTAGCATCCTGTGGACAAACAGGATTCACAGGATGAGAAGTATGTTAAATATATGCTTTGACCTATTACCCACTAGATCCAACAGTACAAAACAGTGTTTGGCATGAAAAAGGGAGCGATGCAAATTATTGGGGCAGAGATGCACAGCATGATAGCGAAACAGGAGAAGAGAAAAAATGACAGAAGTTCCATCTGAATGGTGGTCTAAAAATTTTGCTTCTCAGCACACACTATTTGGAAGATTGAGGGGAACAGAGAACGTCTCCTGTCCCTTGTACAGATGCTAACAAACTTCCTGCTCAAAATAGTGTTCTGCGTATATAACGCCCAGGGCTTGCCTTTAATATCCAGTGGAGCATGACATACCATACCAAACCTCTCTGGGCATGTCTAAATCAGTGGTTCATTTGGATCACTTTTCAAGTGTATCTCCTAATATCACTGTTCAGTTCTGTTTTATTCTCATTGCAGAGTGGTGCCTGAGTGCAAAAACTGCATACATGCCCTGCCACCACAAACAGGCACTAAATCAGTGAACTGTATTTGTGCTAGTCCAGGCTCTATCCCACTACCAAAGGATGAGTTCTGAAAGGAGCCAAAAAGCATGTGGGTCATTGTTATTATTATAGGAGGTAAACATGGATGCTGCCTATAATATTTTTCTACTTTTCATACCCTCTTGCTAATCCAAGAGCTCAAGACTGAACATCTTCTAACAAACGCAAGTATTTAAAAACTACCTTCTTTTCTCTATTTCATTCACATGTTATCGCACTCAGCTTGCACTTGGAGGTGATATAAGGTACATTATTGGTCATGACACAGAGATGAAACAGCCATTTACCATCCCTGCCTGCTTCATGACCTTGACCTAGTCATATTCTCCTTAGATAATTTTGAAAATTGCAAAATGCATTTCCTGTCGGAAAATTACAGCAACTGGATAAATAAGATGGTAGCTAGCATGAAGGAAGTGAAAACAATTTGCGTTTTGTGTGTCAAAAGAAGATGATATGCATAGGTAAGAAATGAAAAACAAATATTTTGAGTTTTAAATAGAGTTGAAAATAAACTTATGGAAAACCGTGGACACTTATATCGGGCAAACTGCCTGCGGAAATGACTAATAGTACCTTTACTCAAAACATAGAGATGTCTTTATTCCCTTTGACCCCTGCCCACACTATGAGGCAGCAATGTAAATATATGTGTTACATACCATGATACACTTTATTGTTTCGCACTCTGTCATGATTTAACCCCAGTCAGGAACTAAACATCACAGAGCTGCTCACTGACTCCCAACCCCTCCAGTAGGGAGAAGAATCAAGTAAAAAAAAAGTTAACCTTGTGGGTTGAGATAAAACCAGTTCAATAATTGAAACAAAATGTAATATAATAATAATAATAGCAATAATGATAA
Source organism: Gymnorhina tibicen (assembly GCA_013399875.1). NCBI lineage: Eukaryota > Metazoa > Chordata > Aves > Passeriformes > Artamidae > Gymnorhina > Gymnorhina tibicen. The sequence goes on along the minus strand of VXAZ01000687.1, from coordinate 325,881 downwards.
TGATTGTGACAATAATTGTAATGAAAAGGAGAGGGAGAGAAAGAAACAAAACCCAAGAACAAGTGATTCACAATGCAACTGCTCACCACCCATGGACTAATGTCCAGCCTGTCCCCAAGCAAGGTTCAGCTCCCCCTGGATAACTTCCTCTGGTTTATATACTTAGCATGGCATTCTATGGTATGGAATATCCCTTTGGCCAGTTTGGTCACCTGTCCTGGATCCCTTTGGCCAGTTTGGTCACCTGTCCTGGCCAGGCTTCCTCCCAGCTTTTTGTGCCGGTTCTCACTGGCAGGGCATGAGGCATTGAAAAGTCCTTGACTCAGGGTAAGCAACACTTAGCAACAGCTAAAACATCAGTGTGTTACCAACATTATCCTCCTACTGAATCCAAAACACAGCTGTGTACCCTTTTGCAGTAGCATTGGTGGCTACCTAAAGCACAGGATATGAGAATACCAGATAAAAGATTAAAAAAAAAAAAAAATCTGAACTATTTTCAGTGACTGCTAGATGTAAAAAATACTGTTTCCCAAATATTGAACCATTTTCACAGGTGTACAAGTTAAAAAGATAACCGAAGTTAACTATAGGATTAGGCTTTTCTTTAGTCAGTCTTGTGCAGTTGGACTTAAACTTCAGGCAGCACAAGCTAGTCCGGTGCTGTCACTGTGTGACATGTACTGCTACTTCAGTTGTTAGTAGCAATATTTCCCTTTAATTGTGTGTTACCATTTCTATTATAAAAATAGCTTCCCATTACTCTCAAGTTAAAAGAAACAATTACACATCAGAATATGATGAAAATCAAACTTTAACAAGATTTGTGAATTTAATGATTGTTTGCTGTATAAATATGTTTCAGAAAGCTGAGAAGCTATTCATCAGGAAGATCTGTATCATTTATTCATAGGACCTTTAAATGAAAACTCACACACTGAGGACTCCTTCCACAACCTATATGAAATAGGTGATAAAACTGAACTGGGTGCCATACAACATCTACGGTTATCCTACAAATTTACTTTGCTCTCTTCAATCATACAGATATTTATTGATTTGTTTGAAGTTATTTGCTTGCAGTCATCACCCCCCTTCTCTCCAGCCCACCCCATTTATAATTGATCACTCCTCATTTTCCTCTTACATTTAGTGCAGTGTTTATACTGCCAAAATAAATACTTAGCACTGGAAAACAGTATCCAACCAGCATACAATTAAATGTAACTATTACTGTAAAGAGTCTGGTGAAGACTGAGTCTTTCCAAAATCAGGCTGGATGACGCAGCAGAGAACAATATCTGCTGTAGGGAAACATCTCACCAAAAGACAAGGAGCAGAAAACCTAACTCCCTTTTCTTCAACGAGCTTTTGCCCTGATCCATGCACATTTTAGCTAGGCATGATAAAAATCTTCTAAATACTATTTGTCCTTGGCTATGTTTACAGCCAAAACTTACTCAGTAGCATTTCGGTTGCACCTGCTGCTGCTGACGCTTGGCACTGAGTAACTTTTTGAAGGGAGACGAGGGATGAAAACCGAGATTCAGCCACTTATACATTTATATAAACATGGTTCACCACCAGCAGACAGAATTATTCAGATTTGAAAAAGTGTGTCTGAGATCAGATTCGGGCACTATATTATATCTTGTTTGCTGGGGCAGCTACCTTGCTCTTGAAAACTTGGGAGTGTGCTGTCAGCACGTGTTCAGCTGTCAGCCTTCCTGAAAAAATTAATGACACAAAGCAGTTTGTTGTGCGAATTCTAGATAATTGATTTAAATAATGGTACTTCGTGCCGGTTTTTAACTACTACAGTAGAAAACTGATGAAGTGGGAAGAATTGCAATGTAATACAGCTTTTGTCAGCCATCTGATTTGAACTTTTTCAGCAGCTATGTCTGAAATAAATGCAACTGGATCAAGACACAAAGATTCATTTATGTGTTCTCTAAGCAACAGCTTGATTCTTTCTCTGATGAATCTTGTTTAACACATCTGTTTTTACAGAACAGTTGTTAATTTCTCAGTTAATTGTAAGGTATAAATGACAAAATTTTTCTTTTAGGAGAAAATGCTTTCTAACATACTACTATAATGAATCACTTCCATCTGTCTATTTGCACTTCATTTTCAGTCATAACTAAAATTGATGTAAAGTTTAAGCACCCTGCTAAAAGTAAAATGATAACCAGAATCATGACATCTGAGATACAATATCTGTATTAAAAGGGAAGCTTTTAAAAACATGTTGACGTTCGAATGAAAAGTTAAAATCTCTGCTGACTCATAGCACATCCAGTGATATCAGTCAAAAAGTAAGAACAAAATTTACATCTGAGTGGTTCAAGCAGCACAAAATTTCCCATCTTAATCAAAAGGTCATGAAAAATGTATGACTTCCAAAGATATGCAATTGAAATGGGTACTGAATGATTTTTAACAAAACTATAACAGGCTGTAATTCAATTGATTACCTAAATTATATCATATTTTGCTATTCTGTAGAAACATATGGTTGTAAAAGAGTGTTCACTCATTAATTTCTCAGCAAGATTTATGAAATTGGTTTGAGAGGTGCACAGGGCATTACAATTTGAATGGGAGACACATTACTGAATTAGTCAGTGGGACCTCACTGAAGTGACTCAGACCACAAAACCTCTTTTGAATTTACTTGGGGTTCATGGTTCAAATTAGAGCAGTCTCATGCATTACCGCATCACTGCTGTTCTCAAAAGTTGAAAGATACTAAAGAAAACTATTCATATATTGTCTCAGGTTTAAATATTTAATGAATTACTGTAGGCTTCATTTTAAGTGTCATGACTGTTTCCTTTTTCTTGCCACAACACTCGAGACACAGTGACACTAGGTGAATGTATCTTGACAGAGAGAAAAGGTGTCATCTGCTGTGTGACCTGTTCATAGGCTTTTTTAAGTGAGAGATTTTGAGAGTCAGCTTTGCCCCGTCATCAGGACAAATGTTTGTCAGGAAGCTACTCTAATTGCCACTGGCACTCTTGCCTCAGATACTTCAAATGGAGCTGATGGGGTAGCATTCAACTGCAGGAAGAAAATAAGGGATGGAGCTCTGATTATCAATGGGAAGGACTTCATCATGTGGAGCTCCAGGCTTTGCCTCACCTCAGTCTAACCCTACAAAGTGTTTGGAATGGACCTTACGCTGACAGCCTAACCATGTTCTGTAGGAGAATGTGGACAAGAGAAAAAAATTGCAGTCTTCTCCTCACCCTTTGGCAGCCCCTCTTAAAGTTCAGCTCCCTTGAAACTCTTGGTTTTGTCTCTTTTCTAGCCCCAGTCTAAGGGTTAGATAAAAGTAGTCAAAAAATTTACCCTATCCAGAGTCCCCAGCCTATAGCATGGAGGAGAAAATTGTTAGGGGATAGCATCTGTGGAGTCTTCCCTTACTTTATTCAACTTTTAAACCCTTTTTCAACCCCTTTCAGCAGAAGCTGTTGGCTTTGTCTCTCTCCTGACCCTAACATAAGCCTAGGCATGGGACAAACTGTAACCTGAGATGCGTAGTGTTATCTCACTGGGACAAACAAGTGTTCTGGTACGAGCTCTTTGCACAGACTACTCCACTGATCCTCCACCTTGCATCCCCACTGTACCTGGAGCTTTGGGCTTCTTAGCCCTCATTCTAACCCCAGGCATGGCCTAAGCCTTAGCCCTAGACTTCCCAGCATGGCCCAGAAATTTTTTTGAATGGTAACTCTTTTTCCTCCCTCCCATGAGAGGAAGGTGTTGCTATGAAAATGGGCAATTGGAAAGTGTCTGTGTATGTCTTAGGCCAACATGCAGGCTGTGTTGAGAAGGTCAAGCTGCCCTTCCCCACTTCATGACAGGTGGATTATAAACACAAGTTTAGACCTCTGGTCTATTCACAGGTAAAGTCCTTAGGCAAAAGAAAGAACTCTAAAACAACCAGTATTTCTAAGCATGTTTCCTAATTAGAATTGGTTTGTGTTAGAATTTCTGCTTTAAAGGAATCTTTGATTGTTGAAACTATGCCAATGCTGGTATTTATAATGGCAGTATATCATTATTGGGATAATGAAATGCATTATTTCTAATCAAAAATTTCTACTTTATCAAATAGTTGAGATTAGAAATCCTGAGCAACACCAAATGTGTAAAGATCAGCAGCTATAAATTCTCAGTAAATTAATACCTATAACCTTTGTTAGAGGAATCGATCTAAGTGACTAAGCAGGCACTCAATTCCTTTCTGGAAAGTGATATCATTCTCTATTGTGAAATTTTCCATATCCAAAGGAAACTTCAGTGAATGGAGATATCAAACCTTCTGAGTATATGCTATAGCATGGGGTACATTATCATAATTATGCCTATAATGGCATTTTTTTTCCTGAGCACTTTTTTTTGTGGGCACTGATCAAGCAGGTATGTGTGTGATGCTTATGGGGCTAGTACTGTTGCAGGCATTACGATTTATAAGTAATTTATTTTGATTAAATGCAGTAAGAAAGAACAATATGCCCACATCTACTTCAACAGAAGAGTTTTTACTGACCCTTTTGGGTGCAGGGCATGGCCAAATCCAAGCACGGCAAAGTAATGTGAAATGGGAAACAGCATGAATAAAATGTCTAAATGCCAATTTATAACAATATGAAAGAAGGAAACCCTTTGATTCGTGCTCCATAAGTAAATGACCCTTAAAACAAATCCTCATGTAAATAAAAATTAGATTATATCTGAACTATAGGTTTTCAAACGGACTAAAGTGCTGAAATCAACCAGATGTTCTTGTTGATGGGTTTGCAGCTATTGACTTATGCTCCTTCTCATATCAGTGACTGAAAGCTGATTCATATTCTCCCAGTATACAAACTTTAAAGAAGGTAATTCTTCAGCTGAATTTATGTAATTGCAGAGATTTGAGCAGTGTCAGATAGCACATTGCAAGGAAAGATTTTCCATGGTGTAGTTAAATATAAATATTTTTTTCTCTGTATGCTGGAAGCTCTGATGCTAACACATCAGAATATACAACCTCTAAAACCCCAAATGTAAGTATAAATTTTAATTTGTATGACATCCCCAAGTGCTCAAACATCCAGCTAAAGCCCTTGTATACAGGAACAGTCCTAGGAATGGTAAGATCATTTGCAAAGGCTGCTCAATAAATGCAATAAATTTCTTTGCTGGAATATAAATACAGAAAGTCCTCAAAAGTCACAAAGAGTACCATCCAAATAGAACTTGTGTGCAATTACTAAAAACTGAATAAGGTTATTTTTATAATGTGTAGGGGTGTATATGTACATCTATATGTATTCACAATCTGCTCTTAAACACAGAAGAAAAAGAAACAGCTTTGTAAGGGTCATGCAGAAGTATGCATGTGCTAAATGTAACACTCTTGACAAGATGTCAAAGAGCACATGCTCATCATATGGCAGTGCCTAGGTGTGTATGACTGGAGGTGATGACTGATACGAGGAAAGTCATACAGTCAGAGAGGTTACATGTATGTGTTTGAATAGATGCTGGTGTTGATGAGGGGTATGAGGATATATATGGTTCTAGAGAGAATAAATTCCTGATGATGGGTTGTAATCTATTGATGGTAATGCTGCATGTATCTGCATATTAAAGTGGTGGGTAGTGATAATATGCATAATTGTGATGGTGGGCAGACAGTGATAACAAGATGTGTGAACAGTAGGAGGTGATGGGTATGCATGGTAAAATGCGTAGGTTGTAAGGATGCATGTGTGATGCTGAGGATGGTGGTGCTGTGGGGAGCATATAGCAGCATATGCAGTGTGCTGATATTTGTGTGATGTGGACCTGCTGTTATTGACAAAAGTAGGTGTCGCTCTTAGGTGGCAGTTTATGTGAAGAGACAGGTTGTTACCCATACAGATGGGGGGGCTACAGCCAACAGAATAAATAAGCAGTTACTGAGTATTTTGTGTGTATGCCTGTTCGGGGGGTGTGCTGATGCAGTGAACAAGTGTGAGGGTCTGTGTGTACCATGTCTGATTAATACACAATGATCAGGTGGTATATACAGAATGGTGGTGGTGGTATATGAAAATTGATTAAGTATTTATGTGTAAGTATGTAAGGACAGTCTGTATACTCAGAACAATAACATCTAGGGAGAGGAGATATATTGCCCGGAAGGAAAGGTGTATGGGAAGGCCACGCTCTGTTTTTTAAGAAAAGTTTGCTTGCCAGAGAATAGAGATGCAGTACTAGGACTATCTGCAGGTGTTCATGTGTGTTTAGAACTGGTGGTGTGGATGAGGGGTTTGAGGTGTCAGTGTCTGCCTAGAGATGACAGTATGAGGAACTACTGATGTATGTGTGTTCATCTAGGACCAGGGTGTATGTAAAAAATAGCACAGTATAGGTCAATGTATAGAAGTGGTCGGTGGGTATAGCATGGAATAAGTTATGTAGTGATTGCTACATATATGTAGCACATGAATTGGGATGGTGCCAACGGTTTGTGTCACTGTATAGGCTCAGGAGGGTTTATAGCCTCACCTGGTGTGAATACAATCCTATCAGTGGTATGCATATGTTTTAAGTACAACATTAAGAGAGGGGGTCTTAACACTGGTGAGGCAACACGTGGTGGTTGAGTTTGAAGTGATCCTGTGAGTGGAAGCAGATGTGTGGGGGCAGACGAGTGGACAGCATGAGACGGTCTTGGCACCACTGTGGTGTAAATAGCCACGGCAAGCTGTAGTGTGCAAACTGGTCACTGAACTATTGGATGTGACGGACAGAGGCAAAACATGTGCCGGGGTGTCAGAATACGATGGGGGGGCGGGGGACATCTTTCAGGACAGAGTGTGTGGAGAGGGGCAGGGCTGCTCATGAGTGGTATCTAGTGGTGATGGTGGGACAGGACAAGGTAGGGAGCTTGGAGCTGCGTGGTGGTAGGAGGCATGGACGGTGCTGTGTGCACAGGGTTGAATGTTGTGTGCTTTGTCAATCAGTGCCATGCCTGGTGCCAGCACTGTGGAGTGGGCAATGCACATAGTGGACAGGAGAGGGTTACAGCAGCTGCGTAGACATGAGGCATGCTTGCCCAGGTAACACTGCCCACCCACGCAAGACCCAGGCTTTTTTCTTAAAGGAGAAAGGATTGTTCCTTTGCCCGGGGTGCCCCTGGTCTGGACCCAGGTGTCATGGAGGGAGAGCACTGAAGGATGGAGGGGGAGGAGAGGATGGTGGACGGGGAGGGGATCAGTGCGGAGTAGGGGAAACAATACTGGGGGGGAGAGAAGTGCGGGATCGGGGGGCACTGAGTAGTGTGGGGCAGTGGGAACAGGGGACAGGCTGCCCTGGAGCTGCCGGATTTGCGAACAGCCGGAGGGCGGGATGGGAGGCGGGCAAGGGGAGCGAGGGGTGGGAAGGGACACTCACGTCTCCTCCTGCATTTTTTTTTCTTTCCCTCCTTCTTTCCTTAGCTGGTGACGCGCCGCTGCTATTAATCATTCACCAGCCGGGGAGCAGCAATTGCCGCCGCTCGGAGCGAGCAGCGCCGGCAGCCGCCTCTCTCCCGATGCCCGCGTCCCGCAGCCGCCGCGCCGGGATCCCTGACGGGATGATGCCCAGCGCGGCCGGCGGCGGACGCCTGCTGCTCTGAGCCGGGGCGAGGGGGTCCGGGCAGAGGATGCTCCCCAATGGCACCTGCCCCAGGCTTCCGGGCGGTGCAAGCAGCGACAGCGGGGGCAGCGACAGCGGCGACAGCGGCGGCAGCGACAGTGGTGGCGGCGGAGCCGGTGGCGCCTCGGAGGAGGCGGCGGCGGAGGGCATGGACTCAGGCGGCAGGAACTCCTCTGGCGCTCCGAACAGCACCCTGAGTGAGTCTCAGGGCAGCGCCATCCTCATCTCATTCATCTACTCCGTGGTGTGCCTGGTGGGTCTGTGCGGCAACTCCATGGTCATCTACGTGATCCTACGTTATGCCAAGATGAAGACAGCCACAAACATCTACATCCTCAACTTGGCCATCGCGGATGAGCTGCTGATGCTTAGCGTCCCCTTTCTGGTTACCTCCACCCTGCTGCACCACTGGCCCTTTGGCTCCCTGCTCTGCCGCCTGGTGCTCAGTGTGGATGCCATCAACATGTTCACCAGCATCTACTGCCTGACTGTGCTCAGTGTGGACCGTTACATTGCTGTGGTGCACCCCATCAAGGCGGCCAGGTACCGCCGGCCCACTGTGGCTAAGATGGTCAATCTGGGTGTCTGGGTGCTTTCCATCCTCATCATCCTGCCCATCATCATCTTCTCCAACACAGCAGCCAACAGTGATGGAACAGTGGCTTGCAACATGCTCATGCCAGAGCCCACCCAGAGATGGCTGGTGGTCTTTGTGATCTACACCTTTCTGATGGGCTTCTTGCTGCCTGTGGTGGCCATCTGCCTCTGCTACATCCTCATCATTGCTAAGATGCGCATGGTGGCCCTGAAGGCTGGCTGGCAGCAACGCAAACGCTCAGAGCGCAAGATCACCCTCATGGTCATGATGGTGGTGATGGTCTTTGTCATCTGCTGGATGCCCTTCTACATTGTGCAGCTGGTCAATGTCTTTGTAGAGCAGGATGATGCCACCATCAGCCAGCTCTCTGTCATCTTGGGCTACGCCAACAGCTGCGCCAACCCTATCCTCTATGGTTTTCTCTCAGACAATTTCAAGCGGTCCTTCCAGCGGCTGCTCTGCCTCAGCTGGATGGACAATGCTGCAGAGGAACCCATCGACTACTATGCCACTGCCCTCAAGAGCAGGGCATACAGCGTGGAGGACTTTCCCCCAGACAACTTGGAGTCAGGGAGCATGTACAGGAATGGCACTTGCACCTCCAGGATTACCACCCTCTGAGGAAGCATTCCTGTCCCCCAGCTCCCTTACTGCCCCCCAGCTGGAGGGTGAGCAAAGCCAGGGCTGTGGCATGGGGAGGCTGGGAGGGAAAGGATTTTTGTCCTGCCTACTGCCAGCAGTGTTCGGCAAGAGTGAAGATAACCCCAAATCCTTGATTTGCTGCCCCCCTGCACCCTGGCTGTCCCCCTTGAGAGCAGGTGCATTCTCTGATGCTTTGACATCCACTTAGTGAATTGCAGCTCTCAAGGGTTAGCTTAGGGTCTGGTAGCCTGGCTCTGCCACTCCTCTCTGTGTCTGACAAGTGGCTGTAAAAGTCCTGCAGTGACTCTCCTTCCACCTTTTGTACAGTTTGCCCTTCCCCTTGGCTGGTGGGACATCCCAGGCCACTGAGTCGAGCCTGCATCAGTCAAGCCCCAGCATTCAGGCTCAGACTCCCCCCAACTGAAAATGACCCTGCTCAACATCTGTCAGTACGCACCTCCCCTTCAGAGATTAGAAATGCTGGAAAAATGTCCCCCAACAGTCACCTTGCCATCCCCCAGGAAGGAGCGAGCAGCCTCTCTCTGTGCCTACCCTTCCCTCCCCCTGGAATAAAAAAGAAAGTGGAGAGCAAAAAGTCTCTGATAAAAGAAGCAGCATAGTCATGGAGATGTTTTTTGCTTTGCAGACAGCTTCCAACTCACTGGGGCTTTGGCTCTCTGTGCTACTTGGCAGAAGTAGAGCAGAAAATGTCTTAGGAAAAAATCTGATTATTGCTGTGCTTTGGAGCTGCACAGCAGGTTGCTGATAATGGGAGATAAGCAGTCCCGTGACACACAGGGAACAGAGAGCTGGGACTCACTGAGATGGGATCTGGGGGGACCGCTGAGCTGGGAAATGTTTGAATCTGTCCACACATACAATAAAGTGTGCTGATAATAAAGTTTAAAGGGAGCACAGGCTGTGAATCTGCTATCTCGAGCCTGCTCCATCAACTGTGAAACAGCGATAAAGGGAGCTGAGACAGTTTTTGAATGACCTGGGTGATGACAAAGTCACTTTAGCCTACATGGAAAAAGGGGGATTCATTTAAAAATCTCCATCAGTCTCTTAAATAAATACTTGACAGAAAAAGTAGCTGTTTGGTAATAGCTATTACCCTAGCTCCAGTTTCTTCTGTTGCACTAAAAAAAAAACAAAATGGGTTTCATATGTTGCCAATGTAATATACTAGCCCAGAGCTTCTTAATGTTTAATTTCCGAGAATTCTTGTTTTTAATGTGTACCAGATGTCTTCTTGTTTGATTTTTTTATTTGATTCTAGTCACTGTGTTGTGAACGTGTTTTTCTGAAGCAATTTATACTGTGTACTTAATGTCTGTGGTGGCTACTTGCAAGGTTGCATTTAAAATGGGTGATGCTGAAGAAGGCTCCTTTCCAGATAAAAACCTTGTCATTTTTTCCAACTCTTTTATTTACATTGTCTCCCCCACAGAAATTTTCTCTTTAATTTTCTCTCTTCTCCTCTTATGACAAAAAAATTTTCGTATAGACAGATGAAGCTTTCTTTGATAAATGACAGCTGATTAAACGAAACCTTCTATCCCTACTCCCTCTTATCCCAGACAGAAGAGTCGGTACAGACTGTGTTGAAATAAGCAGCTATGTTTTTTGCTTTCTACCACCTATGCTAACAGTGTCACACAGTGGCAAGTGTCCCAGTAGCTGTGACAAATCACTTCTCTAGCACAATACTGTGGTTGTATTAATTATAACTACTGGCAATTTGAAGCAAGAGACTGGAAAAAATCTCTAGTAGCAGCATACCCGTAGCATTGTACTCGTAGCTGCAGTGCTTAAGTACAGTGTTAAGTGTAAGGTTGACAGTTAAGGCATTTAGTATTTGTGATGGTGGACTTACGACAGGTTTTTTGTTAAATTATAGCCTTTAACTTTTCTCAGCAGCAAAAAGCAGGATGCTACGTTGTACGTTTCTTTCACCAAAACTTAGGTACTGTTAAATGAATGTATAAATTTAGTATTTCAAAGTTGTCTGATTCAAAGTCCATCAAAATGAGACAAAAAAATCTTAATTCACTTCAATGGACTGTGAGTAAGCTCCTTTTAGTTTAAAAATTGCTAATGTGGAAACTGTTACATCCTTATTAAAATATTTCATGAAAAGCTTAAACAATTCTACAGTTTCTTTCTTTTACTTCCTCGTGGATATGATTTAAAGAAAACTTGCAAATATTAAATTTGGTAATGTTTTACATGTGCATATGGGGAAATAAGGATGAAATCTCTTTATAATCTCTTTAATTAACTTTTCACAGAAATCAAACATCTGTCAAAACAGTAAAATGGCCCATGATATTCATGATGCTATTTCCAGGGCTTCACTTGAATTCTCACTCACAATATCTTCAAAATGGCATAAGTCTCATAATCTTATATGGTCTTTTTCACCCAGGCATATTGTTATGTACGGTCAGATTAAACAGATTACTTTTCACTGTTGAATTTGTTTAATATCAGACACAATGAAGCAAAAGTGAAAAAGCATAAAGATTCATTCTGCATACTCAGCTTTGATGAAAAGTTGAACTGGGTTTTTCTCTGTAATTTTTTTTTTCTTTGCCTTGTAAAGGTTGTGATGGAACCTGCACACGTACCAGCATAAGCACTTTAGTTTCAGTTCTCCCAGGCACATCACAGAGGTTGGGTTGGGGCCTCAGTAGATGGCAGGCTTGCCTTTGGATGGATGGGCTGATTCACTCCCAGCCAGCACTGCCCCTATGATTACTGGCTAAAACACCCTGTGTGGTTTCAGCTGGAAACAAAATCTGCTTATCCCAAACTAACAGTTCTTCCTGCTATTTTTCACCCTGGGAGAGGTGATCAACAGCAGTAAATCATTCAGTGTAGCTAGAAGGAAAGTTAGTTCGTTCTGTGTTATTATTCTAAATAGTAGAACATAACTACCAGGAAGAAAAATGTTGTCCTCGTGAAATAATGTGTACCAGAAAATAAACAGAACTCTTCTTAATGCTTTCCAAATGGCAAATAAGAGTATTCAGATTTCATATGGAAATTGTTTTAACTGATGCTTGATTCAGTGAAAAAAAGAGAGTACAGTGATGAATTTCTTGGTGACATTTTGACTTTTTATACAGCTGCAAGTGGGTGAATTGTAATTTGTAACCAGTAGTATTTTTTTGGCTTTTTCCCCATGAGTTTTGGGTTATATTTTAAAAATCCTGTATTCAATTTGTCATGGAAATTGGCCTTGTGGGCACTGAAACCCAGACAACTTTTGCTCTTTGTTTAGCCTGAGACCAATACCCAGCAGTGGGATAGTGCCAAACAATATGCAGTCAATGGACTAGACTGTTTCCTGTGGCAGGTATACCAGAGAGCGGTGTTCACCTGGAGCACACATCAGGGGTGCAGCACACATCAGCTGAAGCATTTTCCCACTCAAAGAAGGGTGCACAGGAAATCACCCTTCTTTCTCACCAGGCTTCCCAGTGCAGTAGCAAAGACAACACATCTCATAATCCTGAGGCTGACTGCTACCTGCTGTTAGTGGACTTGAACAAGACTGGTCACAGAGGCACTTTATATCTGGGCTGTGGATGAAAAGGGTGATGGCTGCATACAGATATTCTGCCTCTTCAGACAGTCCCTACAGCAGAGAACATTACACAGAGTATGGTTTCTTTGCATTCGGCACTTAAAGAACCCATTTGATTTCTTCACGGAGAATGAGAATCACGTTTCTGAATGTGATGTAAGAATTTCTGAAATACCAGGTTTCCAGTGAATCAGAATTTTTAAAAAGGCTTTCTGGTTGTTTCCGGAAATCTAAACATCTGCATTTCTAATGTATGTGGCATGCTCTGTTAAGACTGTGACTATTCGCTGTATTTCAACCTGTTTCCAAAATCAGCATTCTAATTCTAAATATTAAACTAAGTCTTACTGAAATAAAATAACCCAGTGATGTCATACGTTCATGTTATATAAGATACGACTTTACTCTGCCATATTTCTAGAACAGTGACAATTTAGTGTCTTTTAATCCTGATTAAAAAAAGATGCAAGAAAAAGAATTTTAAAAAATCAGAAGAAATTAGCCAAGAAAGAAACATCAATCCAATGTTCTAAACTCTGTCATTTCAGTTCCTAGGAACCTTACGTGACACCGGGGCTCTACACACAAGAATGTAAATTACGAATCTCTAGAGAATAAAATATTTCTACTGAATTGTGTATTCAGCACTTCCATCCTCTTCAACATAGCTTTATTTGGCTGATAACTTCAGGCTAAGCCACAGGAAGAAAGGATGGTTGACTAATTAGATTTCTCTTTAAGAAAAATGCTTTTAGATATTACATTTGTGGAGAGAAATGGCCAAGAAAAATAGGTGAACCTGAGAGTATTTCAAAGTATATGATTAGACAGCTACAAACCAAGCACAATTTTGACAAGAAAGACGCTTTTCAATAAAAGCTAACTATGCCCACTCCCTTCCAACTTTGTTTTTCCAATAGCCTAAAATCTGGGTTTGGTAGAGCAGTAAGCAGCTATGAAGCAGAGATAGCAAGGTGCTGTATCCTGCCTGAGATATGCAGGTTTTTGTGTCCAGTGTGGATGGAATACTTTTGTCATTATATGATTATCATGTCTATGATGGGTAGAGTCACCTTGAAAGCAATATAAAAGTAGAGAAAATTCTTTCTACTTTCTCCACTTCCCCCCTCCCAAAAAAGTCTTTTCTATGCAGGTTCTTACACTGTGTAATATGTATTATAATATGTATTTGTAATATGTGTAATATGTATAACCTAGGGGTTGTTCTGTGGGTCCTTGAGCTTCCTAACTAGAAAGGCTCAGATAAAAGTGCCCAATTTCACAGCATAGTGGGGGATGTAGGACAGATAACAATTACCAGATTTCTGACTTGGGATCTGAATTGTATTGTATTCATGACTTGGAACTGGATTGTATTGTCTCCACTTACCTTGTTGGTGATGGTGCTGTTGCCAGTGCAGGTGTGGGCCCTACCAACCCAGGGGAAGCTTCTGAAGGGTGCTGGACTGCACTGCACTCCATAAAACTGAGCAGCGCTGGGTGACGCCAGTGCCGCTGACACAGGCTGAGTACAGCACAAGCTCAGCTGATTGATACAGCACTTGCCCGTGTCAGATTCACCGTGGAAAGCCCAAGTGATTGCTGGTTGACTGGAGTGGTCCAAAATGTGGCAAAGGCAGATATTTTGGGGAGAATGGATATGAAAGAAGACAAAACTGGTGGATATTTGATACTGAGCAGCCTGAGAGAGAAGGAATCTGAAATGGAGAAAAATCAAGTATGTGATGGCCAATAGAGGCCATTTTGTTAAGAACACAGGAAAATAAGTAGAGTCCAGTACAGGCATTGTAAAGCAGGACTTGGCTCTTTCACATAATTAACTTTCATAGCTTAGAGAATGGCAAATACATAGACTCCCAACTCAGCAAAAAAGATGAAGTTCTGCTTTTTATGTCAGCTGCTATTTTCAAAGCTGGCTGTTATTTTTGAAAGTTAGAAAGTATCTAGGCATTTTTTCTAAGGACCAAATGATAATTTAGGTACTTTGTGGAATTACTAGAAACTCAGGAAAACAAGGCAGAAACAGATAGATAATAGATTTTTCTGAATGTTAATTTATTTTTGATTTTTCGAATGCTTTGAATTTCACAGATTTGTTTTTTCCTTTTATCATTAAAATAGAGAAAAAGACCTAACAAATTTCTGCTTAACACAAACCATATTGACAAGACAGAAATGGAATACAGAAGAATTTTCACTGCTCTTTCACTGTCATAAAGTAAAGTTTACAGAATTTCTTACTTTAAAAGAGTCTTCAGTGAAATGACCGGGAAAATTCCTTTCCATAAAGAAAGATATACTCTTAAGAAAGAAAAGTAATGTTCACACATTCCTCTCCACAGACATTACAGACTTAGATCACTTATAATCTCACTCAAACTATCTGTACTTGCTCTTATGTTATGTTCCAGGGAACAGTGCAAACCATTCTTATCAGTCCAAAACACAAGGCCTGCTGGTTACATTCCAGAAACAAAACCATGCTTTTCTGACAGGTTATAGCCCATGTGCTGTTCCTGACTTAATGATTGAAAATGTTTATTTGTTTGCAAACCACCACATTACGAGTAACACCTGAAAAAATATGCAGCAAGGGGATGGTTAGGACAGATACATCCTGGTAAAGATGGATGCTTGCCTGTCTTTCTCATCTTTCCCTCCTCAACTCATCCTCTCCCTGGACCGTCAGTCTTCTTTCTCTTGTATTACCCATAAGATATATAATAGTAGTTGTTTTCCCATTTTCCTGACTCAGAATGCAAAAGGACTGGCAAGTGGAAGGAGGGGAAGGACATAACAAATGTAGGACCTCCACCACATCTTTGCCTTCCCCAGCTCCACTGCTGCCTCCACTCCACCTGGACTACTGTGTTCTCCTCTGGGGCTCCCAACATAAGAAGGATGTGGACATGCTGGAGTCCAGAGGTGGCCACCAAGATGATCAGATGGTTAGAACACCTCTCCTACGAAGACAGGCTGAGAGAGTTGGGGTTGTTCACCCTGGAAAAGAGAAGGCTTCCAGTATCTACAAACAGCCTTCCAGTACCTACAAGAAAGTTGAAGAGGAACATTTTCCTAGGGCATGTGGTGACAGGACAAAGGGGAATGGATTCAAACAAAGAGGGTAGGCATGGATTAAGTATGAGGAAGGAATTCTTTGCTGTGAGAGTGGTGAGACACTGGACCAGTTTGCCTAGCAAAGTTGTGAATGTCCCATCCCTTGAAGTGTTCAAGGCCAGGCTGGATGGGGCTCTGAGCAATCTGGTCTGGTGGAAGGTGTCCCTGCACACAGCAGGGGGGTTGGAACTAGATTAAAGTTGGAACTAGTTGGAACTTTAAGGTCTCTTCCATCCCATTCTATGATTCTGTGATTCTAGTCAGCAATACAGAAAAGGGAAAATACTTGCTTGCCAACAGATGACTCCCTTTACACCTCCACTTTCAAGTCTTCCAGTCCCAGACTACAAGCCCAGAAGAGAAAGACAAGGCTGCATACTGGGGGAAGAAGAAAAGACACTAAGTTTAATGTTTTGAAGCCCTGGGAATGTGGTTACTTCTGCTGCTGCCCTGCTGTGTTTGCCTTTTGAGTCAGCTATATCTTTAGTGAAATATATGAATCACCACACTATAGCTTTGGTAAGTGTCCACATACTGAAGAAATAGAAAATATTATTTCTAGAAGGAACTACATTGCATCTACCAGTGATTGACCTCCATGTAGTAAAGGAGGAAAGGTAACTGGGATTTAAAACATGAAAAAAATTAAGTAATAGGAAATTCCTAGGGGAAGCAGAGAATCCATTAAAATTTTATATACTTTAAGCTATATAATAGACTTAAACAAGGAGAAATATTGTCAGAAGTACTCAAATTTTTCCCATGTCCGCTTATAGATTTCACTTCAATCCCATAGCACACCTAATTAAGTCCTTAGCAGCATAAATCATTATTAAAAAAAAAAGGGGGAAATTAAAATTTTATTTCTGATTATTTGATGAAACAAACCATTAAAAATTCATCACTTGTTGATAAATAAAATGTGCAGCTGACAAATGATATGCCTACCAGTCAAACTATCTTTGTAGGATTTAAGGAAATCTAGAATTGGCAACATGGGACACTTTTTGGATAACCGTGATAGGCGAGATCTGGACATTCCTATTCTTTGCAGGAATCACCATTTTCATATGTAGACGCACAGATTCTTGCTATCAGTGTCAAAGTTATTTGCCAAACATCAGAACACAGCAGCAGACAAGCCCTTTGGGGGTAACGAGTCTTTTCAGATACCTATGCAGTAATAATTTTTTAAAAATTGCATCCACTTTCATAACAAGACAATTTTATTATCTCAGTACTTGTTATGGTTTTCTGTACTCATTATGATCTTACTTATTCTCCTTCTACGGATGTAAATAGCAAACCCTGCTCTGAATCTGCCTTGCAGACCAGTGAATCATGGCTGAGATATGAGCCAATGGTGGCATGACAGGTATGTGTTGGTTTCTTATTCACTAAAGACCAAATTTAATTGAGAGTGGAAAGCAAAAACAATATATCCTTTCTCCCAAACCATCTTTTTTTTGGTCTGAACCATTAGAGAAAGAGAAATTCATGCATTTCAAACCTGCTCAGGTTCCAAACAAATCCAAATGCTATTTGTTTCATATTCTACTGACTGCAAAAATAAGGTAAAGAATCCCAAATACACTAAATAAGAATCTCTAATATGTAAAAGCAATAAAAGCTATAATAAAATTATGACCATTTAGCCATGCCTTGAAGAGAGAGAAGGCACCATGAGTTTGCTTTTAGAAAAGTGACTTGCACAGCTGGAGATTTAAGTGAGCTGATTTTTCTGATTTAATTTTAGATGTGTATTTTACAGGCATTTAAATACAAGTAGCCTCCATGCCTTCTTTACAGTCAATATAGAGAAATGGCACTTTCAGGATGTAATTCATGGGTCCTGTTTTCAGCATCTAGTCTAAAATGAGATTAATTGCAAGCACATATTTCTCTCTATAGGCAGTAAGGGAGTCTAGGTGAGTAAAACAGTCTAGGTGAACTGTTAGACAAGTCTACACATGGTAAGATGGATCCCATCCTTAGATGCAAAACAGCCTGGTTTCAGATGAGTCAAATTAAAAGCCAGGGGGAACATAGTAGAATCCCTGTGTAGTCCTTTAGACAGACGTCTAACGCTTGATCCTGAATTGTATGACAAAAAGAACTCTCAAATCAAAACATGGTTTCACAGGAATGGGCGAAATGGGAATAGTGAGACAGGTGAATGGCTTTCAAGGGCATGAACTTGTATATTTTAACTAAATAGTCTGAGTCACGTACTGAGAGATGCCAAAATAAGTAGTGAGGTGCTTAACTCAGCACTTAACTGTGTGTTTGGTAAGACTCCTGAAACAGAGAATGAGAGATTTTCTAGAGCTTAGAATAACACATCTGGATAGTCCCATTAAGAGTTCAGCTATCTGATATGTGGGAAAGACTAAAACATAGGAAAAATAATTTAGGGAGGCTCTCATTCATCTTAGTTGCTATATACTTATACAGCCCCTGATAGAAGACAGCTCCATGTATACTGGCCCATAAAAGAAATTACTTGCAGTGACAGCAACAGGAGTGTTATTAAGAAATAAGGCATTAATGGCTACGTCATTTTCCAAACCTGTGCACATCTGAATGTAGAATCAAGCCTCCTGCCCAAGCTGAAAAATGCGTGCCTTCAGAAATACAAATGTCAGATAAACATATTAGAAAAGTATGCAGATTATGAGTCACCTTGTAATGAGTAGCATTCTCACCTAGCAGGATTTAATTCCTGTCTTGATACAAGGGAATTCATGCCAATAGACAGTCTGATGGCTCACGAATATCAGTGAACTCTTTACCAAAAGAAAAAGACTGTTTCCCAGATAGCAACTGCCTATAACCATTAAAGGGAGAGAGAGGGAAAAAGAAAAAACTCATACTACATAGTTCTTTATCCTTAGCAGATGTTTACACCATATTTATCATCAAGTCTTTGCTTGCAAGAAAAACAGGTAATAATAATACACATTATTTTTTGAAACAGAGTTCTTCAAACTCAAAAGGAAAGTGTCAAAATTAAAGCAATATTCCGAATGTCAAGAGTTTTCTCAAGTTTTCTCAAGAGAGGAAAACGAACAAACAAGCATATTTAAAGAGACATCTCAGAGCTTAAAGTTCTCTTAAGGGAAGAAAATATTTCCCTATTCTCCATGCACCCAAAAAGGCTTGGATGAGACCAGTTAGTTGTGTATAAATGCACTCAGAAAACCTTGAATCAATATTTAATATTACAACTTTAATTGAAAACCAACACCATAATAATAGTAAGTGAGCATCAGCACACCGAACTGCAGAGAAAGCAAGTTCTGCAGCCAGGATGAAAGCTCCTCTACAGGAATTCCCAAGGGAAATCACAGAGGAAGTGTTTACCTCATTTAGAAAAGGGCACAAATGGTGAATCTTTCCTTACTCTCAAGGGACTCCATGGAAAACAATGTATCTGACTAAAGAGAACGAGATTCGCATGATGTATTTGGACGCACGTTAACTCCTCTCGCAGTATGGTGTGTCAGCACCTTGTCTGATTGTAAGGGAGCCACATTTTGCATACAGAGAGCAAGTTTTGTAACAACACACCTTAGGAGAAAAACTGTAACTGAAAAATTTATTCTCTGCTACAATAAAAATGAGTATGAAATAACAAACAGGGCAGTGATTTACATCATCCTGTATTCTTTTCATCAGCTGAAGTATAAAACTGACCCCCCATTAACCTCTCACTTCCTCAGCAGTTTAATGGCTTTCTAAGTATAGAAATGCTCTTTCATTTTTTAAGAATGTCAGTATGAAAGCATCTGGGTCACAGTTTCATCCAAACTTTTGGAGTTCACCTCTCCAAAAGTTCCAGCAATTAAATTGAAAACGAGAGCCTCCAAGTACCACTCAACAAGGAGTGACTTCTAAATTACAAGATGCAAGTGCTCAATGTGGTCCACTTTATGCTTGCCCCAAGTAAGGCACCCGACGAACAGTTTCTGAGAGGATAAAAATGCACAGTTGTTGCAGCTGCAAGCGCTCTGTCGGCCAGGCTGATCTATTTATATTTTACTGAAGTCAGCACCTAAATAACTGTTTTTCAGGCCAACAAAAACTCCTGACTGTCCAAAGGCTTCAATCCCCTCGAACTTCACTACGCGCTCCTGCGTCTGATAATGTGCAAGCCCTGCCCAGCCAAGTCCCGCGGCCCCTCTCCCTCGGGCTCCCCGCGGCAGCAGGGCGGGGGGCAGCAGGGACGTGGGGAGCCGAGCGCTGGCCTGGGTGAGAGCTGCCGCTCAGAGCAGCCTGGAGTGACGCGGCCTCGGCCGTCCGGGGCTATTCACCGCCCGCTGCTCCGCCGGGCTCCGCTGAGCCTGCCTCCGCCTTGCTGCCGGCCTCCGGCGGCTCCTTGTCCCCGTGGCCCTCGGATTTCTTGTTGAAGCAGATTTTGAACACCCCCAAGACGGTCATGACCAGGATGATCAGCACCACCACCGCGACTGTCACCAGGATGAAAACGTAGTTGGAAGAGGAGGAGAAGGAGGAGGGCGGCGGAGCAGCCGTCTTCTCTCCGCCGCCGGCGGCCGTGGTGGTGGAGGGCGGCTCCACGGAACCGCCGGGTGTTGGGATGGAAGGACGCCGGCCCTCCGTCCTGGCACCCGACGGCTCCACGGGGCCGCCTGCAGCGGTGGGGGTCGGCCCCGTGGCCGGGCAGGGAGTCCCGTCCGGGTCGCCCGGGGTGCAGGCACAGGCGAAGCCGCCGGCGGCATCGCGGCACCCGGCGATCTCGGCGCACCGCCCGCTATCGGGGCTCCTGCGGCCGAAGGGGCAGGGGCAGAGGGGCTTCTCTGCCGCCTTCCATGCGAAGCCGCCCGGCTCGGGCTGGCAGGTGAGCCGCATCTCCCCGCCGGGACACGCCACCGTCAGCACGGTGCCCGGCGGGCTGAAGCCGGGGCCGCTGCTGCGCTCCTCGAAGGGGAGGCGGTAGTCGAGGTCGAGGGCGCCCGCGGGACTGAGGTCGGGGCAGGCACCCTCATACTGATACTTGCAGAGGTAGCCCGGGCTTTCGAGCTGGCAGACCCGCTCCTTCCAGCCCCAGCTGGGGCCGTCCCGGGGGTCCTCCGCCAGGTGCAGCCCGGCGCAGCGGGCGGTGAGGCAGGACCGCAGGGGCTCCTGCCCCCACCGGCCGAGCTCCGCCGGCACCTCCTGCGGGGCCGTCCCACCCTCGACGCCCTCCCAGGAGAAGCCGCGGAGCGGCTGCTCCTCGTGGGTGCAGGCGGAGGCGTTCCTCTTCAGCCCGACCCAGAACAGCGCGGGCGCAGGCACCGCCGCCTCTGCCAGCAGCCCCAGCAGCAGGTGCATCTCCGGCTCGCCGCTGACCCAGGC
>VXAZ01000687.1:233505-304716 GCA_013399875.1 Gymnorhina tibicen | reverse complement strand
CCGCGGGGGTGGCGGGGTCCGGCCCAGAGCGCAGGCCGCGGCCAGGAGCAGGCACCAGGGCCCGGCCCGCCTCATGCCGGCGGCGGGACGCGGTGGGCTGAGGGGCGCGGGCTGCCCCGGCGGCTGTGGTGGCGTTCGGCCGCGGCTTGGGCTGGCCTCTGACGCCCGCGCCGTCCTTCTCCAGCGCCGGCCCCGTTCCCACGGCCCTCCCCGGGACCTGCCGGAGGAAACGTGTCGGGAGCCGGGGCTGACCTCGGCATCCTCCGTTTGTTGGAGGACTCGGGGCAAACAGTTCCCGGCCCTGCCAGGAAGCGCTCGCCCAGCCCGGCGGGCGGGTTTCCAGCCGCGGGGGAGGACGGTGCCTGCTCCGCTGTCGGAGGGGCCGGAGGGTGGCGAAGCCCAGAGCCGCAGCTGTCGGACCGGGGTCACGGGCCCTGTGTCAGGCCCGTGTCCCGTGACCCCGAGATGCCCGGGCCCGTCTTGTTAGCTTGTTGCTTAGCGCTTTCTGGAGAAAAGCGGTCCAGCTTCAGTTATCTCTTCTTTGAAGGATGGCCGTTTCTTGGTTAGGTGAGGCTGTGCAGCCAACGCCCTAGCTCTCAATACAAGGGGCGATTTAACACTCATGAAAACTGATTCAGCTCACGGTTTTCCAGCAGGCTGGCCTAAAAGCATCATACATCAGGTGCCTGTGTTGACTTGAGTAGGTGTTCTTGAGTAACTGATCCACTGCAACTGTTCCTCCAAATGCAGTCCCCATGTTGCCTCATTTTCATATTCCTTACTGTTATTTCTGTGTGCTGTTACCTGACACGTACATTCAGATACAGCACACATCTGAGTCTCCTCGCAGCTATTTTATGTGGCATGAAACTGCAGGCATATATGTGCATTTTGTTTTTCAGCTTTTACTTTGGAAAAACCCGTGTCAGTATTTTTGGTTTTGTGAATAAAAGAGAATACAAATTTCTAGTATTTGAATACCATGGGGGGAAAAAAAAGAGGAGAAAACAGAAAATAAATAATCGATCTGGAGTTTTTAAAACATAAGGTTTCTCAGTAACTGATGTCCATTTGTGTGCCAGTAGACTTGGTTTTATGGAAAACAGGTTTTCATAACAAAAGAAGAACTTGTTGGTTTAATTCTAGATGAAATCGGATTTTTGGTTAATCAAGGTGTCGAGATGCTAACAGCCACCTAAGTCAAAGTCTACGGTGTTGTAGCTTTATGAGCTATGGTGTTGAGCTGTGTGTTCAGAACTCTGCCACCTACTGAATTGTCATTCCTTCTTCTCCATGGTACATCAGGGCAGAGGCATTGAGCCATCTGCCTCTGTGGGTCAGCAGATGGAGATTCTCACTGCCTGCCTGCATTTTAAGCTGGAAGGATGCAATTCATTTTGCATCAGGAAGCTTTATCACCTGCTATTCAAATCCCTAGTTCTTCACTGGATCTGGCTTTAAATGTACCCAAACTAAATTAATTGTTCCTTTAGCCTCCTGTTTTTCTTGATGATGTACAAAAGCTATGCTACTGCACATACTTGTCAAGTTAGTATCTTGAGCCATTTTCCCCAAATCTGGTTGATAGGTTTGAGAGAGAAGAGAGGTTGCTACAACTTTGCTATTGCCATCTTACTGGGGAATGCTTACAAGGCTTTGCCTAATATTCCACTGTAATCCTACAGCTTCACTTTGTTTTCTCTTTCAAAATTGAGTTCATTTATTATAGCTGAATAGAAGCTAAATTTTATAAATAGAAGGGATAATCTAGAAGCCCCAAAATTTTCATGTTATTCTTCAAAGCTGAGATTCTGTCCCTGAGGAGGAGAATGCAGCTCAGTCCATGAAAACATTTGCTCCCTTGCTTCTCTTCTCAGCTGTCAGCCAAGGGCATGATTTGAGCCGTCTGGGCTGGCCTCTCTACCAGGTAATTGATGGCTATTACTGGCTCATTTTACACAGGCCATGACTTTAATTTCCTAGGCTGTATTTGAACCAGCAAACTGGCAAACCACTTTAGAAAAACAGGTTAGCCACCAGTGCCCTGGGCAGTCCAATCTCATCGGAGGAACTTGTACCACACAGAAAGATGAAAACACTGTATACCAAAGCTGAAGGCTTTTGCCAGCTGAAAATAGAGGCAGTTGCTGTACATCTACTCGACCTGCCTGTATATCTGCTCTTCTCTCCTACTGCTGCCCCTGAGAGTCCTGCAAAATATTTAAAAAATAACAGGTCTGCTGGATCTCCAGAAAACAGCTCTTCCTCTGTTTTTTATTGTTCTTCCTAGTTCTTACATTTAGGTAAATAAGAAATCACTGTTTCATTAAGTGTCTTCATGGGGCTTTTCCTGAAGAAGTCCTTTTTTGAAAGAGAGGATTAGCTACTCCCACACAAGTGCTGGTACCAGTCCACATGTGAGGCAACTAAACTTGTACATATAAAGGAGTCTTTATTACACAAATGTGAATGTTACAACTGATGGATGTATAAGCCCTAATGTAGCTGTTGCTTTCAATATTAAAAGCCTTATTTAGGTATAGTCATTCCTTAGTCTTTTTCCTGTAAAATCTTAGCCCTTGAAAAAACAGTGGCTTGTTTTAATGGTATTTTTATTAAGAGCCATTGGGATTTTTTTATTTCATTATGTAACTGTATCTATCGTATAATAATATGTACATTTTTACTAAAGAGTTGTGAGAGAAGCCGTGAATTAGTAAAACTACTTTTCTCTTTTAGGGTGGATTCCTTTTGTATTCTTATAAGGTAAATGACAACTGTTCTTTTTGCAACTAACCAGGAAATATGTCATCCATATATCAGCACATACTTTGCTCCTGCTAGAGCATAAGGGGATGTATTTTCATTAGAAGTAGTCTTGTTGAGGGATACAGTATCCTGATCTTGCTAAGAGCCATATTTTACTTCTCAGAGGTAGATGGACGGTGCAGTAAAAGAGATCTGCCTTGCTTCAAAGGGGACAAGTAAAATTATCATGTCAAACTAAAATGTGTAGAGCATAAGGAGCGTAAATTTCTCTTCCCCAAAGGCGATACAGGAAAATGTCTGGAAATAGATCTGTCCACCCGTTATGCCACAAAACCTGGAGACAGTATCTAACATCAGAAGCATCTGTCTTTTCTGCTAGTGTGAGGGAGGGCTGCTGATGTGCACCTCCATTTATCACCTGGCCTGTACAGGTAAAGAACCCTACTGCGGTTTGCTGCATGATACAGGTTTGTTTGGGGTTGGAAACTATGGAGAGGGAACAAGAAAGGAAGATCAGTATTCTGGCAGCACTGCCTGTTTGCACGGCTTCAGCCTTTTAGCTTGGTGCAGCCCCGTGGAGTCTACACCAGCTGGCTGTGGTCAGGCTGTACAGTCCCTATGAGCTTTCTCCTTCCCTCTGGTCCCAACTAGGATCTCTACTGGATCCAGATATCCTTCTGCTGAATTTTTTGTGGGTAAAGTCAAAACTTACTCCCCATCTTTCAGTGTTCTGCTAAGATATAGGTAATAATTTAAATAACCCAATGTAAACAGGTATTTTAAACAACTCCTGAATTGAAATTGCTGTTACTTGGCAGTGTGCCTCAAAAATTATGCGTTAAATCCTCCTTTTGTCACTAAGTGCTTCATGAAACAATATCTATATTATATAAATATATATATGGTATAATATACAAATATATAGAGATTGTTTACCAAATAAGGCAGCCCTACATTTCACATGTAACTTGTGTTTAGACAAAGTATTTTCTCACTAAACAGTTATATTATTCTTTAAGAAAATACCTAAGTTTTAAAAATAAGACCCTCTTGAAGTCAATGAGAACTGTCTCATTTCAACAGTGTGACAAGATTTTTCATTAATTTCTCTGCATTGAAAAAGTCAAACAACTTGCATTGCATTTCTCTGCATTGACAAAGTCAAACAACTTGCAACAAGGAGTAAAAATGCCAGGTGGAATCCAGCATGTTTTTGTTACTTTTCCAGGGAACAGGATAGGAAATGAAAAAAAGAAAAAAAGAATTTCTGCCTTATTGTAACAAATTGCACGATCGTAAGAATTTAATTATTCATCTCTCAAAAGGGCTTTGTAGATTACAAGGTTCACTTACAGAGTTTGCAAAAGACAACCCAGCAGGGGTCATGCAAGTCCCTGTCTACTGTAATAATAATTTCCAATGACATTATCACGTAGCTATGGGACTTAGTAACAAGGAATGATATTTAACTGCTGGTATGAACACAGTGGTATATCTGTTACTTTTATGACATGGACATAAAATATAACTAATCCTGCTAAGGATTAGTAGATGAATTGCATTGATGTGGCTGTAGCATTACCCCATATGCATATGTTCCCCTTAAAGCCTGATCAGTTTATATGTTCATGTTTCCATTGCTAAGTATGCAAGAAAATAATGTATTCTGTTAACACTTCCATTCATCTTTAATGAGTTATTAAGGAAGATTCCAATTCTGTAATTAGCTAGGGGAAATGAACTCCAGAACTCTCAAATTAAACACACTAAATCTTTTCCAAAAATACTGTAGAGTATAAATATTTTTTATTCTCACTCTAGCTCACTCCCTTCCTTTTGTTGACTGGATAATTCATACTTGTTCCATCCCAGCCTCCAAATTCTTCACATCTCCTGTATTATGTAGCAATGTCTGGTTGCCTCATATGAGCCCCTTCTTGTTGAGTAGACATTGGCGTGAGGGAGTCCACAAGAACTGGAGGCTGGTATGGCCATATGGTCTATTTTGTAGTAAACAATGTCAAAAATAGCAAAAGCCCTGAAATGCATCATGGTATCAAACCTCCCTTCATCATCCTCTCTTTTCTCCATACATTGAATAACAGACACCCAGCAGTGGTCAGAGCTTTGACTGGTTTGACATATTTATGGGTCCATGTGAAATGTCTGTGTGCTGCAAAATCTGAGCTTTCAATTGTGTTTTTGTGTATGCCTGTATTTCAGTGTCTGATTATATATGAAGAGAAAGGGGAGGGGAGGGGAGAGGAGGGGAGGAATCAGGACAGGGTAAGTTAAGGGAATAGAGAGCTGCAGCACAGAAAAAAATGAGTAGGCAGCAAAACAGGGAGTAGACACAAAAAGAAGAGAATAGGGAAGACATCAAAAGAAAAGAGAGGAGAAGTGAGATCATTCACCAGTGCTGAAGGACCAGAATGGCAGAGGGAGCCGAGGGGCCGTGTCCGTGCTGCCACTGCCCAGTGTGGCAGCACTGGTGTGGGAGCAGGTGCTGGTGACCACAGGCGTGTTTGCACAGCTGGACAGCCCCCACAGCAGCCTGATGCCAGGTGGCACAGGGCTGTGAGCACAGAGCAAAGGACAACCACAGCCAAAGTAAGAGGCAGTTACCACATAAAGGCAGCATGTGGGTCTTCAAGCATATTCTTTCAGGCAGCTGCAGGAGATGCACTGTGTCCTGAGGGATGTTCGTGGCCTTGAACCTGCTTTGTGGCTCAAAGGACATCCTTAAAAAGCATTTTTGTGATAAGTTTGACACCACCTTTATGCGATTTACTTCCTGGTCCACAGGAGTGCTTTCAGTAGCCAATGTAAACCATAAGTTTTGGAGGCCTGGAAAAGTGTTCTGATGTCCTCTCATCCTAGAAAAAAAGCAAACAGAAGAGAAGAATGAGAGACGAATTCAGATTTCTAGTATTTTATCAGATTCTGACCTAAATAACAGCATTTTTGAAAATCAGTGAATTTCCATTTGAAGTGAGAAACACCCACATTTTTAGTAAATTCCTATAGTGTTGTAATTCTACAACAAACTCCTAGGACTGGCAGGCTTTTGGGGATGAGACAAAATTTCCTAGGGAAATAAAGTAAAATAGAAGGAAATCTATTGGTAAAGAGTTGATTTCACTTCCTGGCCTTTTGCCCAGACTGACCATTTCAGAGAGAGTCTTGTAGTATTTGCTTGAAAATGGGTAAGGGATACAGACGAGTAAGAATAAAAGCAAGAAGGAGCAGCTGTGAGATGGAGAGGCAGCAGATGCTTGTCTACACAAGCAGCTAATTCAAAATGAAAAAAATAAAAGGAAGGAAGAAAATTCTGAGCCTAGTGAAATAATTGTTGTCATGGAGATTATGGGAGGTAAACATACCTTTTATGGAAATATTTATTGCCATTCTTTTTGTGAGACTAGACAGACAAAAAAGGCTTTAGTTCACTTTATTGATGCATTTCCCTCCTTTCCCTTTTTAAATGGCAATTCTTAAAGCATTTCCTTCTCAAGAAAGTCTGTTTTAAATGTTCCTCATTGTTTGCTTGCAAGACATAGAAGCAGAGTATCTGTATACTGTTGAAGGAGGAGAAGAGGATCTTGCTGTATGGAACATGGCTTTTTTCCTTTCCTGTTTATCATGGTAAAAAGGCCAACAGTGCTGTCCTTTGCACTCGTGTGTTAAATGTGTGTTCAGCAGTACTTACTCTTGCTATCCTAAATCATTCTATACTCATCAGGTGGTACCTAGGAGCCTGAAATTTTACAGGAAATAAAGACAAGGGAGTTCTTTATATGCTCTGGAAGAAGTCCATTTTGAATGCAGATAGGCTCAAGAAAAAAAATTAGTGTCTGACTTTGGACTTCCCACACACCAGGATGTGGAATATTTAGGACTGGGGTGTTACTCTGTGTCTAATTAAAACAGAAAAATTAAGTTCCTATCTTAGCTTTATTTTCTAGAAATGATTGATGGTCCAAGTAGTGGATCTGTCTTACGTGAATTTCTTTCATGTGAAGGTTAAAATCCTAGCATCTCTGACAGTTTTTCCCAATTTAAATGAAAAAAATATCTCTGTTATGACATATGAGAATGTTTTTCAAAGATTAAGGTTTATCAACACTAAAAGCATCAAAGAAAGCTCATTTCAGAACACAGTCACATATTCCATACATTAGCAATTATGCACTCACGAGGTATACTTGACCTATGTTTTCATCCACAAGCAGGTTCTGTTATTTTAATATAGTTTTTTAATTTTTGTATTATGGTTGTGTGCCAGGCCCTGGTCTGATTGACTTATTATTTCCATTAGATTATATCATACAGTAGCAGCAAAGATACGGTCCTTGTACTGCAGATATGAATATCTCAAGGCTGCAGAAAACACGTGAACCTCCTGTGTCTCCTGTTGATCTGTGCAGACTGAGTCCCACCTGAGCCTGTCATTAATCTCTTCTGTGGTGGGTGTCTGTTTGTAAAAGGAAAAATGCTCACCTGCAAATTGTGTACCCAGTGGGTTTGTGTATGCCCATTCTGCCTGTATCTGGATGCTTGTGGTTATTCTTCCCCTAATATTCTGGGAACCCTTGAGAAATATATGCATCTATTCATACGATAAAGTAAAGCCCTAACTACTGTTTAGCTGAAGACAAAAAACAACCCTAGTATCCATATAATCATATCTAAAACAAGCCATGAATAATAGGATGTGAAAACAAAAAGTGGCCTCATTTCCTGGCGTCATTTAGAGTGATGCCAGCCAGAGGCTGCCCTTGAAGATCACCAGGGTTCAGGGATTGTCCACAAAGGGAGGGACTGTTATCACTGCTCTGATGGTTTCAGATTTCAGCCATCATACCCTTTGTCTACTTTTATGTGGTATGAAAACACAGTGGCAGTAATTTGTGCTTGGTGCTTATCGGACACACTATAACGTGGGGGGAGAGGTGAGGGTCTGCAGAAATCTAATTTAGGTACCGATGAACTCTACCAACAGGCCAAGTTCCCGGGGAGGTTGGTTCACATTCAGCAGCATTTTTCCAGGTAAGGCACAAACGAGCAAGCAGTGAAATGTTGCATGTTGTTGCTTTAGCTGCTCATTGCTCAGGACAACAGATAGCCTGCAATCCAGCTGCACCGCTTGGCACTTGGGTTCAAAGGGCCTTGGTTTCGTATTAGTTGAATAGAGAAGGTCAATAAGAGGTGAGAGACAATTGAATGTGGATAAATAATACAGGAATGAGAGCTGCAAGTGTTTGACTCATCTCTGCTGATGTGATATTGATCTGAACTAGAAATGTCAAACCCTTCTCCACCCAGAGGTTTAGAAATGCTTCTGATGTGTGTCAGTAAGAGATAAGAATCAGTCCAAGAATATATTAACAGATACCACGGGGAATAAAGCATAAACAACCCAAGAACAATAGTTCCTGTGTGTCAGCTACAAATAAGGTGTTCTTATTTGGCAGAGCACGTTCTGCTTATGCCTGATCCTTCAGGGCAGTCTGGGCATGCCAAAGACACTTCTGGGAGAAGAGGTCAGGTGCAAGGAGACTGCATAAGGGTGAGGTGGCAGGCTTGTGGGACTGCACCTGTGCCCTCACATGGAGGGGTGGAGGAAAGGATTGAAGTTGATGGATTTTCTCTACACTGAATTTCCACCCCATATATTTTCTGACTGGCCTTCATCTTTTACCCTGAGAGCACCCAACTGGATTCATAACGGATTTTAGGCATCATGCTACAACTTCCAATTAAAGAATGGATCTTCAAAGCCTCTGCTATGCCATGATTTAACCCTCTAGAGGCACCTCCCCAACATACTAGTTTTCCTTCCTGTAAATTATTTTACATTTTTCCCATTAGACACGTGTGTGCAGCTTGACTTTACACTTGACCAGAATTGTCCCTTCTGTATTAGGCTTATTCTTTGATCTCAGATGAATAAAATCAGCTTAATTCGCCTAATGCATAAAGCCTTGCGCAAAATGCAGTCAGATCGCAAAAGGACAGAGAAAGGAAATCCTGTAGCCTGAAGGTTAAGGCATTTTTCATTACAAAGCAGAGTTGCTTCTGCTGCAGTGATTATTTCTGTATTTTATATCCACTGAAAAAAAAATTGTCAGGAGAGACGGATGCAGAAACACAGCTAAGATTGACTGATCTTCTCAAGCACAGGGTTTTGCTTCACATCCCTGCTCCACAGTCTGAAAGAAGAAGGATTTGAACATACATCTCTGACATTCAAGTAAGCATATTAATCACTGAGCTGTCTTACTTTTTTCTTTTTTCTTATTTAGAGAGACTGACTACATACCAGTTTTCTGATGTATTGGAAAGCAACCAATGGGGATTTGGACTAAACAAACCTCTTTTCCTTCCTTCTTCCCTGACAGGAAGGGCGTCAGTATGTCTCCATCTTCAAACAAGCTAGCAACACGGGACGTTTGACACAGATTGTTCCTTTGAAGTCAATACTAAATTGAGGCCTGTCTGCGATGTTCAATTTGTATTCCAAATGAAAGAGCTCTTACAGAACTATCTAGAGAAACAGTGCTTTTGCTGAAATGTTCTCTGTTAGTCTCTTGCTACATCAGGACCAAGGTGGCAATGTTTACTGCTAAAAAACCAGTGAGAACCATCCAACTGAAATGTATTGGTTTTAGTCCTACCCTTGCTTTGCACCAGTATACAAAAAAAGGGTTTTTATTCTTCAGCATTTAAACAGCAAAGAAAAAAAAAAAAGTAAAAAATTACTTACTTCAATAATTCCCAAAGAGTTTCCATGTCAGTGTAAGAAAACTTAGGGGAATTAGCATACTTAATCTTAGCTAAAGTCTCAACACTATGTTTTAATAAAGATTCCCAAGTAATTGTGAATTCAAGTCACTGCTCACAATGGATGACATTTCCAGGGAAACAGGAATGGGGCTGGGTCAGTGTTTTTGATTAAGCCAGACTCTTTTGGTGGGAGAGAAGCAAGGGAAAGAGAAGATGAGATAAACCTTCAGACTCTGGATCCTCTTGCCAGACTGGTCGTATTAGTCACTACAGAGAAAATTTATCCTGTCCTTCTGACGCTGTAAAGATTAGTTTACTGGTTTAATTATAATTGGTTATGCAATATACACATGGGGTTTTTTCTTGGTTTTTTGTTTGTTTGTTAGTTTGTTTTGTTTGTTTTGGGGTTTTTGTTTTGTTGGGGGTTTTGGGGTTTTTTTTTGCTTTGGTTCAGTTTTTTTTTCTTTTTGTTTTGAATATGAAGGGACTGTGCCATAAGCACAAGAAAAGTCTGTAACAGCCACCAGATTTTCAGTTTCTCTCGGGAAAATAAGTTAAACAGGATCACCGAATCTTAAAATAATTTAAATTGCTTCTTTCTAGGTCACCCTTCCTTGAAAAGTAGCCTTTATGTAGACCTTTAACTTTAGACTTTAAATTTAGACTTGTATAGTCACACATATTAATGCATGAATCTATGCAATGGCAGTTCAGAGGTGTGCTTGAATGCATTCATTGCTGATATGCTGGATGTATGGCAACTGGACCAGAGGTCCGTGAAACTTTGCTCTTGTCATTCCCAGCAGGATTGCAATGCTTCTGCTGTTCAGTAGTCTTGTATGCTTGCCCCCATTAATGTTCCCTCTAATTTATTTCTCTGTGTGTGACAAATGACCTCCTGAATACCAATGTGAAACTTGTAGCCCTAGTTCACACAACGTTAGAAACGGGACAGCAAAATAAATGAATGTGCAATCCTCTCTCTTCTTTTGATATTCTGGGGGTCACTCAGTTCATGGTGTAAGTTTCTACAGATTTATGGCTTCTTCATCATGTTAGAAAGTAAAAGTTATAAGTTATTTTGTGGTGCATTGTGTGCAGACCCCCAAATTACACAGTGTCCAAGGAAACACTACTGATAGACACCTCTTGTGCAAAAACCTTGAGCAGACTGAAAACGCACCCTCCTACCCAAGTCTTTACTTTGAGGTCTGTCATTCCAGTAATAGGTAAAGAGAGAGAGAGAGAGAGAGAAGAGAGAGGCATTCAGAGTATTCAGAATTGTCCTTTATGTGGCTGGGACCAGTAGTGTGCCTGCTCAGGAGAAAAATCCCTGAGAGAAGCAGTTTGCCAGTCGGGAGCTATCTCTGTGCTCCAGAGTTCTGGGCAAAAGATATGAAGTGAGTTTTGGGGCTGTGAGGGCACTGGAGCATCTGGAAGACATGGGAAACATCTCAGCATATCCTGTCCCAGTCCCTGTGTTTGCAAGTTAAGATTTTGCAGATGGACTTACAGGAATCCTGAACTTGTGTTGACCTGAGGTGTTACCACCCTCTGTGCACATCCTCCCTTTTGCTCACTGCCATGGGGAGATAAGCTCAGGGGCTGCCACAAATCATGGGGTGCTGGTCATACCCCTGTCACACCCAGATTTCCTGGCCATTGCAGTGGTCACTAGTAAACCTGTTTGTGGCTACAGCTGTACCTGGCTCAGACTGATTGCTTTGATGGCTCCTCTGTTAGGCACAGCTGCCTGCTCAGAGGGTGGAAGCCCGTGGCTATGTCAAGCAGCTACATGCAATGTGTAATACATCTCAAATAGTCAGGCATGCAAGCACAAAATTAAACTCTCCAGGAGTAAAATTTTTTGCTCCAGTGATGACATTAAGTGAATTCAAAGAGTGAGCAGGCTTGGGTGGAATGGCTTCATTCTGAAGCCTGAATGGAGAAAAATATTTCGGAGCCATGTACTGTTCTTTTGCTATAGTGCCATGTTTTCTAAGGTGACTTATTCGACCCCAGTTTGTACTCCAGAGTGTGGTTTCTAGAGTATTGTGATGACCCACCCTTCAGGGGACGGAACTCCTCTGGGCCTCTACAGTTATCCTTACTGTGCATAAGCAATAGATCCTCTGTCTGAATTCACAGGGTCTCCTTGCATGTAGATTGTGCCACTTAAAACAACAACCCTCTGTGTCTGAAAAGCAGGGTAAGGGGCTGAGTGAGCAGGGATTCTGGAAAAACAGTACTTGAACACTGAACTAAAGTGGTCTACCTAAGTGTGTGGCCTTAGGAACACCTGTGCAAATATGCATACATGGAAAAGAAAATCCTTACTCCCATTAAAAGCAGTGGGAATTTTACCACTAGATTCAGAAAGGCTTGAATGCCATCTAGGGCATATTGGAAAGTATAAATTAATGGTTTCTGGAAAAGACATTGAAACGGAAATGTCAAAATTTCCTTCAAAAAGAGAAAACAGCATTTTTATTTTAGAAGAATGCATTTGAAAAAAAAAAAACTCTTAAACTGACATTTTCTTGTTACTACCCACATCAGAAATGAAAAGTGGCTATTATCCAGTGACATGAAGTAGGTTACTGAAATTACTGGGGCTTTAGTGTTCCAGCTTGCATGACACTAAGTGTGATGTCTGTTCTTTAGATAAAAAGATTTGGTATGGCTGTATAGAGTAACAGGCAACTTTCTTATTATCTTCAGATTATGAGCATATCCAGATTATAAGCATTAAAAAACTCTTATCTATACAGTCTGGAGAGAGACTCTTACACAGTATTGATGATAGCCTAAGAATCTTCTGCTTCATTGCCCTAATGTCATAATTCTTAAATTGGATAGTCTCAGGATGTCCCACCTATGTCCAGGCAGGAAATTGAGCCTAATTCCCATTCCTGCAGTTATCTGCCTGATAATGGCTGGATGAGCATGGAGCATTATGCACTGCAGTTACCTGTGATGTGTAAGTTCTGCTGAAAAAAGCATGAAGTTATTTTCCCAGCACTATCTGCTTGGCACATACCTTGGCACAAAAAGAAACTATAAAGAGAGGAGACAGACAAGAGTTGCATTTATTGTCTTGATTTTATGTATATCAGCCCTTGGCAGGACTAAATGACAGTGAAATCAACAGTCATAAACAGAGCAAGAACAAAGGTTCATGGTATAAGCTTTTCTTTTGTTCTGTTTGCAGTTCTTGTGAATACAGAATTTAAACACTAAGCAGCTGTTATCTCCTGTTTGTGGCTTAGAGCAAAAGCCCAGCAAACCCCAGAATTTTACATAGTTCCACATCAAAATCATAATTCAAGCCTGTCCTGTTCAAAAAAAAAACATTCACTCCTTCCTCAAAATATTGATGCAAATGGGGCAAATTTTACTTCTGGGTTTTCTGTTGACTTTATAGGTTGGATGTACTGATAGCACTGTGAACATTTTTGGTTATCTCCTCTTTCCCTAGCACAGTCTGAAACCCTCAGCAGAATCCTCATGGGCAAATAATTGTATTCCCCTTGAGGAACACATAATATTGCAACCATGTTGTCCACTTGTCATTCTATTTGTCTTTTAAGTTGAAACAATGGAATTGCTGTCTAGCTTTCTTCATAGTCTTGAAAAGGACTGTGAAGAATTCACAAACTTATTGAGTCCTAAGGCAGCTGTACTGACGTACAGTTGCCCCTCCGTGAGGGGTCAGAGAGAAAGCCATACCTTGCTTTCTATGCTTAGAAAGCAAACCAAAGAGTCAGTCAGGGGGAAATCATTGCTTTAGCATGGTCATGTTGAAAGTTGCTTAAGAGCACCTGTTGTGGTTGGGTCTAAACACAGACAAGTGGTAAATGTTCCTCTAGAAAATGCTTGTGAAAGCTTTAACCAGTAGATCTGCAATCCTTATTCAGCTGGTCCTCTCAATCTGTGCCCTTTGAAGCCAAGGTTCTGCAGGTATCTAATAGTTTATTGCCAGGTGATGGTCCAAACCCAGTTTCCTAAACTGTTTCAAATTCTTTTAAAAATACAGTGAAGGAAAATACAGCTTTTTAATGTTAAAATTCAAAAGGCAATATCAGAGAGAGAGGAGACAGAGACTTCTGTTGCCTTAGTAGAGATGCATTGTAATATAACAGAATTCTGAATGCCGAGTTTAAGTGACTCAAATACCAATATCAACAGATTTCTCCAGAGATCATAGGCAGATATATTAGCTAAATCTCTGTTTCTGGAAGATGCTGAATTTCCCTTCAACTCCCTTTGAACTCAGTGGGAAAGATAAGGGTGTCCAGGGCAGGAGAAATTATAAAGGTATTGGATAATGGCGTTCATCATCTTGCTTCCTAAAATGCCCTTTGGGTTTCTTTTTGTCTCTCATCACTTCTACATTAAAGCTCAGGGAGAGGGTAGAATATTAAAATATCATCCAATTTATAATTGCTTACTAAAGTCAATTCACAGATGACCTTGAAAAAAAATTAATCCAGCAAGCTTATAAAAGAGGATGACCCAGTCATTCTGATTAACATCAGAGCAGGTGATGGAACAGCAACGTGGTGGGAGTGAAAGATGATAGAGGAGATAGAAGCACCCAATATATGAAAGGATTTCTTTAGGAATTTCCTCTTCCCTTGCATCCTGACAAAAATCCACAGATTCAAGTTGACAGTATAAATATATTATAAATTCAGTATCTGGTCAACAGCTCTTGCTACATGTAAAACAGGCAATTTGAAATTCTGCCAAAGTAGTATTAGCTCAGATTTTTCCACATTAGAAGGAGATTCTTTCTATAAAAATGTAAACCAAATTCATAAACATTCAAGAATATAGAATTTACTTCTAGGTTTGTTTTCCTTGTCTTTTAAAGCAAAATTTTATTGTCACTTTACCTTTGGGCAAAGACTGTGAGGAATAACAGACAGGTGGTGGATGGTGAGAGAAAGGGATTTCCTCAATATTGTTAAAAGCAGGATAAAACTGCATGTCCTTAAATGATTAATACTATTTTAAAATATGGAACTTCAGGGTTTTTCTTCTAATCAGACAGTTATGCATCTTCAAATGTTTCTTTGCTGTGTATCTGGAAGGGATTGACTAACATTCATGGGTTTGTACTGTCTAGAAGTTTAGACACTCAAATGGATGGAAAGGAGAGAGAAAAATCTGAAACCAGCTTTATAGGCTGAAACGTAATCTTGAGGGAACTGAAGACTGAGGGGGGCTGGGGTGGCCAGCTGTTACAGAATAGCTGTAGTGCAGATGCTCCGGCAACCTTAGTCGGACACTTTTAAACTTTCTTACACTTTTAAACTTTCTTACACTGAGTGACTTCCTGACAAAACTTTTAAAATAAACAGGGGAAAATTCAGCTGACATGAAATGGCTGCGCTCTGATTTCATGTATTTGCCAGGTGACTGCAGATGGGAAGTTTTTCCAATTCTGAGTCCTACAGCTCCTTACTAGTGGTCCCCAAGGGCAAGAAGACAGCTGTGTTCAAACCCTTAGAAGCTACATACTGAGGTTTACCTTCAGGGCAAAACCTTGAAAGTTTAGTGCTGACTTCCATAACCTTCATGTCAGATGTAAAAATGCAGTGCTGTATAACAATAAAATCAAAGAACACGAGCAGTAGGCACACATCTTTTTAAAATGAACAAAACACTGCACCAAACATACAATTTCTTCCTCAATGAGTGACAAATGATTGTTATGTTTCTTAATGTACTCCTGGAGGCTTTCCCATTAAATATGTAAAATCCAAACAGAACTGACAGTAGTCTTGCAGAAGTGAAAACTTTGTTTCCAATCAGAAACAGTATACCTGCTCCAGTGAATTTTAACCTAGTTTTAATCCTCCATGGTCAGACAAAATGTCTATATAGATACTAGAGAGGGAGAGGCACAGGGAATTAGACCTGTGGCTGAAACACCAGAAGAGAAAATAATCTGGAGTGATGGTGTGTCCAACACTCTTGGCAAAGTTTTTGTCAGATAGAGCTGTGGATGCATAAATATGGGTGACTGAGGAAAAGGTTTTAGTCCTGAAATAGTGCCACTTTCACTTAAAATTTTAATGTCAGTATTGTCCCTAATTACAGGAATCGTTATAAAAACAAAAGTAACAGAGCCAAACATCAGACGATTGTAATTCTCTGTGACTTTCTCAACTGTTAGTTATTAATGTTTATTTAATTACAGCAGTGTGTACAGTTGTTATGAAGCTTAACTTGGTTTGCTCTTTACAGGTGCAGCAATCCTTCTCACATTCGTAGACTGAATATGAAAACACAGTGTTTAATATTAGATTTAATGTTATTTTGGGGTTTTTGTAGTTGATGACCATAAAAGAATTCTGCCTTTGGATTTTGCAGAAATTGTTTGTTATTCCATATTTTTAGCTAACATAATATTTGATAGTGAGCCATTTTATTTTGCTCTGTGTCAGTTAATGATGTGGTTTAATGCTGTGGTTTTAATTTTAGAAAAGATACGCAACTGGACAATCTTGTCAAATGTATTACTTAAGCAGGCAGATAGTGAAAATTAACTTTATGGTTAGTAACTCATTACTGTTCTCATATCCTTCAAAATCAATTCACTTGGAATTGTTTATTTTCATTAGATACAATCATTGCATTTAACTACACAGACCGACACATTCAGAAGAGCCCAAGCAATTTTTTCTACGTTACTTTAATTACACAGTAAATAATAAAAGCCATTTATTACTGGGACAGGTACATCACACTCATTTGAATATAAGTCACATCCACTCCCTTAAACTCTTTTTTTTTTGCTTTCAGAAAAGGGAACACAGAAACACGTATTATCTTTTTCAATATCCTATTTCCAACAGCATCCAACACCAAATGCTTCCAAGGCGCAAAAAAGACCCTTCAATTAAAGGCTAGTGAAGTTACTGCAAAGATTTCTGCAAAGCCTACCTTGTTGGACTAGATGATGTGAGGTTCAATTCAACTGAGGTGTCTTCCAGTCCAAACCTTTCTGTGATTCTATGAATATAAGGAAAGATAATACCTTCAGCCACTATTTCCTTCAAATCTGGAGAGTTTACATCTCGGACTTTTGGACCGCTCCAGAACAATTCAATATGTAATATTTTACATTTATTCACACCTCACTAAGGCTCTGTCCACTGGGGATTTGGGATATCATAACAGTTACAGCTCTTTCTAAGTTTCATACTTGTACAGTACAAAGGAAAAGGGAAAGCAAAACTAAGATTTAATTGTGCCATTGCCTGAGGCAATAAGGCATTTTGTTAAATCCCAATTCATCATGCTATAGTGGTACAGCTGGGGGATAAGGCTCTTCTTCACACCAGTGATAAGTCTGTCTTTCTTCTCATGCTTGACAAGCTTAGAAACAAGCACTAATGCAAAATTTCAGAAGTGTCAGTTCAGTTGCTTTGAGGTAACAAACATGAAAAGTACAGTTTGAGAAGCTTAAAGAAAGATCAGCTGAAGTTTCAGACTAGCTGCTCTGAGGAGAGCTTAAACTCACAGATAGGTTTGTGATGGTCTGGTCATATCAGGGAAACACAGCAGCTTCTCTTCAGTGTTATATTATTTTGTATAAGAAATTGTCAGTTTGAATGTCTAACCCACAGTCACCCTGTGTCTGTACTTTCAGCTTACAGTCTCAGAAAAACTGTTACAGTTCATGTTTACATACATTTTCACTCTGAGTCATTGACAGCTCCCTCTACACAACAGGGGTGCTTAGGAGCAGATAAGCATGCAGTGCTTTAGGAAGTATATGTCATTAAGATCTAATTATGATGTTACCGCAGGTACATTATCAAAATTGTTTTATAGCAGTCCAAACACAGTAGAACAAGAGCTGCTCTGGAGGTTGGGTGGTGGGGCCAAGTAGGCACCAGGCTCTGCTCCCTGGCACAGGTTCCTGCCCCGTGGACTGTGCCACCTGTGCTTGGCTTCACAGGCAGCTTTCCCTTCCTCCCACACCTCCCACCACCCTAGCACAGCCTGCCCAAGTAGGTTGCTATGAGTCCATTGTACATCTGTAGCTATCTCCCTCTGAAATCCTGAGTGAGCATGCAAAGGAAAGGGGACCTGCTAGACCTCACAGCCTGTAATTTTATTGCTGCTTTTGCTATTGCTTTTCCTTTCCTAATGCCATTAAATAAAGTTGAGAAACCAGGAAGAAGGACACATGTAGGTTTCATTAATCCTTTCCCTTTGGAAAGCTGGATATCAATTCTTGCTTACATTTCAGGGTCCATTTCTGTTCAGGTACAGCAGGATCCCAACGGATTTAGGCAGAAGTGAGTTTTTCAGCAGTTTCAAGGTCCCGGTCTCAGACTATTGCAATGTTGCTCTCTTTTATCTGAGAACAAACATCTTGTCTTTGCTTCTGAAATATGGCTGGGCTCTGTTACAAGCTCAGTGTGCTGCTTAGAGATGCCTCGCCAAGGTTTACTCACAGGTCTGTTGTTTCTGGTGCTGCTGAATAATTCTCCCTGTTTCTCTAGTTTCTTATCTATGGATGAGCTTCTTGGTGAACAAGAAAATGTGTTGCTGTCTAAAGCCCTGATCCTGCCAGGAGAGAAACACCCTCAAGTCATAATAAATCATCACTCTAACAAATACTGAGATTGCCTACACACTGTAGGATCAGAGATTAGCGCATAGTTTGATGGTACTCACTAGGCAGTTTTGGACATGCTGCTGTTCTAAATCCAAATGCTTTCTGGAGCTGCATCAGCAGCTTCCATAACCCTGGTAGGAGGCTTTCATTTCCCTAGTGGAAGTCACTGTCCTTGACCTTATCCTGAAATCAGGCTCCTGGGAGAGAGGTGATTACTTTTACAGTCCTTGCCTAAAATGAATATTTCAATGTTTACCAAATGGCTGTTTAATGTGAAACTCAAACATGTTTAGAAATAAGTTCCCAATGCTATTCCTTCTCTAATAAACATCTGAACTTCCAGCATGGTGCCTTGTGTTTAGCTCTTCCTCTTTAGTTCTTTGAGTTCTGCAGGGAGGGTATATCAGCTCAATTGAAAGCAGAAAAAGCACTTTTTTATGTTTTGCTTAATTGGAAGCCAGATGGTTATGAATTCTCTGCTGGGAGAGAGACAATAATGAGTGCCCTCCTGAGGGGGAACTGAGCTGATTCCTTTTCCCTGGATGACACAGTGAGGTCACATAGGGCCTCTTGTAGCATCATTTGTGGCACAAGCAGAGGCACATTTTTGATTTTTGTCTCCAGATCAAATACTTAAGTGATATAAGCAAAGTGATATATAGGTGATAGGTTCTATAGCATTTTAGCACACTGCAGCAAATCTCTTTATGATCATAATTTTTATAAAAAATTGAGTGAAATCAGAACTGGACATAATTTTTCAAGTTTGTATCTTCAAATAGCATTCAAATACTTCATGCAGATTATCTGATCTAAAATCTGTTTGTGGTGATTAATAAAATGTGAGCACAGGCATGAACTGTTTTCAAACTGCTGTTTACACTTGCTCATTTGACAGATTTTGAGCAAGAGGGTATGAGAACACTGCCACTTGTTTGTGCTAAAAAATGTCAGAGTTTACATTATGTTAAACCTTCATGCTATAGCACAAACAATTTATAACATCATGTCCTTTTTACTCAGTAAATGCAACCTATTAATATTGTTTTGCAGTATTTCAAATTCCTTTGCTGTACTATTAACTGCAGGAATATTTATAAAAGCAATCATCGTTATAACACATTTAATTTAAGGAAAACTAGAGGTTTTAACAGCTGCTCTTTTTCTCTGTGATTAGACTACATATAATGCTTAGCTAAAATTAATAAGGGAGAATTGCAATGTTCAGAGCTTGACACCATTCAAGCCTCAGCACATCCTTTTCTCTGCTGGTTTTAGGGACAAGCTATGTTGAAAAAAAATGAGGAATGAAGTCATCCTCCTTTTTTTCCTCCTTCTCACAAGACATCTTTGAACTCTTGGGCAGACCACCCAGATCCCAGCCCAGAGATGTGCAAAAGAGTTTTGGGGTGTGGTGTTATTCTGTGGGATTAAGAACTGAAAACAGGTTTCTTAATTGTCCTGTGCTGCTTAGCAGCTGATGAAAATCCTCTTTGCACAGGACTGGCAGGATGACAATTCCAGCTCAGAGAGTCCTGGAGCCAGTGTATAACCTTTCAGTAAACTCTTTCCCCGTGAAGTGACTGGAATCACAACATTTGCAAGGAGAAGAGGGAGAAGGCAAAGAAGAAAATAGTAAAGATATCTGATTGAAAACCCAGAAGTGCATTTGCCTAGAAATAACAATTACAACAACAACAATGGGACTTGAACTCAACTACCAGGATTGTATAAAGATGAACAATATGGCTGTGGTATCAAGGGTACCAGCTAGCAATAACACTCATCACTTCCATGCTCTGAATACAAATGAGTATTTCCTGTATTGTTGTCATTACAGATCTCTTTTTTTGTTTCAGGTATTACTTTCCCAAGCTCAGATATATTCTTAATTAAAACCAGGCAGAAAAAGCTCCAAGGGCAACCTATAACAAAGACCCAGAACAAATAATAAAGGCTCCAATAAGTGTAGCACTGAAGGTTTTTCCAGTAGGTTTAGTTCAAGGGACTAATCAGCTGTTAAAGACAGAAGACTGTAGCTTAAGTCTTTTATTCTCATAAACTGAATATCTTCAGAGCTTTACAGTGGAATTAATTTGACTTTACTGGTTTTGCTTCAGCCAAATTACCAGTGAAATTAACCACCCCTATAGATGAGTCCCCACCAACTACAGAATTTTGCCAGATGTCTGTCAGCTACAAGCTACTGCAGGTCAAGAAATACTCAGTATTACAACATAACTTTTAGCTGGCTTTATCACTTTAATCTGTCAGACCAATCCTCACTGCATCACTTTGTGAAAAGTCAACTGAGGAGTCTTTCATTTGTATTTGTTTTTAGAGATTGACCCAGCAGAGTGCCAAATACCATCAGCTCCCAGGGAAGTCCTCGTGATAATTCTTTGTGCCCTTCAAGACTAGCTCCTAAATTGAGTTATGAGCTGTACAGTCATGGGCTACCTTACTTTGGTACCTGAAACAAGCTGCAAGAAGAAGTTACTTGGCTTGAATCAGTATTTCAGCCCAGGCAGATTTAAGAAATCATCAGTCAGGGGACAAACCCTTGGGGCACTGAGCCCTCCTGCTGCTGCTGACCTGACTGGCTCTAGAGCTGCTCAGCCCTTCACTCTCTGGCTCAGCGCTAACTGGATTCAGCCTTTGAGGGTCAGCAGCTGCCATTGCCTTCAAGGTTAAGAGCCTTAAATTGCTGCTGAAATGTAAAAAAGCTGTCAGCCTTTGTGTCCCCATGCAATTGTAATGCAGCAGTTCTTGCCACAGAAGTCATGAGTAGATCAGTCATGATTTTTCTCAACATTGTCTTCAAATGCCCTTGAAAACTTGCCAGTAAAGAGAAAAAAGAAGGGGGGACGGGCTGGGGGGAAGCTTGGCAAGAATTCAATGATGAACAGAAGGAAAATATGGGAATGATGTTTATTTATGGTCAAGGGAAAAGTAAGTGGCAATAATTTTACTAAACTGGCAAACAACTATGAAATTAATTCAGTCATAATATCCTGATGGATGGGAAGCCTCTGACACAGTTGATAGCTTAACAGTAAGAAGATGTGAGTCTCAGTGAAACATATAATAATGTAAATTTTTTCTTGATGGATTCCCCTTTCGAATTCATAGGTGAATTATGAATGTCCTAGACCTTAATCACATAGAAAAGAGGGAATGAGCCTCCTCCCAAGAGTCTTACTTGCATGGGCTGCGTGGGGTTTACTGCTGTTGCCTAAATGTATGTGGCACTCAAGACATCCCAGGGGTATCTGAGACATCTACACACAGATACTACACAGGAGCTAGGAAATATTTGAAGAGACAATTTACTGCCAGACATCTGTCTGAAATGTTTACATTTCACTATAAGACTGCAGCAAGAAAGCAATGGGCTATGGTGGAGATGGCCTCAGCCAAAAGCACATCATTTGGGATAAAAAAATGACACAGGTATGCAGCAACTGTCGACTCCTGGACCTTCCTATTTCTTGTAGTATTTATTCTGAAATATTACTTTAAAGGCCCCAAGAAACTTAAATATGTGTATGAGAGAACATATAACCAATGGCAAGGGAAGACTTTTTGTTACTGCAGTTTGATTTCCCCTGTGCTGGATGCTTTGATGTACCACGATTCCAGCTGTGGTGGGTTGAGAGTGACTGGCTGCCAGACTCCCTTACAGCCACTATCTCTATTTTCCTCCTCAGCAGGACAAAGGGAAAAAAATGTGATGAAAAAGCTTGTGAACTAAGATAAAAACAGGGAGATCACTCAACAATTACCATCATGGGCAAAACAGGCTCAACTTGGGGAAGATTAATTTAATTTACTGCCAGTTAGAAATAGAGTAAGATAGTGAGACACAAAGACAAAACTAAAAGACAAAACTAAACCCGCCTTTCCCCGCCTTCCCTTTTTCTCAGGCTCAACTTAACTCCTTTGTTTGTGACTCTTCTTCCTTCTCCCTCCTGCAAGTGGAACAGCTTTTGAGGAATGGGGGCTGCAGGCAGCTTATAACACTTTGCTGCCCTTCCTTCTCTTAATTTCCCCCAGCTCCAGCATGGGGGATGCAGTCCTTCATAAACTGCTCCAGTGTGGAAGCAGGAATCACCTTTGTGCCTAGAAGGTTGTTTCTCTCACATTTTTATCATTCTGTTCTCATAGCTGCTGTGAAGTGGTTTTTACCCTTTTAAAAACATTTTCACAGAGGTGCCACCAGCCTGACTGAGCTTTGTGGAGCCAAGGGTCTGTTTTGAAGTCAGCAGGAGCTGGTTCTGCCTGGGATGGGGCAGCCAACCCCTGGTCCATTCACACAGAGGCCACCCCTGCAGTCCCTCCTACCCACCCCCCTCCCCCCAAGTATAACCTTGCCACGGAACCTGCTTCATCAGCACCCCCCTTAAGGAGTCCCAATGCTGTGTAAAACTCAGAGATGAGGACATGGTTGAGCCCAGCTAGTCAGGATTATTGTGACAGTATCTGCTTTGCTTGAAGTTC
This sequence comes from Gymnorhina tibicen, assembly GCA_013399875.1. Taxonomy (NCBI): domain Eukaryota; kingdom Metazoa; phylum Chordata; class Aves; order Passeriformes; family Artamidae; genus Gymnorhina; species Gymnorhina tibicen. Next base: position 282,020 of record VXAZ01000687.1, on the reverse strand, counting down.
AAGTGAAAAATCCAAATGCACCCAAACCACCCAACATACAACACAAAAAGACCATGATTCATTTCAGGTCCCTGAATAACTCAATCCTTTTCCAAACTTTCAGGTCACCCTGGAAAGAACATTTTCAGAAGTATCCGTCAAACTAAAACCACTTCCCTTAAGTGATAATAACTGGTCTGGAATTTTGTGTAATGAAAGCTTGAACAAGTATTCAATTAATGAAATCATTTGTTACTCTATTAATCTTCCCTTTTACCTCTAAAATGTTAAGCAACAACTTATATATTTTCTCAATTACATATTTGCCTTTATCTCCTCATTGTCCACCTTCACTATGACTTGTGAAGGTGTCTAAAGAAAACTGTTGTCCAAAAGAAACTAGTAAAATAATTAAAAAGTAAAGTATTCTATAGTGTTTCTCACATATTTAGATCCTCACCAAGGATCTGTTAATGGAAGCTTAATCTGAATAACTGGGGTCTAGATGACAATTTTTGTCTGTCTGAAGGAGTCACTTCACAATTAAACTCACAGCTGGTTGTTCCAGTAGGTCCTTGCAATCTTCTGGCTGTACACTGGCTCCTCTCCAAGGTCTTGTCTCTGTGATGCAGAAGGCTGCTGAGTGGTGCAAAGGAGACAATGTTTCCTGCCTCATTTCCTTGTGTTGAGCTTTTACGGAAGGACAAAACCTAAAAAACTTGTCTCTTCCAGTAGGAACATGTTGAAGGAGTCTCAAGATGTAAAACCAGGTTTGAACTTTTCCTTTATTCAAAGCAATTACAAGTATCTCTCATCATTAGCATAATGATAATAGAAGCTTAATTATCTCAGCACTTCTGCCAAATGTGAGGGGAATTTGGTGGTGGGTTCAGAAGTTGCTGGCAGAGATGTTCACTTCGGCTGCTAATGGGACTGCATGGAAAATGGCACTCTTGGCCATTTCAACTACATTGCTAAGTATGACTTTTATATAAAATAATTTGCTATAAGTTTAGCATTGTGACCTACAAGGCAGGGCTTTGGACTGGACTTAGAATTGGAGTCTGTTTCCAGTTCTGTTGCAGATCTGCATAGTGACTATAGCAAAAACTTTGGGTCTCTCAGTTTCTGCCATCTGTTGAACATCTTTAGAGCTCACTTTCAAGTCGTACTTTGAAATCTGACTTCAAATATGTAGTGCTATTGAAGACCTTAGACTTATTTTTATAGGGAGGATAGCAGGCAAACCAGTCTGTTTGCTTCTGAGTTTGACAAGGTCTGAGTTAAATGACACCTCAGGCCTCATTTATGTTATAACAGAGGCTAGTCAGTCGAAAAGGACTACAGCATTTTTACTCTTTACTAATGTCAACCTAAGATAAAGGCCTTTTCTACACTGTTGTCACAAGTGCTGCCTTACTGCAGAAATATGTAGAATTTATTTCATAGCCATGGCATTCTTCTTCCAAAGTATGATTTTTGTAGCCCAAATCAAAGGGATTGTAATTTAAATAAGAAATAACAAGTTTTGTCTAAACATGAGGTTTTACTTTCTGTAAAACAATAAAAATATAGGAAAAAGCTATTAAGTGCACATAAAGCACATTATTGTTTCAAAGTCTTAGTAGCTTATCAGACTTGTTTTCCTTTCAGGTTCTCCCTATTTCTATTAAATTGTTTAATGTTATTTGCTTAATGCCTTCAATACAGTACTGAAAACAACCCTGCACTGTCAAAATGGCAGATGGCCAGAAACCAGACAGCTTTCCATGAATACACGTAATTCTGGGCCATATGCACTCTTGATAAGGAAGGTAAGTTTTTCATATGAGTGCTGAAAAATAAAACACATGTACTGATGTCTAAACTGCCCTAAGGACAGGAATAAAACTTGTATCATGTTGTTCTTTAAGCTAAGTTCCTATGGGAAGTTTTCTAAAAGCCATTTGTTTGAAGCTGTATTTTTGAAGATCATTGTCTTGGGGTATGTCTGACTTTTTCACACTGACCTCTTATCACATCCTGCCTAGTTGTTGAAAATTTCTGGAGACAACTGTCTTGTGATATTAAAAATAAACCCAGATAGATCCACCTGGGTTCCAGTATATAACCAAAATGAAACAAAACCCCAGAAGACAAAGTACCAGTTTCAATCTGCTAATGCCATGGCTATCGACATTTATTACTGCTACATGAAAGCATCTTACTGGGCATGAAACCTAACATTTTCCAAGGACTCGTGTTTGCTTTGTGCAGAATATGGCTCTCAAACATTTGCACATTGGTGGATTCTTTTCCCATCAGCAAGAGAGGGACATTTGTGTGATTTTTGTTATTTGGAAGTGACTGTCCAGGTTAGGTGAAACAATTTTTAGTGGTCACAAGGACGTGTTTTAGCAGCATTTAGTCTTAAAATGGGAATTTTTGTTGGTGACACAAGCTTCTCTGTTACAGACATTCTTCAAATTGACTTGATCTTGAAAAAGTCTTGCTGAGTCTAAGTGCCATTTCTAATCATGCAGACTTATTTTAAACTTATAGATGTAGACATGCATTAATATATGGATAAATTGCCTGGTTTGTGTGCACATGTGGATTTGGTCACCTTTGTTAGGAGACACTGAGAGAAACTGATATGGAGCAGCTTCATGGTCAAGCTTCATTGGTCAAGCCAGTAGCATGTATTCCTTGTGGGCACACCTGATACACACATATAAGCATGGATAGCCACACAAATTAACACAGACAGAAGCACTCATGCAAGCACAGGCTGCCTAATCAAAGATGTTTTGTACAGGAAGAGATAAACAACATTCTAGGTGCTCAAGACAACAAAGAATTCACTATACCTTTACAATGAACCAACTTGTAGTAATTTAGGTGTGAACTTTTAGAAAATAATTTAATATTCTCCATTTTTACAAGGTTAATTTTTTCATGGCTTCTTGATCACACAGATATCTAATCAACATCCAGATTTAGCTTTTGAAAGCATTTACTTGCCCTCTGGTTGCCTTCAATGTTATTACAGTGTGTAGTTTAAATCTTCTTTAATCTACTTCAATTCTGGCAGCTTGATTAATAAACATTAATTATAAAGGTGCTAAGTAGGCATCATGAAAGAAGATGAATAGAAGGTAATGGCTGGGGAAGGGAGGATAAAACGTAATGATCTTTCTAGTCTGATATGTCACTCTGTGTGAGCATGTCTTTATGTTCCCTGTTATACCAAGTCTAGCAAGCAATCACATGTAACTAAGCCCTGCTTAGTTACTAACTAACACACTAACTAAGCCCTGCTGCCACACAGCTGGAGCTTCCTCTCACTCATTTGCATCCCTGTCTCAGTCTCTACTCTCCCCTGTGACGGAATGTTACAGACCTTGTCCATCACGGGTTTCCCATCTGGTTATATCTCGTGCTCAGCAAAGCCCTGCTCACGAGCACACTCACCTGCTGCACTCCTGAGCTTGGATTTTTCTCCTTACCCGATACACTGGCTGCATCCTTGAGCTCATAAGGCAGCACAGCATTGCTTCATGCACCCAAGATGATGTGACCTGAGCAGCCTTTGTGCCAGACCCTGGCAGTGAGAATGGGCCTTGGTGGGAACAAACTGCTCTATCCATTTTTGTTTTCTTCTCTGTAGGTTTTTTGACTCTTGGTTGAATAAAATTAAAACCAAGAAAATCTGCTTAACTAAACATAAAACCCCCAAACCCCATCAATCTGTGCCCCTGAGAGCTCAAGGGACAGTGTCAGCAGTGGAGAGTGATGAGATAAAGCAGGGTCTGCTGTTTTGGCAGGAAAAGCCAAGGAGAGCATAGAAACTTATGGAAGAGGAGCAATTTATTTTCCAAGTCACAAAATGGAAATAAGGATAATATATTCCGGGAATAGAAGTGGAGAATAAAATTCCTGCTAATAGACCATATTCATTCAGGAAGATGTATTTAGATCTGCTGAAAAGTGGTAACAAATATTTATGGGTAGAAATTGTGATTAGAAAAAGCATGTCCCTCATTTCTCTTACTTGATAAATCAAACACAACATACAATTTCCATATTTATTCATTGACAGTATGATTGTGTGGATGAGCTGGTGGATTAACTTACTGTTGGTCTGACCAACCCATTAAAATAGGGTACTGTGAGACACTAATAACTTCAGCTTTGGAGGGAAAATCCTGTGCTTTCTGTTTGTACTGTGATGACAGCCAGCTGGTTTCCATGTCCTTTCTATGGTCACTGTTCCTTTATTACACCAAACAAACCCTCCTCTTTGCTATGTGAAGCCATTAAGTTGTTTTTCTAAAGTCTCCCTGAGCAGAGTGATACCAGTCACTGAGAAAGGTAGATCTTTCACCAGGCACTATTTTTACCACAAAGACCTAAAATCCTGCAAATGGTTACACAGTCATCCCTTGGCTCTGGTACTGGAGCAGGCTTAGGAAATCCAGATTCCTCTCTTGCTCCTGTCAACGGGTTTCTTCTGTTGTGTTGGGCTTAGGCCAAGAGTTAAAAACATGGCTTCCATTTATGTCTTAACTTGAAAAATTTTAAACTGGTTTTCCAAGAAAAGGAGCTAAGGATATGCAGGAGGCACCAAATAATTTTTAAATGCTGCATTTTCCTTCCCATCCTTTCTCTTTTTTTTTTTTTTCATTTCGATGCCGTGGTTATTAGCATTTGTAATGAATGGAGCAGCTACAAGAGCTGAGAATTCAAAGTTAAAAAACAAACTCTTTCAGAAAGCCCTGATTTAAACCCTTAAGCTTGGTGTTCTCAGTGTTCATTAGTCACTTTTGGACCTCTTAGTATTCATCTTGCTGGGTGTCAGCAGGACAGGCATAGTACAGATATATTTGCATCTCACAGAGGTGTGCCATAGAAAGACTTGGAATGAAACAGACCCCTGAACTTCAGAGATGACTAAGAGGCAAAAGCTTCTGTCATCTATCAGTGAAGGCTTTGCTGCAGGATCATTATCTTTCCCTTTCATATTATGTGCCCTACGCATTTTAGAAACAGACTTCTGTATTTTAATGCCTTCTAATTTGTTTATTTTGTTATGAAAGGACATAAATTTAGATAGCTGCCATGACTGATTGCTTTTCTGTGTTATGTGTTAGTGTTTTGTGTTTTCAACAGCGTGGTGGATTAGAACATATATCTAGTTCACTAGCAGAAATTGGCATCTGTTCAATAAACTATCCCAGAGATATATTCCTTCTTATGGAGGTGATGTTCTAACAATTCCCTCCATCTTCAAAACTATTTTGAGGCATTCAAAGTCAGCTTTATTAAGCTGATAGATCAGGACTGGGGATTGAGGCCCAGAAAATCTCAGCACTGCTGAACCTAACATATGTGTCTAGCCCTCATAGTGGCATTTACATTGCTGAATTTTGTGTCTAGGCATAGTATTTCATAAGGCTCTTAGCTCCTCCTGGCTTCATCCCAAAAACCAGAACTTCTGGAAGACAGTTTTTGTTCTCCCTAGACCCCATTCTATTGTACTCACAGATACAATTCTGTGAAAAAGCTTCTAGTCTTCATGAAATATTACTTTCACATCCTGGCTAAATTTAGATTAATCCAAGAGGCAGTCGAAAATTCACTCCTATACTTTACCTGACAGAAAATGACTAATGATTATTTGGCAGTTATGGCATTTAAATATTGATAGTCTTCCTTTAAAGCTCTTTTATTTCATTATTTGATATTTGATTGGTTTTACTTTGTATAAATATGCAAGCAATTTGCACCTAGTTAGGCACTTGTCACTTAACTCCCACTTACAGTTTTCCACACTGCTATTACAGACAAGCATGAATTAAAATTATTTAGCCGTGTTGGATCAACTGTTTTTAGCTGAAAATTCTTCATATCCAGAAACACTGATGTAATAATAATAATGATAATAATTATTATGATGGTAATAATAATAACAATAACAACAAAACAACATTAATAATAAAAAAAAAACAACAATAATAACAAGAAGAAGAAAAATAAGAAGTAGTAGTATTCTAAATAAATAAGAGTAAATTAATAGTGCAAACTGCTGATGAAAGGTAGTAGCATCTATTCCAGGTATTACATCCACATATCCACTGTTTTGGAAGGAAGCTGTGATGGCAGGGTTTCATGTGAGCCCTTAAAATATTGGCATTGAAAATGGAAATGACAAAAGCACCACTGGCTAGACCTCTGGCTAGAAGTTGGAAAAGGATTTTCAAAAGGCAGGAGCTGTGAGAAAGCACAAAGAAGTTTTTGAATGAGGAAGCATGATAATAGCACAATAACTACTACACAGTAATTCTGGTACACTAAATTTTAATAATACTAGTATATTTTTATAAGGAGTAGGCAAAACAGTAACAACATCCTCAGCACGGGAAAGACATTAATTAAGTGGATTAAGTGCAGAGGAGGGCCACCAAGATGGTCAAGCAGGTGTCCCTGTCCACGGCAGGGTGGGTTGGAAGAAGATGATCTTTAAGGTCCCTCCCAACCCAAACCATTCTATGATTCTATGATAATAGAGAATGCAATTCCAATTAACCCGAAAAGCATATGAAAGTGAGAGATTGTGTCTGAATTTGTTCTTTAATGAGTTTTCATTGCATATGAAAATATGTGAAGACACAAACGGTACTCAGTCACAAGGAATGCCTCAAAAGACACTGCAGTAAAGAAAAGTATGAATAGCTAACACATGTAATGTTAAGAAATAATAAAGCCAGAGATGATTTAACTTGTGATCCAAAAGCCACTGTGCTCTTTAAGAAGAAAGAATTGCAGGACACAAGGGACTGTGAATTAGCTGAGACTTGATAGAGTACAAAAATATTTCTACTCCTGCCTTAACCCTGCTCACTGTACAGCAGTGGGAGAGCCGACATCCCAGCCAATATGCTGAGCAGTTGAAACTGAGTTGCCTGAATGGGAAAGGGAATCTCCTGAAATGTGAATATACTCTATCTGTTTAATATACTGTATCTGTGAAGAAACCATATATCCATTAATAACTCAAAACTCTCTACACATCTTTCAAAATTTATTTTGGGAACTTCCACTAGGATTACTGCAAGATGTAACTTTCGGCTAAGGTGTATTTATTACAAGTTTGTGAGTGGTCTGATATCCCTCTGTGACTTCTGTATGTCAGAGCCACAGGAAACCCGTGTATGTGGTTGTGCATAGCATGGGAGTTATTGCTTCCCTCCCATTTTATATTTCTCAACACAAAAATATAAGTCCCATTGTGCCCTAGTAATTTATTTAAATTGTGTTTCCCGTAAAAGCATCAACTAGCAGTTTGTACAGAAGTGCTTGCAGTTTAGTAGATAATTAGCAATGTGGATGGTTCTTTTGGCTTTTCAGCCTTTTTAGAGCAAAGATGTTTAGAAGCACTCTAGAAAATATTTTTATGAGCCCAACTTTTGTTTCAGAATTTGGACTGCAAAGAGTGGGGCAACAACTACTCCCATGGCATTTTCTGATTTCTCTTTTTGGTTGGCATTGGCAAGTTCAGAAATATAAATAGTGCACTTTTGCATGTTCTTCAGGATGAGACATGATGTAGCACTTCAGGGGAGGTGGTTCCCCACGTGCTGAGGTCAGTCCCTGTTGAACCATTCTGCAGATTTCATCTCAGCTGTGCACCTGAGCTTTCCTTTCAGAGAAAGCAGGGTGGAGGAGGAAATGTGTGTAGCTGTGCCGTGTCCTGAGGTGGAGGTGGGAGGCCATCTGACCTACAAGCAAACCCACTCAGAAACTGTCCAGGTTCCATGAGCTGGTGCTGTTCCTGTTAACTGAAGTGTATTGGAGCAGAGGTAATAAAATCATGTAAGCACAGAAATCATAAAGTACTGGGGAGTAAAGAAGAAGTAAAACAAACTCAGAGGGATCTAGAAGAAAGAACTATCAAAATGCAAAAGGAGCTTCATTCAGTATGTAAATCAATCTGAATCTTTATTTGGTTTCTGTCTACATTTCTGTAATCAGAACTGTGCTGACTGCTGTTTGTTGCTGGCACAGGAGCCAAGAGAAAATCTAGTTAATTGCCTAACATTGCAAAAGGCTTATGGCTCAGGGAAGAGTTTCATTTAATGAATCAAATTCTGAACTTGGCCCACTGATGCTCCAGGAGCTTTTATACATTAGATTTTTCACGCTAGAACATTTCTGACTATCCCAAAATCCAGCTGAAGGTTTGAGAAGGGATATTATTAAGTTAAAAGTTTGAGCCTGTCTGTCTCAAATTAGAGACTAATGTAGTGGATGTATTTAGTATATATCAGTTCAGTTTCTTATAGATCTCCATAATAGTGTAATAGTATATTTTTTGGACCATGGATGCCATTACTGGATAACACTTAAAAGCACCTCCTAAAATATAATTTACAAGATATGTGGCCTTTAAAGACATTTTCAGCTGAAGGTCTTCTCTGATAGCAGCTAGTCACTTGTATATCCTTGGCTTATAATATGTCTGGCAGGTTACAGTGGAATAGTTTATGATAAGTCAGCACATCACTTTAAACAAGTTACTTAGATTTGCTTTTTCTTTTAAATTAACCTAGTCTAATAAAAACTGTTACCTTTAGGGACAGAAGAGGTCTGAATTACCTAAAAAAATGAAAATATTCAGATCACACAGAGATACGGAATTTAAGTATAAAGGACATGAAAAGTGATGATGTCACACAGCTGGACTGTCACATAAATAGCTTTAGGAAGAGATCTTGAGTCTTTAGTAAGATGTACAATATTTATAACGCAGAATACTGTCAGGAAGATATCAGACAGCCGAGATTTTACCAGAATGTGAGTTAAATATTGATGAACCAGATTGTAACCATTCTTTAACACTCAAAACCATGTAATGGCCAGTGCACAAACGTGTTGCCTAGCTTAGTTAGTTAACGAATTAAATCAGTTAATGTACTCCATAGTTTGCTGGATGTATTTTATTTACTAAGTATGTTTACAATAGTTTCCTGATTCCATTCTCTTCAATATTTCTTAGTGAGTTTTAGCTTCCCTAAATAAGCTTCAGGAAATTCAGACTAAGAGTTAATATTGTGGCCAGGCTGTTATCCAAGTTGCAAAAAAATTTACCACAGAATTTCTTACCTACTGTCAGAAGTTTGACACCTGGGTTTATATGCTGGAATTTAAAATATAAATAAATTAAACATTAAAAAAAATTTAAAATACGGAGATAAAAATGTACATCAAAACAAAATCTGGTATGGCATAAAAAATAATTAAACATTCTAATCTAACATGCAATCTCTTAGGGACAAATTCATATGACCTAAATTCTACCAAAACCCATCTAACATGGCATCTGCTTTTGACTGGTTCTTCTTTTGAGAAGCCTAACCATTAAAAAATTATGTGGCTAATCTCAACAAAATCATCCTAGAAAAACAAATCTAAATAAGCCATTATTTTGGCAACTGGTTTTCTAGTAATTTATTTTTTAAAGAATTTCCATCCCTCTTAATCAATAAGTTTTTGACTTGTTTGGCAAGTTTTTCAGTCTGAACTGCCAGAAGTACAGGGTTCTGTGAGGTGATTCTGTAGGGCACAAAATCCAGGAAAAATTCCCCCTCTCTTGCTAGGGCTCTTCCTGTGAGAACCAGGTGGCACTGGGGCGGTCCTTGAAGCCTCACAGTGAATCATTCTCTTGTAATAACATTTAGGAGAGCAGCATATAACCTGATGTGACTGCTTGCCGATAATGATTCATTTCTTCTCTTAGGATAATAAAACATTTTAATTATCATATATTATCCGCCCAGGTTATAACAGAGACGCAACATTCACTGCACCAACTGTCTATAGATTTCTTCCACAAACATTTACAATAGTGAAGGTGAATGTCACAGTGCTCAACAGCATCTTTTTCAGATGGAAATCAATTCTGTGAGAAGCAAAATTCACAACTTCCATTGATTTCAATACAAATTAGATACTCATTTTTTCACAGAATTACATGTAATAAGTGGGTATGTGACATCTCACAGATGCTCTGTTATTAGTCTGTTAATGGCTTCAGTTGAAAACTGACCTTTACTAACACTGAATTGCTTTAAAATACACTTTAAACAATGACAGTATGAATTTAAAGTTTTCTCTGCAAAAATCAAATGCCTTCAAGCACTCCCTTATTCTGCAATCCCAGCAGCTCATAGTATAATTGCAGTCAGACTTATTGATGCACCTCTGATCATACTGATTTTCCTCACTTTTACTGACCACAGTGGTATGATGTCCTTTGTGCACAGCTCTCTTGTCTTTTGATAATTTTTCTTCTTTCTCTCTTAAATATATGATTATTAGCATCATTTTGCTTGCCCTTTCCCATTTACCCATAGAGTGAGTCACACTTACAGATGATCTTTCCAACATTCCTCTAAATGCTTACGCCAAGACGGCAAGTATAGAGGATTCACAAAGTAATTTTACTTTCTTCCCTTGAGACCAGATGCATGAGACACTCTAATCTTCGCTTCTTCTGCAGTAATATATAACTTATGGCTATATTGTTATATGTACTTTTCCCACTATCCAGTGACATGAATAATTCATAGCACAGAATCAGAATGCCCTGGCACAAACCCTGCAATGAGTCCATGATGCCTGCCATGCCCATCTAATTAATCTTGGACATCCTCCTATGACTGTAGTATAAATTGCTCAGCTAAGTAAGATACCAGTAACTCTTACGGGCAAACCTTTAACGTCATTTGCAAAGAACTCTGGATATTTTTTTTTTGATAAATGAAAACTTCACCCACCTTCATTTTATTTTGTACAATGTGCAAACCTGTAACCATCCCTGACTCACCTTGTCTCAATACTCGATCCACAGATCCTGAATATGAGCCATTAACATAACAAGTCTGAAAACATCCACAGTTTTCATAGTTTGGCGCAATTGCCAAAGAAGCTAACAAAAAAAAAAAAAAAAAAAAAGTATTTGAATTCCATTCTGCCAGAATGCTACTGGCAATTACTGTATCTGTCTATTAAGAGTTAATTTCGTTTTCATGCATGGAGTCCTCCTTGGGTACACAAATATGGATAGGCGAACTAACTGGCACAGAAGCTTTGAAAAAACCAAAACAGTTTTTTTAGATCACCTCAGATAAACTTGTTGAGACAAAACAATGCTTTGAATTATATTTGGAAACAGTTGGGCATTACCTATTCATATCCAGAGAATTCAAGGGTAAGTCTGCTCTTTTATTCAAGCAAAATTATCAGCTATATTTACCTAACCAGTGAAACTCTCTCCTCCTGTTACCGTGCCAGAAAGGAGAACAAAACTGTCCCGTGTGTCAGCGTTGAGGGCTCTGTCGCACAGCTGTGCAAGGCCTGTGTCATGTTAAACAATTGCCTCCGCTCTACCTGTGTGTTACTGGCTTTTGTGAGCCTCCAGATGAAACGTTTACCTGTTTCAGAATATGGTTCTAAGGTACAAGGAAGATTTGAGGTAAATTCCAGTTTTACACATACCGCTGAGACTTCTATACATACCTCTGAGCAAGGTATGGCATTTAAATTGGACCACTTTGGGATTTGAGTGAATGACTGCTTGTAGTGGATTGATGAACAAGCTTTTAGGCCAATGGCACTTCTTGCGATTTGCATATTTAAAAGGACGCGGAAGTGAGGGATTTTCCTGGTTTTTCCAGCTCTCCTGCCGGGATGTGGGGGAGGCCTCCAGGCCGCGCCTGGGCCCGGGCCCTGTCCCCCTCCCCTCCTCGCTGCCCTCCCTCGGCACGGCAGAGGTGGGCAAAAGCTGCCGGGGAAAAGCCGTCCCAGCTCCGCCATGCAGCCGGGATCAGCCTTAAACACAGCGCGGCCAAGATAAGAGCCGAAGTTGCTCCGGCCTGCCCAGAGCCCGCAGAGCCCTCTCTACAGCCAGCACAGCTCGCGCCGAACCGAAAAAGAAACATCATATGCAGCAGGCGAGGCCTTCTTTTCTTCCAAGTCAGCGAGAAAGAAAAGGAAGGCAAATCACATGAGGGAGAAGAACATGGTGACTCCAAGGTCAGAAAGAAAGAGGAAGGAAGTCACATGGAACGGAGCCAAGATGGCGGCGGGAAGAAGAGGGTGGAGGCGCCTTCAGCGCGGACCTTAAAATTCTTCTAACAAGCTGTGGAAAAACAGTAATATTATCGACTGTTTACTCTTTAATTCATTGATGTGTATTGGGGGGGATGGGGAATCCACGCGGCCTGTGAAGATAAGAGAATGTCTATGCCAAGTTATACAGAAGCTGTGAAAANCGGCCTGTGAAGATAAGAGAATGTCTATGCCAAGTTATACAGAAACTGTGAAAGACTTAGAGATTTTGAAGAAGAGAGCCTTTGTTTTCAGGCCAGAATAACTCATCCTTAAAAAAGACTAAAAACCCTATGTTATGGTGACCCTTGACTGTCAGTGTGAAGGGACTGTGAGATTTCATGGCAGAGATACTTTTTCACCTCAGCAAATTGTATTTACCAGGCGGATTGCTGAGTTGTGAAGAATTCCCCAGCACAGCAGAAGAAACTCTTTTTCCTTAAAATTTGAGAGACTTTTAAGGACTGTAACACTGGCCAAATCCCATGGTTTTGAGGTTTTTTTTCTCCCTTGTACGAGTCGTTGAGACGGGGGTTGCTGGAAGAAGGGGGAGTTTGCTTTAATTTCTTAGTATTTCTTTTTACTTTTAATTCTGTTAGTAATAAACTTTCCTTATATTCTTTAAAGTTTTGAGCCTGCTTTGCTTTTCTCCTAATCCTTATCTCACAGAAGAAAAGGAGTAAATAATGAATGCAAACTAAACCACTACACTGCTACAACTCAAGCACACCTCTGAAGCATAAATCTTTTTCTGACAGTACCAATTCACTGTCAACCAGCCTTGATAGAATTTCATAACTTTTTTCTTGCTAGGTTACCTACTGGTAGAGAAAGGTAACAAGAACTCTATTTCTCATCCACTTCCTTCCCCTACTGTCCTACTTTCATTCACTCAGACACTATAGGTGTATGCCCATATCATGTAAGAAAACTAGTTTATTATTTTGTACAAACAGTACACTCATGTTTACTCTACAACAGTGTAGTCAGTTGTTAAAGCTGCCTGCACGCTTTAGATGGGAAGCAAGCCAGTCTTGTTCCTGTATTTCTAGAGTAAATTTCCAGTCTGTAAACAAATTTCCAGTAAACAAATTTCACAGTTTGTTTATAACCCAGCCAGAGTCATGTCAGCAGCTAAGGTAACTTTCTACCTAATTCCCCATATGTTGTCACACTCCTTGATGCTGATGATACTGCTTCACTTTTTTGAAAATGAGCTGCATTAACTTTCTAATCTGTGTAAACAAGTGAAAAAAAGGAACTGAAGAAGAATTCTATCCCTTGCTCCATTTGCAGATGTATAAATCAAGCCACAAATAACCAATGTCATTCTTACGATGTTCTGCAGCAGAACCTTCTTACATAAAAAAGCACAAAGCTCTTGCCTCAATTAAAAAAAGGAAAAAATAAAAGCTAGTAATTCTAGGCTGAAAGTAATTGAAAACCCGGTGAGAAGTATATTGGACTAAATACTACAAACAAGCTCTCAATAGCAGATCAACCTTCATGACATGGTGTTTTATCAAAAGTATTTTTTGCTTTACATATTCTGCTTCATTTTTAGAAGCAGATGATTACTATAGAGGAGACATGCAGGTTCAGAAGCACTAATGATTCATGCAACATTCAGCCCATCAGTAGCTATCTTGCTCTCTAATGGGCCTTTGAAAACCACTTCTTTAATTTCATTTCAGATAGAAATGGTGAATACTCTCCTGCAGAACACATACTGACAAAAAAAGGAATGCACTGTACCAGACTGGCAAGATTATTTGGGTCTTCTTGACCTCTGAACTAGTATGTCCTGTGTGATAATCTGCAGTACAGCAGGAAAGAAATTATTCATTCTGGTAATTGTTAAACATAGAATCATAGAACCATGGAATGATAGAATGGTTTGGGGGAAGGGACCTTAAAGATCATCTACTTCCAACCCCCCTGCCATGGGCAGGGACACCTTCTGCTTGACCAGGTTACTCAGAGCTCTATCCAGCCGGGCCTTGAACATTTCCAGGGAAGGGACATCCACAACTCTGGGCAACCTGTTACAGTGCTTTGCCGACCTCACAGCAACTAATTTCATCCTAATGGCTAACCTAATCCTAATTCTCAGTTTGAAGACATTATCTCCTGTTGTATCTTTGCAAGCCTTTGTAAACTGTTCCCCTCCAGACTTGCAGTCCTCCTTTAGGTACTGAAAGGCTGCAATACAGTCAGCTGGAAGCCTTCTCTTCCCCAGGGTGAACAATCTCAATTCTCTCAGCCTTTCCTCATAGGAGAGGTCCTCCATCCCTGTGATCATCTTGGTGTCCCTCCTTTGGACCTGCTCCAACAGAACCCTGTTCCTCCTGTGCCGAGGACTCCAGAGCTGGATGTAGCACTGCAGGTGGGGTCTCACCAGAGCAGAGCAGAGGAATCCCCTCCCTCGCCCTGCTGGCCACACTTCTTTTGATGCAGCCCAGGATAAGTTTGGGTTTTTGGGCTGTGAATGCTTATGTCTTGCTCATGTCCAGCCTCTCATCCAGTAGCACCCCCAAGTCCTTCTGGGCAGGGCTGCTCTCCATCTGTTCATCTCCGGCCTGTGTTGATACCAGGGTTGCCCCAACCCAGGTGCAGCACCTTGCACTTGACCTTATTAAACCTCATGAGGTTTCCATGTGTTCACTTCTCAAGATCCCTCTGGATGCCTTATTTCTGACAAAGTTATAGTGAGGTCTTAAACAGAGTTCTGTAGTACCTGCTTGCGTGGCTGAGCACTCAGCCATACAAATAGCATTACTGGAGCCAAGAAATCTCCTCCCAGGGATCAGCCCTCACACAGCTGAATGAAGACTCTTTATCTGGCTCAGAGGTATTAGAATTGTTTCTATTTGCTCTTTTGTTTGAGATTGAAAGAAGCCGTCTCTTGTTTATTCTGAATCTGTTCCCCATCTGAGGAGAAATGTCCTTCCAAGAAGATGATGTCATAGGAGGGTTTATTCTTTGTATGTGATTTATTGCATTTATGTCAGGTTGTTGTATGATTATCTTGGCAACACTGCAAAATTTTCACACACACAGTAGTGTACTGTATCAAGAATTAATTAGTTAAATAGAACAAGATGTATATCTTTTCCCTCAAAAATATGTACTCTATTCCACCAGCTGTAAGCCCCTCCATTTTCTTTCAGAAAAACAGACAGGGTGGGGGAAGGATGGAAAAGCAGTGCATTCAAAGACTGATCCTAGAGCAGACTTGTAATCCTGCTTGCCTTTCTGCCTCAAGTCTATTAGTCTGGAAGCTCTTTGGAACTAGCACTTCTTTTTCTATAACACAATTATTTGTGAAAAAGCAGAGTTGGGATCTGAGTTAGAGACTAGAGAGGAAAGGCTGCAGTGGGAAAGTTTGGATTCTCTAAACTGAATCTGAAGTCAGACAGGTTCATCACTTGTGAAATAGCTTTTATGTTCAAGAGGAAATGTAAAAAGAAGAGCTACAGTAATACTTCCTGAATTAATTCTTTAAACTTTGAAAGCATACGTAAGAGGAAGGTAACACTGTGATTTCTGTGTAACATTAGCTATTTTATTCTTCTTCAAATTCAGATAAGGCTAAAGAAAAGTAATAAAATTAGGTGAGGATTGCCCTTGTTTTATTTATTGCCAAGGAAAAGCAAATTCCAAGCAAAATTTAAATGCTGTTTTCACCCCATGGAGTCCAAATATATTCAGGTATTAAACATGATTAATAACAATGCAAGTCAAAATTAGGGTAAATTAAACTGTAAATCATTAAAAAGTAATGAAAACAATAATGAAATAAAATCAAGCCTATTTGCTTAAGTTAGTACTAGCTAAAAATGTATCTGAGTGCGCTCTGCCAAATACTAATTAAATCAAATCAATTGTGTGTTACTCTCTACATCTGTGTTCTCTGTTTACAATGTATTAAGCTATATGGTTAAAAAGAAAAAAAAAGCACTTCAGTTAGTACTGGACATGCAAGGGGGGCACTCAATGTTCAGTTAGTGCTGCAATGGGATTAACAGCAATTGAGGACTTTGACAATGTGGTGGTACAAAGAAAAAAATTATTGCCAGCATTTCATAAACTCAGCATTTCCTGTGTACAACACTAGACAAGTTTAACAGGAATGTTTTCTTGCATAATAATTGATTTACTTTACATACATAAAGCATTATAATTTTACAAGGTTCTCCATTATACCTTTGGGCTTGAACTGAACACATGACAAGAACAGGATGAATATTTTTCGGCAAGTTATGGTATAATAAAAGGGATGCCTTCCAGTTGCTGAAATGTTTTCTTTCTGGCAGTGTCAGACATACACCTACATAATACTATTATCCCAGTCTTTGGCAGAATTCCTGGGTCCATTCTGTTTACAAGTGTCATTCCTGTTTTACTGAAAGTAATTTGTGCTAAGGATGGCTTTAACAACATAAAATCATGAAAATTATTTCAGTCATCCTTTTCCTAATTTCCCCCCTCCCCATGTATTCGGTATATTAGTATAGCTTCTGCTATTAAACACTTGATTTTGTATCAGAACTGTGTTAGCAAGTTTATGTCCATTCTGTCTTTGCCATTGTCCTGGGATTTTTAAACCAAGATCCTCTATTACAAGTTTCTAGATACCACTACCACACCCCCTTGGAAGCTGAAACTTGAGTCAGTATTATGCTAATTTAAAGTTTCTTGTAATCTCCCCCAAGAAGAGTTGTCAGTTGGCATCTCAGAGTAACATGACCAAACTGTTCTCCTCTCACACCATTTAGGTTCTGATACCCAAATATATGACGATGTTGTCTTTCTACTTGACAGTAATGAATTAACACCTGGGCATTGGGTGTGCCTCCTTCCCTGTCCTCTGTACTCCCCTGACTCCTTGGAGCTGTTCCATTTGTATAAATATTGGATAGTTCATGGAGGCAAGCCTCCCAAGGCTCATTTTGCAGTCAAAGAACTCCTGTGCAGTATGGGATGGCAGGTTATAGGCACAGCTGCGAATCCATCCCACAAGGTCTTTCAGTGCCCTGGAGCCCTACCTGCAAACCCATTGGTTACTCATTAGTCATTGCTCTTCCCATTGCTCTCAGAAAGTGGTGTGAGCTTGGCGGGGGTTTTGTTGTTGTTTATTTTTTTGTTTGTATTTTTTTCTTTCAAGGCTGATCTATTTCCTGATAAAGTTTCTGTTTTTATGAAACATCACTTTTCAAGAAAGAAAGAAAAATTCTGGATTATCTCTCATAAACATCTTCCTAAGACCCATTCCTTTTGCAGCAGTTCCTTCTTTGTTATCTTCTTGTACCTTCTCCATTCTGAAGCTGCCTGTCTCTAAGTGTCTCCATAGAACACAAGTGTCTCCTCTCAGACTGCTGTAACGATGTCTTCTTTCTCTCAAGCTGGCTCTGGGCCACTCCAGCTCCTCAGTTCAGCAATTCCTCTTCCAGGATAATAGGTAAGATAAGGCACTATCAGTCTGTTACAGCAAAGTCTTCACAAATTACCTTACTTTGGAAGGACTCCATCTCCTTGCTGTCTCACATAAAGTTATGGAGACTAGTTTGGCTAAAAAATATTCCCCAAGCACACATTGCATGGCACATTACACAAAAACACTGCCTGTTTACAAACATTTTAATTAGACATAATGACAAGAAAAACCATGTTCCAGAAATGCGTATGTGCAAATGCACATTTAACACAGTTCATCATATATTAATTAATTCTTTCTAAGTTTAGTACAAGGGATCTTAAATTTTCTATCTTTGTATGGACACAAAAATCTTGCAGCTCTTTCCTGTATAAAGGAGGTCATGGTTACCCTCACCATGCAGCAATAGGTCCTTATGTATTAAAGCCCCACATATGTTGAACAAAATCTACCAAGACAAAGCAGTGGGACGATTTCTTATGCAAGTTCCAACACACTCTTGTTTTTCCTTGAATATAAAGTGGTCCACTCACTGTCTGTCAGGAAACAGTATCTGATGATGGCTTAAGAATATATGTTCAGGGAAATATATTAACTCTTATTGAACTAATAGATGCAGCCAAATGAAAGGGTTTTTTGGACATTGTTACGGTCTGAAACAGAAGTAGCAAACTCCACAGGATGGAAAATGTGTTTGGTAGCTGTGAAGCAGCAGGGGATGTTAGCAAGAGGTGAGAAGGTAGCTAACCCCTGTGTTAGAAGAAATAGAAACAGGTATTTATCACCTCTAGATCACTGAAAGATTGATTGTGGGAAAATTACAGTAGGAGGTAAAATCAGTATCTTGATGGATTCCTTGATTTTAATATCTCCCAGACATATTTTTAAAGTCAGCCTGGATTGCAACAAGACTTCCTCCACTTGAAACTGATTTGTGATGATGACAATTGTTCGCTTTAGTGACTCTGTCAGGGTGCATAACCAAATCAGGTTTGCCTCCACACGTTCCATGAAGGTATACAGTGTACTGAATAAGGAGTATATATTCGGTGACATGGGAAATAGATTATGTGAGGAAAAAAACATGCAAAAGAGCCTGGGAACACCATATATTTCCCACAGCCACCTTCTGGTTAACTCCACAGAAGGTGGTGCTAGTGGGAAATTGTGTTCTGCCTCTTTTTATATATTTGTTTACTTAGTATTCTCTTGTTTCAGTTTAAAGCTGTTTAGAGCTACAACTGCTTGTAGAAACAGCTCTCATTTTGTTCAATTAAAAAAAAAAGAGAATTCTTATTTCCAATTAAAACATTTTTTTCAAAGTAAAACAATTCTTCTTTAATACAAGTGGATTAAATCTATAAAGTGAATGCTTCAGAAACGCAATGTCTCACAGTCTATAAACTCCACTGGAATGATTATTCCAAAGTCCTTGGGTTTAGAACTAAACTTTAAATAAAGATTCTAATGGAAAAGCAGCATGTATTATGATTTGTTGTTTTCCAGCTATGCTAGTGACAATTCTTCAGTCATTTGAAACAATTTTGCCTGACAGGATTCTCATTTTTGCAATTGTAAGGTGTGTTCAGGATGAACTCCACAGCTCTTGTGCTTCTCTCTGCTGAACAGAGCAGGAGGTTCAGTGCAGCATGATTTTATTCTTTCTTCAGGTCCACCTTTATGGTCTAGTTTGTCACAGTCAAGGCCTTGAAGAAAAATACAGCGGGATTTAAAATGATTGGAGTGGGACAAGAGAACAGTAGCTATACAAGACTGTGTGCCATCCTTTATAGACTGTGGAGAGTAAAAAACATGAAAAGACAAGACATAATTGTTGCATAAGCCAATATCCAAAATGACATTGAGCAAACAGGAAAAACTGGGCAGATGTGTAAGAGAGCAGTGCTGGTGTTCTTCCATAAATCCTTGTAATACTGCGTTGGATTTTTAAAATTTATCTTTCCTCACATGCCTTTAACTCTGCCAAATGCTTTCTTTGATTGGACATTTTCATTATAAATGTTCCACGGTAAAAGTCAGTTACTTTCTATTTTTGCAGTTGAGCTTTACCCTGTGATACAGAAAATGGCTAGTTATTTTTGGAACAGACCTGTCTGCTACTGCAAGGGGGAACAGATTAACTGTTGTGATTTTATCCAGTGGAAATCTTTTCACAGGCACAGCTCCAACTAAAGCAAAGGTGCGTCAGCCACTGACTGTCTCCAGTCCTAATCCAAAGCTGAGAGGCTAGCTCTGATAGTGGTTCACTGACTTGCAGTACCCAAACCAATAGAATGGCAGGAAAAATGCTGCAACTACCCTATACACAGTATCCATAAAAGATAAACATAATTTGGTATTTAAAGTATGCTCAAAACTTTTTGTCAAAATACCATTTTACCAAGAAGATCCATGGTAGATTAAGTAATACTACAGTGCAATAAATAACACGTTTTGTTCTACATGCATCATAAATGTGATATAAAAGCTCTACAAACCTCTTTATACAAGGGCTCACTGATGTACACAGCTTGGATGGCTGATATGACAGTGCAAAGATGCAGAGTTAAGGTCTGTGAAGTCATGGCCTCAGTATCCAATGCTTATCTGGTGTTAGCAATAATCATGAAACCTTAATGAAAGTTGTAAGGTCACTTAAAAACCCCATTATTTTAGTAGAAACTTTCCTAAGGCATAAAGATTCACACAAGTTATTTAGCTGGCTATCAGACTGTAGAATGACTGATTTTCTTTGTAAGCTTGAAAATCTCTTGTCAGTGTGAACAAGGGTTCCCCACGAGGATCATGGTTATCAAATGCTCTTTTCCACAGTCTTGAATTTCAAGTTTGCATTTTAAACTGAAATTTTAAAATGCTGTGAATCTATGCGGTATATACATTATGGGGCAAAAAAATGCTTGCCACAGATGTATGTTTGATGTTAATTTTGTTTGCTAGATCCTCACGGAAGGCTATTTCAAAACAACACTGTTTTCAATAAAACATCAAAGCTATTTCATTCCTTCAAAATAACTCTCTTATTGAAAAGCTGTATTAGCTTGGTTAAATTGTATATGAATGTGTGTATCTACCTTGCAGCTCGTGAATAACTGACAAGAATCAGTTTGTAGTCCCAGATGTTATATACATTACCAAATCCCAATCAGAGTCACCTTATTTATTCTATTAGCTTATTCTTCATCTGTAAATGTTGCAAACCACGCAAGTTTTCCCATTTTTAGGAATCTAATCAGGTCTTTAAATTATTTGACTGTTTTTTTTCCTTCAGTTTTATGATCTAATCTACAGCACTGTATGCTGGGACAAATTTTTCAATGTTAAAAAAGAAATTAGTGTAGTATTTATTTTCTAACATGAAAAACTTTTTGCCAAATAAATGCCAAGGATATACAGTTAAATACAAAGGGGGCGGGGGGCAGGTGAGGGTTGAGAAAATTTTTCCATGGGACGGTTCTCAAAGTATATAACCTACTAAAGTATAAAACACAGACACCAGAAAACTCCACTAATTCAGATACTTCTTTGCCAAGATGAGTTGAGGTGAACATCTATACCTGATCTAAGTATTACTTTTATAGATGTTTAACTGAGGAACAAAATATGATTATCATATTCCCATAGCTACACCTAATCAATAGCTCAAGACTATACTAATATATTTTATTATATTTCTCAAATTAACATATTAATCAGAAGATTTCTTTTCTCATTCAGTACAAAATTCACCCACAGCCCACAAGCAGACTCCAGCTGGGCCTCAGCTCAGTGGGATGAACTGATGGCCGTGTTGTTTTGCTTAAAGGTGAAGTTAAACTGCTTTTTTTCCCTTGTGGAGGGGATGTGTTATAATCTTACTAACATTGTGTCAGTGACCATGCATTTATGTTGTTAAAAGGTCAGTTCTTAGGATTTCTTTTCAAAATGTTTTCATGAGAGAATTTCGTGTACTCTTGTAAACCAATCCTGAATTCAAGGGAGGATATTATCAAGGTAGAAAATATATTTATTTATATGGAAAATGTAATCCTAATAAGCAGTTGCTTATGCTAGAAATGTCATCTATGACTTTCTTTCTTCCATCCTGATATGACTGCAATGCTGATCTTCATCTGACAACTAATATGTACAGAGTCACCATTTATGTCAAATATCTGGATATATTCAGTCGAGAAATCTCCCTGGAACTTTTAACTGATTGCTGCTAAAACAAGACACTTTTAATCCTGCAGTCTCCATCCTATAAAAGTCAGGGTAGCTGATCTGGTACCAGCTGTCTCTTTTCAATGAGACAACCATTTGGGATACAATTTTCTGTAGCTCTATACAAGTACCAATTATTCACTGCCACAATGGGCCGTTAAAGACCCATCAGTCAGTGATTCATGTCTGCTAGTTATTTTAGAAATCTAAAAATCTGAAAAGAAAAAAAAATCCTTCATAATTCCTAAATTCAGGGCAAATTCTGCTTATAAAAATAATCATCTCCAGTGAAGGAATGAATTAAACTTTTTGTAAGGTGCCCCAAAGGGTATCAGCAGCTAGACCTATACAGCCAAGCTGGAATGGGAAGGCAAGGTGTCATCTGAAACAGGATCTGAGTCTACTAGATGAGAAGAGCATTGAGCCAAGCTGCTGAGCATTGTTATGTGTCAAATATGGTCAGGAGTGAACTGAGGTTCAGGAAACTGGTCAAATTTGGGATGCACTAAGGATGCACTGGGATGCACTAAGCTGAAGAGCTAAACAGCAGCACTGCAAGAGACTGGGTGAAGGCCAGAAAGCTGAAGCCTGAGTAAGACAGGGAGATTTGAGAGAGAGAGCTGAATGACACTGGACAAGACAGTCACCATCTGTGCTCTGCCAGGAGTAAAGGAATCATAATTTAGACAGCAAATGGAGTGAGGAGCCTTTACCAATGTCAGGAACAAAGACTGTGGAGAAGACTCAAACAAAGCTGCAGATGAGAGGTGCAGAAACGAGAGAGACAAGAACCTGATGCCCAGCAGTAACCAAAAGGAATAACTGGGTTCAACCACTAGGATTGTCTGACCTCTCCAGTAAATGGGGCAAACCACCAGCCAGACTCAGGATGCTTGCCCTCCCAGTCCTCCTGGATCCCCAAAAAGCTGATGAGACTCACTGTTCCTGGAGCTTGATAGTGTGGCTAAGGCTGAAACAGCTGGAAATAGCTAGAACTTGGGATTTGTCCAGGCAAGCAAGCAGAATTAGATGTTCATTCATCACAAATTAAGGTTAAAAAAAAAAAAACTTTCCTAGTCTGCTTCCAGAAAAAAGGAAAAACTTTGGTAAAAAGATTCACTGAAATATCCTAAAAGTCACATAAAGATGGAGCAAAGGACTGTGACTTGACTAAAACCAATACTGCAATACAGCCAAAGAAAACATTTTTTACCCATGAGTGAGATATTTTAGTAGTGGGGGGTTTGAAAAAAGTTTACAAATTTTATAACTTGTCACTAAACATTTCAGGTTGTAGTGGAGTGAAGTTGTGGCAGTAGATATGCCAGTAATGTATGTATGTATATATGTAAGTATACAAACAGTTGGTTTTCCCTGCCCCCAGCAGGCCTAATCCAAATCATTGCATAATTGTGTCTGGTAACACACTGCCAGTTCTGTCTACACAGAGCCATCAGAGGACGTTAGGAACTCTGATATTTTACATAAGCATTTCTCAAGCTATTTTTATCTCATTTACTGCCATCTCTGAGAAATTCAGCTGTTCACATCTCCTGCTTATTAGCATCAACACAGAGCTGTACTGACACAAATATATGGGTAATGTTCCTAAAAAAATGTAGCTAAAAGTATTGCCTTTTCCAATTCTCATCTCTTCCATGCAGCTCAAGGAAAACACTTGGAAACACTGATATCCCCTGCTTTGAGAAGATCATTTGAATAAAGTTGGTACCGTGCACCCTCTGACACAGACTGAAAAGCAGGTTACCTCTCCAAACAGCTACCTGCTATTTATTTTTAATCATTAGCAAATAGGGTTTCAAAGAAAGCTCCTCAGTAGGCATGAACTAGTTATGGACATTTTTCTTCTTGTTCTCAGAGGAGCAGACGATTATCATCCTGATTGCCTTAGAAATAAAAATAAAGATAAAAAAAAGTAGAACCCTAAATCTCAGACTCTGAATAAGTATATTTAATCAAGCTCTCTACTCGACCAGATCCAATAATTCATAAGCCTTTTTTTTAAATCAGTAAATTGATTTTAAAACTACTACTCTAGTGGTAGCAAGTCAGTCTTTTAAGAATAGGTTTTTATTGCATTTAAACCAGATCAAGATAAAAACAGAGATAGTGGTTATAATGAGAGCTCTAGTACTTTTTGAATGGACCAATCTGAGTGACTTGTTAATAAAAAATGGTAATAGTGATGCCAGCTTGCAGTAGATTCCGTAAGTAAATTTTTGTCTTACATAACATGCTCAAACTAAGAAGAAAAAAGATCACAGTTAAAAAATCTCAGGAAAATCTTGTGTGATATCTACGTATGTGAGGGAACATTTCTCCTTCATTTCTTTACAAGGCTATGCAAATCTATCTGCAAACTGATATGCTTTCGCATGGATCAAAAATAGATGATCTTTTTTTGTGGCTAAAATTCATGTGGAATTTAAAGAGCACCTTAGTCATATATGATCTCTTCAGGAGCTAAGATGTGTTTAAATAGCTGTGTTTTGCAAAATGTCATATATTATGTATATAATATATAATCACCGTATTTTTATCTTCACATATATATAAAATAGGAACATCCTTTGTTCATTCAATGGGATTATTTAATATTGAGAATAAAAAGTCATCAACTACTATGTGGTTCTTAGTTTTTTGAAATAGACTTGACTAAACTTTCAGGTAAATTTGTTTAGTAAAGTAGATTTGGGAATATAAAATCTTCATGCAGCAGAAAGGATCCAACAATCCTTATAAAATCATTTTTACTGGAGAAGTTACCTAGAATGCTCAGCTGTGAGGCTGGTTCAGCTATCTGACAAGTCACTTTTCCTTCTGATAGCATTAATTGCTTGAGGGCTGTGATAGATAGGGAGAAGTCTGATTGTTAAAATTTAACTGCAAGAGAGCAGGAACATTACATCTGCCAAGGAGCTAATGAGTAGCTGAATGATCAGAAAAGGCAGCACTGACATTCGTGCAATAAAACCAGAAGAAATGAAGTCGAATTATGAATCCTTCAGAGTAAATATCTTATTTTCCCCAGTGTATTAGAGCTAGCAATTAAACAACTGGTATTTCCAATATTAGATTTTATCTTTGACCATATGGTACAGCTTACAGAAGTAATTTAGGCAGAACCTGATGTGGGTTTTTTATGTGCTTGCTAAGTTTTTTCTCGGTACAAGCAGATGCCAGCATTAAAAACATATCACTGGGTACTATTAGACTAGGTACATTAGCTAGACATTAAAAAAATGAGCCAGTCTATATTTTCCTCAATTGAATAAATATGCAATTCAAACTGCTTTAAATTCATAGGTCTAAGCCACTGGCCTTTATATATGATAGTGATAAAGGACATATGTCTGAGCCTGTAGTTTTACCCAAAACTTCTCGTACGATCTGAACAGCAGAAACCTGCTGATTATGTGATTTGAGGGTGGATGAACAACAGCTCAGGTGGGAAAGCAAGAGGCTGCTTTCAGAGAGAAGGACATTTCAGCACTGCCTGAGACACACTGCTGTGTAATGCTGGCAGAAGTATGAATGAGCCATTGCATAGGGTGATGTCAAAAGAGGATCGATAGTCGGATCAGAAAAAATTTTTATTGAAGTTTGTTTCAAGATAACATGACTTTCACTACCTTATAACTAGCAATTACAAGTTTCTCCTAAAAAGCAAAGCAAATCAGATGTTGTCTTTGGTAGGTTGGAAGTGTTTGCAGCACTTTGATGCTGCTGCATGCAGTAGTGCTCACTCCTGGATCCAGGTAGATTAACTCGGAATAGCTTGCCCCTTCTGCCTCCCCCGGACTCCCGCCATACCTCCAGCAGATACTAAATAGAGTGTCGTGAACTAGAGTCTGGATCCAGAGCCGCTAAATTCAACAGGAGTTCTCTTCAGAGAAACTGAATTAGTGCTTCGGGTTTCTGTGCTAACCCCCTAGGGGCATGGGAAAATGCCTCCCTACGCCCCTGGCTCCTGTTGCTTACCGAACAGAGCCCATCAAACCTCGGCATCGGCAGCTACAGAAATCAGCACTTCAGGCAATGACTGTGCGGAAGCAGATTGCTAGGGACAGCCTCACTTACAGCATTCCAAACCTTAATGTCACCAGGCTTTCTTCTGTGCCCAGCTCCGTGCTGGCTGCACATCCACCTGCGCACTGCTGGGAGCAGCATGAGGGAGCAGCCAGCAAGCAGGCACGCTCCTGCAGAGCTGGAGAGCAGCAGGAGGGGCTGGCTGCTAATTCCTTGCTGCTGGACCGGCTGCTGGACCAGTGATGAGCTGTTTTGCCCCAGCAGTTAAGGTGCCAACTAAGCATGGATAACTGCAGCAGTAATGATTAGTTTTGCAGTAGCATCCAGTGTTCAGCTGACATTGTTCTAATGTGATAGGAAATATATAAACACCTGGGAGGCAAAGATCTTCATTACATTACCTGGCTGCCATTTTGCAATCCCTTGTTATGACAGCTGGCAAAACAGCCCTTTCTTTGGTACATGGTATTAGAGGGTTATATACTAAATTCAGTGTCATTTTGTTATGGTATTTCTAGTAGGTAGATTTAGGATATAAGAGGATAATTGTCAAGAGTTTTAATATACACTGCTCATTTAAAATCTAAATGAAAGATACAATTTTCCATCGAACAGAAAACATCAACCATAATGTAGAAAATATTTCCCTTTTATTACAAGCTAAATGATCTAATCTGTGTGTAAGCCAAGAAATTTTATAGCTGTTTCTCTTCATGCAGGTCATAAATGTCCTGTTTATATAAGGAGATTATGGAGGTATTTATGTAAAAATGGCATCAAAAGCTTTAGAAAAGACACTGAAAATATGAAACGTCGTATTACAAATCTGTCTTGATTCCCATTAAAAAAATAAAAATAAAAAAGTTATACTGGGAAAACCAGCAAAAATTAGTGAAGTCTGACTCAAAGTAGTAGCCACATAGACTAACACAAAGTAAAAAGTTACCCTACATCAGCCAATGTGTAAAGACTTTTCATCTGCATGCCCTTAGCAAATTTAAAATACTTTAAATTGGCCAGGTTCTTTGTAACTGAAAGCCAAGGTAACTGAAATTATCTGACATTTTCTGTAGGCTAAATAAGGCACTCCTGCTGAGTCTGAGTTAAGAGCAATGGTTCCTTAGGATGAGTCAGGTAATTCTACAGCCTAATTTCTATTTCTAAAATTAGATTTTCTGAATACTCCTTTTTGGAGTGCACATGTGACCATGTGTATGCATTTGCAGGTGGATTTTTTGGTACCTTTTTTGCTTCTAATCTTTAAGTCTATATTCTTTACTCAGAATACTCAGCCCTAAGAGCTGAAAGAATTTTATTTCTCCAGTTTACTTTCTCTTTCCAGCCACATTTCATTACTGTCTCCCATGCCAAAAATGTTTGTTGTTCCATTGCATCCTCAAACAAAGGTCTTAAGAACATTTCAGCTTCTTGTATGGTTGGCTTGCTTCTCGAGAGAACTAGGATATACATACAAGTTACAATGACAGGATCTCTGTGCAATTGCACAGAATTTACTGGGATAACTGGGCCATAGAAGCCCTTTTCACAAATGAGAACTAGAATTTGCTACATTCAGACTAACAACACAGAAATGATGATTCGGATGTGCTATGTTCTTTGTTAATCTCCATGAAGGCAACACTTTCCAAACAAGTTATTTCATATCAACAATTGCAAAAAGAGGATAAACATCACACACTTACGTTAATTGAAAAACATGTCTAGTCCCCAATTCACAAGTTTGCATTAGAATGATTAGTGACAGATGAATTGAACTAAAGGAAGAGTCCACTTGGCTCTAGCTGGCCCTAGTTTGAGCAATGGGGTTAATCTAGGCCATCTCCAGAAGTCCCTTCCAACATCAGCAATTTTGTAATTCTTAATCTGACAGTGAAATATCTGCCTTGCCATTCAAGTTCTGAGATGCTTCTGAAAGGTGCCAGCTGACAGCAGTGCTTAAGCAGAGACCTACAGTTAGGCTTATTAGCACTTAATGTTTTCTTGTAGCCATGGTTATCCTAACTAATCAAGCAGCCTGGGCTCTCCTGAACAACACAGCACTTTTCAGCAGTGATAGTGAACAAGTCCTAGAAAGAACTGCATTGCAGAAAACATTTGTTTTGCCACTGGGGACAAGCTAGCAAAAGAAATGCAGTAGGTTGACCCTGTCTGGATTCCAGGTGCTCTCCAAAGCTGCTCTGTCACCCCCCTCCTCAGGTGGGCAGGGGAGAGGAAATCTAATGAAAGGCTCATAAGCTCTCTCCCTCGTAAGTGTAGGGAGAGATCCCTCACCTGTCACTTTCAGAGGTAGAAAAAAACTCGACTTGGGGGAATTAGTTTAATTTACTGCCAATCTCAAATCAGAGTAGGATAATGACAGATAAAACCAAATCTTAAAAACACTTTTCTCCCACCCCTCCCTTCTTCCCAGGTTTAACTGTATTTTCATGTTCTCTACCTCCTCCCCACCCAGATGAACAGGAGGATAGGAACGGGGTTTATGGCCAGTTCATCACACATTGTCTCTGCCGCTGCTTCCTCCACAGGGGGAGGACTCCTCACACTCTTCCTCTTATCCAGCATGGGCTCCCTCCCACAGGAGACAGTCCTCCATGAATTTCTCCAATGTGAGTCCTTCCCATGGACTACAGTTCTTCACAAACTGCTCCAGTTGGGAACCTTTGATATGGTTCAGTCCTTCAGGAACAGACTGTTCCAGTGTGGGTCCCCCACAGGGTCACAAGTCCTGCCAGCAAACCTGCTCCAGCGTGGGCTCCTCTACATGGGACCACACGACCTGCCAGGAGCCTGGTACAGCACAAGGGTCACAGCCTCCTTTGGGCACATCCATCTGCTCCAGTGTGGGGTCCTCCATGAGCTGCATGTGGATATCTGTTCCACTGTGGATGTTCATGGGCTGCAGGGCCTACTGGTTCTCTGACCTCAGCTTTCTCAGCATATGCAGGTAATGTTGAGAACAGACGCAAACTGAAACAGAAAAATAAAGGCATAATTTTCCTGATTAATTTCATTCTACAGGGGTTATGAATTCTCCTCCCTTTTTGTTTTCCTGAGTTCCTTTACAAGTTTGGGCTGGAGGAAATAGAAGAAGAATGGTTTTTAGTGTTATTTCCTGGAGATAAAGCTCATATCTAAAATGTGAGACAGATGAAAATGGTGAACTTTAAAACATTGATTGATGATCTTTAAGCATGGAGCAGGTTAGGTGTTTTGTACGGAGCCACTGAATTTCATACTAAATCATGTTTGAGGCATATTATTTAGTGCTGTATCAAAGCACAACACACTTACCATGCTAACCATGCCATCACTGGAGAAATGACTGAGCTGAAAGCCTTTTAAAATGGAACAGCTGAGGCTGCATTTCTCAATACAGCTCTGAGGAGTTCGCAAGGCAGGAGTCACACAAAAAGGCTTCCTTGCTGAGCCAAACAGGATCTCACCCTGACCAGCATGGAGAATCTTCCCAGCCATTCCCACACCACCTGCTCAAAGCTGGTTCCCATAACAGCTTCACTGAATGGCTGGTACCTAATTTCCTTAAACAGAAGTCAGTAGAAGCTTCATATCTGGGGTTTTGGTAATCAGTCCAAGGCCCTCACAATGCAAACCCCAAACCAGAAACTTGATCTGGAGTGCAAATCCTTTCAGGCAGTAGATGACCCTAGCTACTGTCATCTTGAACAGTGTAGAAAATGAAATATGTTTTCTACTGAAAATAACTGAAATACTCAAAAATCCCTGCAATGTCTTTTCAAGCTTAATGAGCCTTCACTATGCACTTTTTTTTAACATTTCTTTCCCTTGAAGAACAAAGTTATAAGACAATGGTTTAATGCACTGTACATATTTATGTGCAATATCCCTCTAGTATTGTACGCTATTTTCACCTTGCTCTGCTTCCTTTATATTTTTTCCACAACACAATAATATTCAGAGCCCCTATCTACTATTTCCATCAGCCCATTGTTCGTTAAGTAAGTCACAAACATGTAGAGTTTTGATCAGTTTTGAAACAAAACCAGGGTTATTTCTAGCTAATTTTCCTGCAAGTTTTCCATAACTTCATTGGCAAACCAGCTGGCTGCACAAAAAAGTGAGAAACTCACTTTTGCTTTAACAGTCAACGAAATCTAGCTCTGCTCTCATTTTTTATTAATTCTAAAGCTGGCAAAGATGTAGTATTACTGAAATAAAACACAGGTGGACAATTTAAACATGATTGTAAGTATATCCATACTGGACTAGATCTTACTTTGTATACCTTAGGAAAAGAATCAAGCTGGTGATATTTATTCCACATGCTTTCTCCTAAGGGTTTAGGACAGAGTGATCACTGCAGCATAGAGTAGACAAACCGGCCACATTAAAACTAGTTGTTCAGAGAATAGTAGTAGCTCAATGCAAACTTGTCTATCCTGTTTCTCCAACATATTTTTCAGCTTATATTTATCTATATTCTGTCATGTCTGTATCACTATAAATACTGGTGTTAAACAGTTCAAGGTTAACGATAGATATATGCTCAATTATTTGTTATGGAATAAACAGCAGGGATAAGACTTTTCTAGTTTAAGTGAAATAGGACCAACTGTAGTATAGATATAGAAACAGCACCGCTGGACTCTTCGTCTAGAACCACACAGGATTGCCAAGGCAGAGGTTTTAACTTAAAGAATGAAAGATTAATTCATATGCTTGCATTCAGGATAAATCAGTATTTAAACCCATGTTCTGAAATAATTTTATGATTCACATTTCCAGGATGGAACAAAGGCCATACAAGTGAAATATATGCTAACACATAGCTAGGACTAAACATCTGTGGCAAAATGTGGGGCAAGGAAAATTAAACAAGTCCATCTGTATTAAGCCACGGGGAATAAACATTGACACAAGATTGCAGAAAGAGAAAAGGATGTTTATAACCGTGAAATATAATCGCTTCCCTAAGATGAAATTCTGCTTTTGTTTGCAAAATCAGGTGGGATTCTCTTTCATATAAATGAGAACAAATGATTTGATAATGAGCATTTTGTCTTCATTCCTAATGCATCTCAGGTGAGCCCTGCTCTTGCCAAGTACATAATTTGTCACCACAAATCTGTGGATATTCTGATTTCCTTGGGTGATGAGCAGTGTTCCAGATGAGTGTATTCATATGCATGCTAGTGTAATACGTCACAAGAGTACCATTGGCACTGGTAAGATTTATTATTCAGAGAACAACACTGACCAGCAGATCAGCGGGGAACATTGTATATTTCATTTGTGTTAATTTAAAACTTGACAAGAAAACAGAGTATTTTCCATTAGGAAGGAAAATTAAAGACGTGTAAAACGAGCTGCAAATTCTGCTAAGTTCTGTCAGCCTTTGGGAAAATTTTTTGCATTATTTCTCATTGTTAGGAAAGTATATGAGAAGAGGTAAACTATCAAGTGTTTTTACAGTAGTCCAAACCTAAGCAAATTAATATTAATTCATAAAGTATGATGAACATAGGAACCCATTTTATTTGCAGCAAAGATAGAGTGAGATAAATGTGCAAAAGGAATAATGCTATCATTTAAAAATAATTGGACCCTTTTTTGTTTTGGCAGATTAATTTAAATGTCCTACACAGAGACTGTATGTCAAATTTGATAGAATGGATATATTGCTATGAGCAAAGACAGTCTACACACATGAGATGAATTTCCTTCAATACAGATGGGCACAGGTGCCCTATTATTGAGATAAAATTTGCTGATCTTGCTTTACACTTACTGTGATATTCCAGATAAATTTGGTTAGGTGAAGCCATCCTAATTTTAGAATGTGGACATTCACAGTAAGTAATTAAATAGTAATTAAATAGTGATTAAAATAAATCAGGGTCAAAAATAAAGCAAAGACTCTAAAAAGGGAGTGAAAACCCGGAAAAAAATTACCAAGTCATTTCCCTTGGGTGCAGATGCCTGAGTACATGCAACTTCATCACACAGTGCTATTCAGAAAACAGGCACCACATCAAACTGCCCTCTATCTCCCTACTCTGCTGGCCCCTGCTACTTATTTGAGCTAAACATTCTTCTCTGTAACCAAATGAACAGCAATGAAAAAGTGATGAGAAACATTGCTGGTAAACAGGTGTCACGGAGAAAAACAAGTACAGGAACTGAAATACTGCTACAGTCTGATTTGTTAGAAGTTGAGTGTTTCAACAGAGACACTATTTAAGTGTGTTCTGGCTTACAGCCAGAATATAAGACTTCTGAGATTCCCCCAAATACTATATTACAGTCACTGTTAGCTTTCACTTCTTAATTAGAGGCAAGAAGGATGTAACTGATGAGGAAAGTATCACCATCCGCAAAAAACTCCAAACCTGTCTTCTGCTTTCACAGATCTCTACTACTAAATCTGTCAGGGCACCCTTCTGAAGACCTTTCCAGATTTCTATGTGCTGTCTTTCAAGTGACAAGCTTGTAAACCCCAAATCTCCTGCTAATGCAAGGCCGTATTTCAGTCAATCTCTGTGCTGCACTAGGTAGCAAAGAGCAGTCATCAGTAAACACCGTGTCTTGGGTCCTTGCTGGCAGTCCCCTTTGGGAGCCTGAGCACATAGCACAGAAATCGACTTCAACAGAGCAGAGCTGTTGTGTCAAAGGCTATGCAGTACTCACAGGAATGCATTCAAAACAAGACATATTCTGCACGTTTGATGAGATGTACATTTGGCCTTCACCTCGCTCCAGTTTACATCAGTAATGTCTGTTTAAAAATCTTCCTACAGACATGGACAAAGATCTAACAAATAAAGTCAAGGGCAAAACTTAACACCTGAACAAATGAATCCAAGGTTCATTAATTCTAAAAGCAAAGCCAGAATTCCAAGAATGGAAAATATGGATCAAAACCTCCAGTTTTGTAGATCTTATTCCACTGCACAAAGGTTTGCCTTTAGACTTGTGTCAGACACTTCACAGAACTCTGCTTTCTTCTGGGAGCACTTTCATTGTATGATCTCCTGGCCAAGAGATTAAGTTATCTTCTACTTCTTTTAGCAAAGTTGTGATATGCATAGAATGTCAAAAGAACTGAGCAATACACAGGAGGACATGAAAGTATTTCTTTAACAGGGGATTATTTCTTTCGAGTTCTGAAAAGAATATAGGGAATTGAAATTTTTTTTTGAAACTCAGAAAATTCACCTTTTAGTACTGCATTAACACTCTGCTATTTGTTAACTACAAGCTAATAGAAGTGAAGGAAAAATCTAATTTAGAGACATTGCATAAAATGGAAAGATAGAAGGGTGAAGGAGAAACTAAAGATCTGTCGTTACTAGTATACCTTGTTCTACATATGCATATTTTTACTAACATAGGACAGTCTTTGCAAATATTCTCTCACATCTTTAATAGTCTGAGAGATGAGCATGTATTTGTAAAGATCTTTCATTTAAAAGAAATATGTAAGTTCTATCAAACTGCATGCTTAAAGCCCACATACCACATTGTGTGGTAAAACACACAGCAGAGAGCTGGGCCACACAAAAACCCATCAAAAGTGCTACCACAATAAGGAGCATAAAAACTTCATACTTTCCTCAAAAAAGACCAACAGTTTTGTCATTGTATCCTTCCATCTTGACATTATCTTTAGAGTGGATTTGACTACGAAGTACATGCAGGCGGCTACATTAAGTTCCTGTGAAAAATGATGAAATCAGATAAGTTTATTGACATTAGGAATAGCTTGTCTGAACCATTGCTTAAATGTCCTGCCACAGATTTATCTCAGAAATCCTCACCCTTCTGGAAAAGGCTGGTTTGAAATTTGTCTCTGAAGAGCTATTTAATAAACATTGTAACTTTTGTTTAGGCCAGAACTTAGAAGAACCAGTGGCTTTTATGAAAAGTCACATGGAAGATTTAGAATTTTATTTCAAATGTAATTTGGGGGTTATTCTTTTCAGACTATGCTATATATTTATTTCCCACATGGACATGACTTAATCTTTCTGCTGGATTCTTACAAATATTTTAAAGGCATCTTCTGGTCAGTTCTGCTTGCAAAACCTTTTCCATAGATCAGTGTATATCTCCTATTGTTTACAGAGAAACAGTTTGCCTATACAAAAGAAAAAAAGCCAGTTAAATATAAGGATGGAAGCCAATCCAACCACACAGAGAAAAACAATTCCTAACGCTTCTCTTCCACTGCATGTGGCAAATAGAATAGAAACATACCATGGGATAAACAGCTCTCTCTCACTGATTTGTTGTTAGAGTGACAGTTCAACAATTAAATGGATCATTCTAAGAGTAAAAATCCTTAAGTCTGGTTTTATATGAGTATCTCTCAGATTAATTAATGTCTGATAAAGTGCAAGTTCTTCTTGAAGCTTCCCTGTGACTGGAGTGTCCATAGTATCTCTCTCTAGGGGTATCTTTTGTTTCTGGTAACAGAACTGATCTCACTCTGTGGGGTCCTGTCATGGGTTAGCACAGTTTGGAGTTTTAGTTAAGAAAAAAAATTCCACCAGCCACAGAAGCAATGTTTTTTGCAAGGGGCTGTTGTAACTCCCTCCAGACCTGATACAATTAATCAATTGGCTAATTTAAATATTGACAACTCTGTTAAGCCACTCAAGAAGCTGGACATGCCTCTGTAAAAAGCACATTTAAAGACGAACAAGCCCGGGCATCACTCTCTTGCATCGGGCATCGGAGGACTCTGCAGTACCTAAATCATGTCTAATAGGCAAAGGCAGTATAGACCAGTTCAACTGGTTAGCTGTCCACTTTGCTAATGACCACCTTCTTGTGGCAAGTTGCAGTCATTACTGTGTCATATAGAAGACCATGTTTAACATATTGGTTGTTACCAATTCAATTCCATCTTGGTATAATAGAAAACTATTTTAACAGCGTGTTACTTTGATTGAGTGGATACGATTCACAGCCAGTAGAGAAAGTTTTGACATCATAATGATGAAGCTGGACCTGATAAAATACTCAAGCATCCTGCTAATAGGGCATATGTTCACACTTCCCTCTGGGCAGGAAGGATGTGTTAGGAAAGATTCATTTCATGACAACCTGTAAGTTCATTTCTGCTGGGGCTGCAGTTCTCAGATTTTCAGTGCTCAGTCCTTCACTGAGAAGTAAAATCCCAGTGTCCAAGCACCCTAACCAGTGGCTCGCAGGGACAAGCCAAACAAGCAGCATACTGATCAGGAGAAGACATACCACTAGGAATCAGGGACAGCAAAGAGAAAGCAACACAGTATCAGCAACCCAGCCCTTTCTAGAGACTACACTACTAAATCAGGGCTGTGAGCAAACACCTACCTCTGTCTAGCACCCCAATCTTCCACAGAGACTAGGCAACTAAAATTGTCCTTGAAAGAATTCTGCAATTCAATCTCTCATGCTTTTCTGTAAACAGTCTGGACTGAATAGGAGAGGGCGGGTAAGAGTAGCCGGATAATCAGTACTCCTCCTGAAAACAAGACAGCTGAATTCTACATTTTTCTCTAACTGGGAAAATGAAACACGTTTATTAGATATCTTGGCAACACATCTAGACAAGGCTTAAGATGTGGAAAAAGGCACATATATTATTGGCAACTTGCATACTTGATTACGTTGTTTTAATGTTAGATTATTGTGTTCCAAAATACCATATATTTCAAGGTAATGCATCCTTACAATGCTACAAGGTCTTTAATGGTTAATTTGTGCTCAATGAACGCTTAGTAATCTGTAATTGATGGCATATTAACTTTGTGGGAAGAAAATCCTCTGAATTCTAATAATTAAGAGTATCATATCTAAAATCAGAAAACAGTATACGATCTGGAGTCAAAAACTAATGTTGGAAATTAAATAATTAAAAGTATTTTCCCTTCTTTTTAAGAATTGGTGAGCTGTCTTTGCCCTACATGAATTCTTTCCTCCTTTCTCCTCCATGCATATAGATTATTTTCTTCCCTGAGGCTTCATACCTGTTCTGGAGAAGTAAAGATTAATGTAACTGTTCACATTCATCATTTGGTCTGGCAGAATTCCAAATGGTGGATTTTGATTTCTAGAACCAAAGTAATTCAAGATTGTTTAGATGCAAGGTTTTGAATCCATCTTTATTAGAAATGAGATTTAATAACAAGATCATTTTCTCCTTTTCACAAGCTCTCTTCACAGTCGCTTTTCCCTGCTGAAATTCAGGGCTTTGGGTGTGCTTTGAAACCTTCTTTCTCTGCAGGTGCATTAGAGCACTTTTGCTGTTTTGAAAGAAGAGTGTTTCCTGCCTTTTCCTTGCCTGCTTGTGAGCTGTTGATCTGATGCTCACAAACTTCAGTTTGACAATATTGAATGTCCTGGAGGATACACTGCATGAGGATCTGAGCATCATTTTTCTTCATTTCATGAAACAAGCAAAGCCTTTTTGATTCAAATTATTAGCTAGTAATTATTTTCTTTGGTGATACACATCGATACTATTACTGAATAAAACAGCACTGGAATAATTTTGCTTAAAAATTAAAGCTATTAAAACTGATTTAAAGCAAAAATCATGAAGACTGATGTCTAAGACTCGGTATATAAAAACATTTGTGGTTCTCTTCTCTTACAGCTATTGCTTCTATTTTCTGCCTTCCAGCAATGCCTTTTCCAAGGACTTTTCTCACCTAAGTTACAAGCTCTTGTGGATACACTCTATTCGGGTAAAATATAGTAAATAGAATTGCATGACCTTGTCTGTTTGCCTTGCAAGTATAATAATATGCAAATATATGTTTCATCTAGATTTGCTTTTTTTTTTCCAGTTATAAGATTTCTGTTGCTGAGGAAGATAATGATTACATAGATTTTCATGACAGTGAAACAACATAAAAAAACACCAATTAATGTTTCCTTGATCCTACACTAAATCACCCACTAAACATTAATGATGATAAAGTTTCCTAGATTCTTGTCCTTCTGAAATGTATTAGCCTGGCACACTTCTCAAATTCTTCTGTGAGAAGGAAGGGCCCCCATGGACCAGCCTTTACCACCAGTGTTGAACAAGCAAAGAGGCATCTCTACCTGGAACCAGCCTCCTGCATGTACTGAGGAAGTATTTTTCAGCTAGCAGCAGTGGCTAATGGGTACTTGGTTTCTTATTCATTTCCCTCTATCCCAGTTTTTTGAAAGATCAGGCAAGATATAAAAGGCAACAAGATTCTACAAACTCATCCATATTGTCTGTATTTGTTTACATCAAGGGCAGATAACACGATTTTTGGAGACTGTCTACTCCACAAAGGTGCAGGAAGAGTGTGCATACAGATACAACTTCTGTAGAATTTCAGTCAAGAGCAGGGGAAATTCTTCATGGTACTTACCAGTGTATCCACTAACTCAACATAGAAGGCCATAGGGAAGGAGCTGAAGATGGCAGCATTTGAGGCAATTATGGTAAAGTTAGAAAATCAAGCTTTTCAAGAGCAGCTTTAAACATTATTGGAAAAAAAGAGAGATCATTCAAGCTTCCTGAATGTCCCACTTCTGTGTCAGTATCAAGTGTATGAGAAAAATTATTTGTATATAGCTACAAAAAGATCACTCTATGAAACTCTTTCCCACCCCTGAAGTTTTAAACTGAACAGCCTGTCTCTTGGGCTTTGCTTTTCACAGCTCTCTTTCTGAGCCCAGTGAAAATCTCATTTATGCTAAAACGGTACCTTTCTATCTGCATTATCTCCTTGGCTTTCTGTCTCTTACTGCATGAGATTTGGGGTTTTGTTCTTATCTTCCTGTTCTCACCTCTCCTTTTATTTTCGTCCTTTTGTAGTGTCACACAAATGTAATGTCAATTTATACAGTAAGGGTTCATTACAGGCTTGACTGTTTTAATTTTATTTAAATTTAATTTTAAAGCTAATTGTTTAAATAATGATTACTAAATATGTAGAACCACTGACAGAACCTACCAATCTAATGTCTTTGTTTAAAAGAAATCATCAACAATACTAATTATCAAACAGAAGAGCTGTAATGGTCTTGCAATGTTCCTTTTGCTAGTAGGGATTGAAATTAATGAGTAAGGTGCAAAATTATATTAATGTTTCATATGAAAACACACAGGGCAAGAAAGAAATCACGTGAACTGAAATCTCCTATAATTTAGGACCATTTAAGCTAGAGACAGAATCTGATCAAAAACCACAAAACCATGAGAAAGCAAAAATCCAGTAAGTGAAAAATCATTATTGACAGTCAATGGATGTGATGTTGCCACCTGTAAAAATAAAACTTCCAGCATAAGGACTGCTTATCTCCAGCAACATCTGCAAATCACAGACACACATTGTGTGATTGCTGGACATGTGGCAAGCAGTAAACTCTAGACTCATTAAACAACTTCTTCAAAGCACTTTGTTTGTACTAAGAGTAAATTAGATGTAAAGGAACAAGATGAATTTATAACTGCCATGAAAATCCAGAAAATAAATGTAATTAAAAATAAGGAAAAGAATTAAAACAGGCAAAAGGGTTCCTCAGGAAACACAGCCATGTGCTTTGCCACTTATCTACTCTACATAAATAATTTAGCTCACAAACTAAACAATTATCCTATAATATGTTGTTGAAATGCCATCATTGACTAGAAAGCAGAAATATGCTGTGTTCTGCTAAAGGTAATGGGTGGCTGGCATTTGCAGATAAAGAAAATCTATGTTTATCATCTGAAAGTGCCAAATAAAATTATGAAATTATTTCAGTCTACTCTAACTTCAGAGACAGAAATTTATGTAGTCATCAGAACTTTTTGAATACGACTCTTCTGAGCAGCAACACAGATGTTGACTTCCCGTCCTCATCACAACTTCCAGTACAGCCTGCAGAAATCTTCCTTTTTGAGACACAGATTCCACAAAACTCTGTGCCAATGAATAAGACAGTAGTTCTGGAGCAATAGCTAGACATTCTCTCTTCCCGCATATATATGTTGTAACTTCTACCATGGGCTTTGGACCTGAGAAACATAGAGGAAAAGGTGTGTTGGAGGGGGAAAAAGTCGGCTTATGAGGCATGATTTAACATCGAAGAGGACTTGCTTGCAGGCATTTAGCATTTCTTATTGTCTGTCTAACCTGTCTGACTTTCTCCCAGAACTTCCAATCTGTTCCAGTCCTCATCTACTCAATCTCAGCCTTCATTCCTCAGCCTCCCACAGCTCTTACCCAGCTTATCCCTATCCCTGCTTTGGGCTCTTCCCATCTCTTCATTTTGTCCATAGTGTGTTTACCTCCACTATCCAGGCACCATTCACTACCAGACTCTTTGATTAAAGACTTCATATGGATTTTTTTGTTTTTTCCCACATCATCCTTACCACTAACTTCTCAAACTTGTCCTCAGAAGCAGTACTATGCTTACAGTGCCTTGTGTCACAGTCACTCCTGCCTCATCTGATTAATTATTCCTGTAGTTACCTGGTTCTAAACATGTCCTACTACCTCCTGTCACTCAAAATCCTCCTTATTCCCAAATCCTGACCTAGACTCATGGTTGTCATATTTCAAGTCCCTTTCAATATCATCTCATGTCACTTGCCAGGGGCAGGAGTTAGGGGCTCTCTCATTTCCCATGGTTCAGGGGGCAAAACGGTCTGGTGTTTTACTTTCTGTGTAAATAGTTTCTTTTCCTTAGACCTTTTGTTGTTAGCATTGCTGCCATTACTGTTCATTTTCTTGTTTCATTGCTGTCTCCAGTAAACTGCTTATCTCAACTCCTGATTTTCGCCTTTATGTGCCTCCAATTCTCAACTCCATCCCTGGAGCAGGAAAGGGGAGGGAGTGGGAGTGAGCAAGCAGCGAGCGTCTCACTGGGAAAACTGAACTGGGGAGTACCATTTCTAAACCACAACACTTCCTTTGATCTCTCTTGTAGATGGAAGCTGGTGGTATCACTCTCACCTCTAACCCTGTTTTGAATGCAAATAGATGCTATCGGGTGTGTTAAGCAGGTGTTGCTTGATGCTTATGGAAAGCTTTCATATTTTTAGCCCTGCTTGGCAATTGTTTAGGAAGACATGGCTCCAGAGCTGCAGATCATATCTTACTTGCCACACAATCTTGTGTTCTGCGCAGCCTGAGCCAAACTTCGCTTGGAACTGAGGACACATCCCCAGATGAGCACCAGAGACCCCAAAGAGGCCCACAGGCACAGTAACAAGTATTGCATAAGGCTGTGCAAGCTAAATGACTGTGCATTAGGTGGATGGCAACTACGAATTAGGTAGGTGGGTTTATGCAAATTTCGATGTATAAATTCTTTTGCTTTTCACCCCCAGTGTGCTTAATTTGTTGAAAATTTCCACCTTGCACCCTGTGCAGAATAAACAGTGTTTCCTCTCTAAACCTGACTCTTTGTCTGTGTTTAGAGAGTTCCTAAAATCTGCCAACACCTCTTGCAAAAAAGGTCTTCCATGTCATCTGGCTCCTGAAGTCCCTGGCAGTATAATCCTTCATATCATGTCAACACATGTGAGCTGGATCATTCAGATCTAGCAAAGGTTTGAGAGCTTCCAGTGAGGATGCTGTCTTCAGAAAATATAGCTGTTAAATTTTAAAAAATATTTGACATACTGAAACAGTAATTTTTAAAAATGCATATAATGAAGCTGAGATGGTTTCTCCCCAAATCTGCAAGACAACCTTTCAGAATATCCTGGATTCTAGGGACAACAAAGAGGCAGGAAGGCATTCTGGAAAGTTCAGGGAACTGATGTAACTCAGAGTTGCTTGGATTTCCTCTTCTCACTAGAAGTGGTGTTCAGCTTCAAATAGAAAAAAAACCAAACCAAACCCCCCAAAAATCACAACTATTATCTTTATGTGGTAAGAAAAATTTGTTGTAATTTAGAAATATTTCTCACTTCAGTTGTTAACACTGAAGACCAGATGGAACTTGGTTTCTTCAAGTTTGTAGAGGTTTTTGTGACAAATGTATTTGCCCTGCAGAGAATGCCATAGTAATAAAAGAAAGGTGTCAAGCTCTAACATCTATTTTATCTGGTGTGTCTCAGATTTAGTATTAACAGACTAGGAACACTCTGTTTGTCTGTCAGCACATTACCTTCTGTAGGCATTCTGATTTTCTGTTTTCAGAGAAAAAGGTAGCAAAATATCTGTCTTCGAGAGGATGAAACTGAATCTGCGAGCTGATAAAGACTACATCATTTTTCTATGGCAAAATCAGTAAAGGAATCCATGTTCCCTCATTCAAGATGAGTACTATAGCCATTGGTCTATGTTATTTCTGGATGAATTCACTGGAAGAATCATCTAAATAGTTCAGTTACATGTCCTGCACATTTTATGAACCTTTAATGAAGGCTACAGGTTATTACAGCAGCTTCTTTCCACTGTCATTTACAAAAAATAGAAATCAAGAACTTGAATTCTAATAATTAAAGTGTTCGAATAAATCAAGAAAGGTTAAATGCAGCCTTAGTAGCTGGCAATTTTTGGTCTCAAGATGTGCAGATCCCTTCTTTCTCTGTCATTCCAACTTAGTAAACCAGAATGCAGATAGCTCAATTTGGTTAA
This sequence comes from Gymnorhina tibicen, assembly GCA_013399875.1. Classification (NCBI taxonomy): domain Eukaryota; kingdom Metazoa; phylum Chordata; class Aves; order Passeriformes; family Artamidae; genus Gymnorhina; species Gymnorhina tibicen. Next base: position 240,572 of record VXAZ01000687.1, on the reverse strand, counting down.
GCCGATAGTTATAAAGCCAAATCAAATAAACACACCAAAGGGAAATAAAAAACCTGAATTCAAGAAATTAAACCTCTCCTTAAATTAACTGCTTTTTTGGGTTTTTTTAAGAGAGCTGTTCATTTGCCAAAAAGGAGAGAAAACCTGAAAAACAGTGGCAAACACAGCAAATTCTTCATTCAGATTGCACAAAGGAAATGAGCACATTCTGGAAAAACAATGGGTTGAATGTAAAGGCCAGCAATATAGGAGACAGTCACAACTGGCTTCTCATGGGAGAGGAAACCGGAACAAGTGTTTCCAGAAAGCTCAGGACATTGTTGGCTGACTTCTAGTGTTTGAGGAAAGGAATTCTCTTAGGATACAAAATTGTTGAGGCCTGGGCAGATCTTCCTCATCAGGCATGTATCCTAGAGCAAGTGGTGGTGTTTCATGGTACTGGCCATGTTATAGCTAAGGAAAGGGTACACTTGCTCTGTATTTGCTTCTCAATTTTTGACATTTAGGAAGGATAAGAACAGGTTATGTTTTAAAAAAAGCTAAGAGGTTAAGGCTGCTGAGGGAGAGAACATCTCTTCTTTTATAAGACCATGCTACTCTACCACGGCCACAGTAACAATAAATCCTCAGATATTACTCTGAAAACTTAGCCCTTTCACACACTGTTTCTTCTATCTCTCAAGACACGGATCAAACCAAGGGCTAAAACATAATCAAGCTAGCTTGTCAAATTTCCACTTTCTTTTTTAAAGGGGAGACTCTTTTGAAACACAAGATTTTGTATGCCCTGAGTGATCCTCAGATCTTTGCAGTCTTCTAAGCTCTTCTCTGAGATACAGCATAATGCTACCAGCATAATAATCAGTCAAAAGCCTTGTTATACACAGATGTGACACCTGACTTAAGTACAACAAACAACCTTGTCAATCAAAATTCACATTACAATGAGAGCTCATGTCAGTTTTATCTTCCTGACAGCTGAATGCAGACAGAAAATTCTACAAACCCTCAGCACATCTAAGAAATGGACTGTTCTGCTATCTCTTTCAATTTTCTGCATCTGCTAAACCCCCTCAAAAGCCATCAGCCTAAAAGCCTCTCTGGTTTCTTTTTCCTCCTGTGAGCTGAAACTTTACATGTCTGAAATACAACTATGCTCTAGTTTTTTCAGAGGATGTGGAGTTTGATTTAAGAATTAGTGCATTGAATTAAAAAAAAAAATGACAATGTCTTTTTTGGCCTTAAACACTGCAAAAATCTGTCTTCACTTAGTCATAAAAAGATATTTCACTTCACATAGTAACTCTTCTACCACTGTCTAATAATAAATCATCACTCAAGGATCAGTTTGAGTTATGTATGTTCACATTAAATCCACACAAGTTAGTTTAAATGAAGTTAGAACAAAAAATGGTACTAAGCTACCTGTGCTAGTGGTGGTGGGTGGGCAGTTGTGCATAGGCAATTTCCCACAGACAGATCAACCACTGTACAGGCATTGCTACACTTTAATTAGGCATCTTGGCTTGCAGGGAGGGCAGGAATTAGTTGCAACACACATACCCGCTAGACAAAAAAAGTAGGTTTATTTGTTTAACCTCTGCAGTACAGACAAATCCTAAATATACCATAGCTGCATATCCACAAAGCTGCACCATGAAGGAATCTTTGCCAGTACTTTCAGGAGTAGTGAGAAATGCTGGAATGACTAACCCCCATCTTTTCCCTTGTTCCCAACAGAAAATAAGCTGACAGGTGAAGTTAGCAAGCAGATCTCTTCTTCCACTAGAAATATGTGGTTCTGTTGTTGTTGCTTTTTTGACATCACCCAGACATCCATGCTGTCATTCAGCTGGCTCTGGCAAGATGTTTATTGGATGGGAGACCCACAAGTCTACTTGCTCAAAGCCTTTAAGCAGAGCTGCAGCAAAGTCAGCATGTCCTTTGAAGGGATGTCCCATGTGAAGATTGTTACTGAGGCTCACTGCTCCCTTCACCCACGGTTCCAAAAGCAGAGGCGCAGGCAATCAGCTGAGCAGTGGGCACACATCTGGAGGAGGCTCCATGGAGGGGTAAGCCCTGAGGGTCATTACTGTCTGCTATGGCTTTGTCTCCAGATGGCACTTCGGGGCAGCTGCTAGCAAAGGATGACTTTCATTAGGAGGAACCTCATGTCAAGGTGTCATCTTAGCAAAAGACAAAATGAAAGTTTATACACTCCCACAACAGAGAAGGAGATTAAAATTTGAGGAGTCATTTTTTTCTATTATAATGCCTTTTATTTGGTCTGCTACAAAGTGTGTGCACCTGTCTGCAAACAGCCGTTTTACTATTCTGGACAGAGCTGATTCTCTTCAGAACCTCTTCCTTCTCGTTTGTGATCTTGTCTCTAAGGGCTGCTTCTGAAACAAGAATTTATGTCCTGTAGCTCAGCATATCACATCCATAATTGCCAGCAACAGAACTGAAAATTGCATTTAGATCCAACGCATGCCTGGATCATTTTCTACACAAGAAATAATTAATTTTCCAGGGAGCTTTTACATCAACCTAATGGTTGCTTTGAGAACTAAATTCCCCTTATTTTCTTCTAGAAAATCATTAGAGATTAGAGAGATGAGAGAATAAAGGGGACAAGTATCTTGCCTTTCATTTCAGATAACAGTACGTTAGAACATCAAAGCCCCCTAAAAAAATTTAGAGACAAAAAGCTGGGTTTCACATGAAATCTGAAGCTTTTGTGATTTGAAGAACCTGAGTGCTTTTTGATTGTGTTTTGAATCAACTTTTCTTTTATTAGTTCAAAAGTTATTGTTATGATCACCTGCAGAAAATAATGCTAAATTAATTCCATGAAAGTTTATGAGTGAAATCACACAAGATAGTAGCGAAACACAAATATCCTTGTTCACTGGGCTCATCCATTTCAATTGTACCCGCAGTACGTTTCTCAGCGGGAACTGTTAATCATACAGCAGCATGCAGAAAAGAATATATTATCTTAATTAAATAGCACATTATGGGTCTGTGTGCTGAATTATGCCCATGAAATTCAACACAGCATACATTACTATTTTTATTACATCAAGAGAATTTTCTGTTTATAGGATTTGGGAGGAAAACAGTGTCATTTTGGTGCGCACTACAAGTAGCAAGTGAACAACAGTCTGGTATTTCAATGATAACAGTATTGTCCAAAAGAAACCTCTGCATGAAATTCACAAAACCACGATCCTTCAAAGAGCTGTTTGCAGGCACATGGAACAGTCCATGCAGACCACACTGAAAGACTGAAGCATGTAGGAAGATTAGAGGGTTGGACACAGAAAAAAGGATTGGCAGGACTGAGATATCAAATTCAAATACTCAGCCAACCCCTACTCAAGTTGATCCAACACTGAATACAGTTTATTTGCAAAGGTCACTTGGCTAACTTACCCACTACCCAGTGCCTTCAAGGACTTTGAATGCTTTAAAGATTAAGCTGCTACATACACATTAAAAAAACTTGTCATAAAGGGAGTGTATGGTATGTTCACATTCACAGAAAACAGCACTGCTTGCTGAAAGGTGTTTAGGAAACTTTCTTCTTCCATCATTACACTATGCATATCCTTAATGATGCCTTGAAGCTGGTTTCTTACTAGGATTTTGAACGTTTAAGGTTAATGGAGGTTTACTTCTGGAATTAGAGGTAACGTCCCCAAGATCCTCTTAAGAATGCTGGAATCAATGACACAAGTGAAGCAGAAAAAATTCTTCAACAAACCTACTCAGTTTAAAATGTCATTTTTCCTTTACGTACAAAGTATAGCACTTTACACTCTAGATTATGCTACAAAGAGAAAGGACAGGGCAAATTTATATCTTACAACATGCTCTCAGGTTACTGAAGTCTTTGGTTTCCCTCTAAAACACCATGATGTAAGGCCTGTTAACCAACAATATTTGAAGAAAAATCAACATTTGCATTTACAGACAATCAAGGATTTCAGATTCCTTGAAGATTTGTGGCAGTGACATCAGAAACACAGAAAACAGGCATCTAGCCCTGACAGGACATTAGGTTTTAGGCTCTTTATCTGACCAATAGACACAGACTCTTCTGGGGCTGGGCAGTTCTGTAAGAAATTATGCTTCAGTTCATGTATTTGGTGCAACCTCTGTTTGAAAATTCCCAGAGGGCTTTAACCCGTAACCTGTCTCACAAAATGCTGATAGCCATACAATTCTATCTCCTTCCTCTATGTTTCTGGATAAAGTAGCAACGCCTGCTGTTCCTCACACTGAACTGAAGGCTGGCCGTGGGCTCTCAGCATCTTCTGGTTATGCCCCAGAGGTCAGGTCTTCTGAGCTACAGAATTGGGTTCCTCTTCATACCTGTTATGCCATCAGACCATTCTTGCTCTGTGAACATCAGGCCACGTATGTAACTTCATTTATGTGTGGTCTTACCGAACTCAGTCTGTTGCTCTGGCCCTGGAAGGATTTACTTTGCACCAAAATAGCATTTATTTTTCCCCATTGGGTGCAGAGACACATAGCTCCTGTACAGGAAGACACATAGGCATAGGTAGAAAGAAATGAAGTATAGTGTCACTGAGTCTAAGGGAACTGCCTCTCGGCCATTAAGTTATTTGTGACCTTTAGAGACTTCCTGAGCAGGAATGGTGTCAGGTTTTGCCCCATCTTTAAATAAATGACAAGACCAAGATGGTGCTATGTATGATACAAAGCAAAACTTTTTAAATTATTTTGAAGCTGCATTTTTTGTTCCTTCTTTGTGTATCAAATTCACTCCTAAAGTGGCTCTAGTCTTTCACTCTTAATAAGCATTTTGATGTGCAGTGGTTGTAATGCCTTTCATGCTGCAGTGAAGACTGCAGCCATGATAGCCATGTCTAGTTTCTTCACTGATTTATAAGTGAGTTGTAGAACTTGGTTCTAGTTTCAAAAAAAATAGAACATTTATTGTTGAAAGCAACGGTTTAAAACACAACTTCACATACAAATGTATCAAAACTACATTGTGCCAGTTTGCTGAACTCCCTTTACAGAAAACCTATCTTTTTAAGAGCCTTTCCTTTCTTGAGTATTATGTCTGTATTGATAATAATCTAAATTAATCAAGAGCTACTCAGACTTGAGGTCTGGATTCACTTGAGTAAGATCATTGTTCTGAATAATGTTAACTGCTCAACAATTAACAGGACGATTCATTCAATAACTCTTTGCGTGCTGGCTCAACACATTGGTCTTGACAAGCCATAATGATCTCATGATGGATAGGATACCATTCAGCTCAGCACTGTGTGACCCATCTAAGCTGACACTTGAATTCAATTCTGATTTTTAACAACAGATCCTCAAAATGAAAAGGACAGGTTTTTTGCACACTAGTAAGTCAAAGTAATGTTCTCCTATTTTCCCTAGGTTTGTCTTGACATTTGTCTCTGAAGAAAACAAGGTACAGCTAAGGATCATTGCAATCACTCACTCTGAACTTCTACATAAAACAATTTGTAGCATTTAGGGATGTTTTCATATCTGTATCTTATAGGACTTGGCACAGGTTTTTCCCAGACACTGGAGGACAGCTTCTTATCTGTTGTGGCAGTCAATGCATTATGATCTCCCTTATCATTTTACTACAGCACCAAGAGCAAATAGAGCAATCACAACAGTAGCAGGGACTGCTACAGGAGGATGAAATTAAACTGCAGAATTTGGATGGGAAGAGAGAAACACACAGCACTGTTCCCACAAGCAGCACCAATTTTCAGTGGAATATCAAAGCACCCCGAAGGACACAAAGGGTCTGCATCTTCAAGACACAGGTTTCAGAAAACAGAAATTAACATTCTCACCATCTGAGAAAGGGACATTTGTTAAACTTTCAACTGCCTACATGAGATTAGAGATGACCCTTTTGTTCCTACTTCCATAGTCCATGAATCAAACTCAGACAAGGAACTGATTGTCAGCAACTGAAGCCCTCAATTTTAGTAAGTAAACAGATAAATAAATAAACACACACAACATAACTACATTTCGCTGCAATTTTATTAAAGCTGTAAATTAAAACAACTGCCTATAATATCAGCCAGATTTATTATTCAGTCTGACATGGTCACCCAATATTGGCATGGTCTACTTCAGGGAGGCATTCTCATAATGACAGAGTTGAAAGCAAAGCCATGGATTGTGATTCTCTTTCCCAGGCTCAATTAAGAAACCACCTTCTTTCTATTCCTCTATTCCTCTTCTTAGGGCTTTCTTCATACTCTCCCTTGCAGCAGGGGACAGCGAGTGCTAATAAGTCAAACACTTGTCATTTAATGTCAGTACAAATATTGTCTCTTCACATAGAGATTATATTTTGCTTCTTTTTCTCATGACTGTGTGTCCTTTTGACAGCATGTGTGATATAGTATCATATACCATGATAGATTTGAATATATACTATAATAATTATGATCTCTTTTGAGACTGTACCTTGAAACAGGCTATTCAAATTAGACCCGCCTACAAGATTTTACTTGGCTACTGTCTCCAAGACCATGGAGGTGTTGGAGCACAAGGCCAATCAACACAGTGCAAATAACACAATAAAACATGCTATGTGCTAGCCTTATAGATTGTTGATTTTTCTTTTTTTTGCTTTGTATTTCTCCAGAGTGTGAAGATTTGAACTGCTCTAAATTTTGCTAGCATAGTTTTTCCTAAGAATGGCCCAGTGGTCCTGTCCAGAAGAATTTGCAGGATATGTTTGACTGACTTATGAAATCAAACCAATTCACATTGCTAGACTGACAAAGGTTTTGTGAAATGAAAGCCTGATTTACAAAATCCTTGGGGTTCCTTGAAGGCTTTGCTAAGGACTTGTATAAAAGAAATCTTGTTGACTTTGACAGAGTTCTCTGAAAAAGACAGCTCAGGAAGGTATATGGGAAGGGAAGGGAAGGGAAGGTATATGGGAAGGTAAGGTATATGGGAAGGGAAGGTAAGGTATATGGGAAGGTAAGGTATATGGGAAGGGAAGGTAAGGTATATGGGAAGGTAAGGTA
>VXAZ01000687.1:7516-226759 GCA_013399875.1 Gymnorhina tibicen | reverse complement strand
GAGTAAGACTATAAACATCCCTGTAAATATCAGAAATTCTTGTCAGCAGTTGCAACCCAGCTACCCAAGATGTTTTTTACAGTGCTTTGGTTCTTAATACTTAAGCATTATCTAACAATGCCAGAAGAGAACCTTTCACTCTAATAATAGGAACAGGAAGAATTTATGTTTTAAGGGCTTTTCTGAGATTTTGAATACCAGAATTCAGAGCAAAGCTCTGCTAATGGCTTTTCTTGTGAACCAGCTCTTCTGACTCCATTGAAACTATTTGTGTGTGTCTAATTGGAGCTATCCTTATAGTTCAACAACCTGTTTTATGGTCCATATAAATACACCAGGCAATGGTATAGGGCACCTATAGGTGCGACAACAATGGGGCTAAGCACCTAGAGGCATTATGAGCCAGTTTTATCTTTCCCAATTTTTCATCTTTATATGAAGAAATTTCAGAAATATCTGAAATGTCAAATCTGAGTATTTTATCAGTTACCTTTGAAATGATGACAAAATGTTTGTTCCAGATATGTTGCCTTATATACCAATATATAATCTGTCCTTTTTTCATTATATACAGCCCAGGAGAAAGTATGTTCAATATATGAACAGCATTTAAAAAGAAATAGCACCCTGAATGAGAACCACCAGAAATATGAATAGTTAATGAACATTTAAACTACTGTTGTACTTTGTTTGTCTCTGTATACCGAAAGATCTACAGTGACAATCATCCTGTTTGGGGGCTTGTCTACCTTTAGTGCTTCCAAATCCATTTTCTACAGTTTAGCAAGCATTTTCCCTGGTTCAGTTTAATAAACCTTTTACCTTTTATCACAAGGTAGGGCACCAAGTCACTGTTGTCTCTTGCTTAGCTGTTGATTTCTAAAAGCTGCAGATCCTCTTCTTTAGAACTTCAACTTTTCTAGCATTTCCCATCTTGCATGCACATAGCTTATTATAGTCATGTGTGGGAATTTTCCCCTTCTCTGATTGATTTACATTGTGTCTGACTCATCCTATTGCTTCAATCAATCAATCAACATTTCACATTCTAATCTTCCCAAGTGCTTGTAGTTTTCCTGCTCTTGCTTCTTTTGTTTTTTTTCTGTCTGAAAATTTAATAAGGGCATTCTCTACTCTGCTGTCCAAAACCTTAATGAAAACAACAAATAATACTTAACTTGAGCAACTTTGCTTTGCTCCTCTTTTCAGTTTGTGAATAATAAATAGCTACTCTCAGTATGAATTTTAAGCCACTTGCTTACACATTCTACACCAGTTCCCTAACATTTCTGTATCTCAGTTATGAAAATGTTGTGCAAGAGAAACGAGTTCTGTTGAAAGTCAAGTTATGTGTGAAATTTGCTTCCTTCTCCACAAGGCATGTCCCTCATATTGTAAGAAGTTAGGTAACTTGAAGTTCATGAATTCTAAACAGCAGAGATACTTTATAAAATGAAATTAAGTGTTTCTTGAAAATGGCCACTTGTTATGAGTGAGCGAAAACTGGTCTTGAAAATACTACCAGATATGAAAACCAAAAGAATCATGTGTTTTCCTTACCTTATCTGAGTTAGATAAAGCCATCTTATCTAGGTACTTAAAAGAGAAATTAAGCATCTGGACAAACTTTGGTGGCTAATCTCAGCACTTGCCATGATTGCCCCATTGATTTGTGGTCATTGAGCAGAATCTCATCAACAGACAAATGTTGTAGGTGCCTTTGTAATTTAAAAAGTATAGGTATAGACAGTAACAATTCTACAGTCCTTTCATCACACAATTGATTATGTCCCTTTCCTAATAACAATTGAAATTTAGAAGGGAAGCATATTGACATGTCTAGACCCATATATTGCAGTAAACAGAAGAAACAATCAAGTACAATCACACACTTTAGGATTCACTATTAACAAAAATATCCTGCCCACGGACATCTGTTTTATTAGCAACAATACTTGTAATTGTTAGAGGTGGTTTGAGTTGTCTTCTTTTGTCCATTGCAATTTGAAATTTTTGACTGCTCCTTTCTTTGCCCACAATGTTTTCACAGTTTATTTCTGAAACAGCCATCACTCAAAGCCAGGGAGTCAGAGAGTTGGCTTCACTTTCTGTCACTTAACTGCTCATTTTTGTACATCACCCTAAATGAGTTCTGCCAGCGCTTCTTACACATCCATTTGTCCATCCATGAGTGTGTGCAACTGCTCCCGCTTTGTGCATGATTCAAGCAATCCCTGAGGCTGCTACTGCCCATTTTTCTTTATCCCAGATTGTGAAAACTCAAGTTTTATTTCTTTAGAGGTCATGGAACTGCTTGTCACCTGCATCAATCAGTATTACAGGCAGTGAAATAAGGTCTGCATTGTACTGGGGATACAATTTTTTGTCATTACTGTCCCTGCAAAGAACTGCATATGAAAAGATGAAAGTGGAGATTCTGTGCAGGAACAGAACATAGAAATATGGAAGAAGCTTTGAAAAGTCTTGCTATTAACCTTCAATAAAAAGGATGAAATTTTTAAAAATATTCAATTTCTTGTTTCTAACATGCACAAGGTTAAAAACCTGCCTCTCCAGTTTTGAAAGAGTAGCAAACATGAGAAAAGTTTTTCTATGGAAAGGCCCCTCAAACCAGATTTTTTAAAGTCTGAAACTGTTAGACTTTTCTGACTAGTAACTGTTACAATGCTCACACAGAGAGCACTTCATGTGCCCTATCATCTTCACCATGAGGTGCAAACACTTTGTGACATTCTGCATTTGGATGACCACTTTAATTACTCATTTTAATAACAGACTGGCCACTACAGTGAATAATAATAAACACCTTCCCATCTGCTGGGGTTTTTAAGACAAGAAGGCATTTTGTTCCCTCCAAATCTCAACTTTAATCACCTGCTAATCCATCCATTTTTCTTCTTGTCTTCCACCAAGCTAAAGAACACAGTAATCCCTGCCACTAAATAGGCAAGATAGGAGCAATAAGAACAGAACAACACTGCTGACAGTGGTGGTAAAAGAGAACCTATCAAACCATCAACAAGAGATACAAGGTAAAAGAAGGCTCCAGAGACTCACACCTGGTTCAAAGTCAACATATACTTTTGAGTCTTTCTTCTACCTGGTTTAACATTCAGTTTCACTTCAGCTGGATATGAGTAATAACCCATGTTATACAAAACTTTCCAGGTACCTACAACAAAATCACTTCATCTCCAGAGGAGGTAGTTCCCTGAAGTTGCTGTCTATGTTTTTGGCAAGAATTCACTGACCTTGACTGTAACCACCGAGTAGCAAATTGATCTCTGCCACAGAATTATTAATTTTTGTTTAGTTCATGTTTTGTGGAAGTCTTATGAACTGTCAGGAAAGAATCAAAGTAAATTCATCAAGTTTAATCAACAACGTTTACTTTGTCTCTACTACTATACTATAAAAAATAATAGGACTACGTATTTAAGAAAAATGGTCTTGAAAGGTCTGAAATCCAGTAATTCATGCATTGCTCAGACTAAGTGAAAAAAATCCCATTTCAACTTTCATGTATTAAAATAGGATGCAAACGTACAATAAGAAAATTGATATTAATCATGTCAGCCCTTAATCCAAATCCAAGAGGACACATAAAAAAGTAAATGAAAAAATATTGAAGATTCAGATTTAAATACGATTGTTAGTAATCCTAGAACTGTGGCTGTCATGAAGTTATGGTATAAAGTTAGATACATGTAGAAAGATGCTTTTCTCAAAAGATATGGGACTTAACATGATATTGATTTTTTTGGAAGTGCAATCACTTTCTCTTCTCTTTCTGAGAAGATTTGTGAGCTCAATTCTAGTGTTGTATAGCAAGAATTGTGTCTGTTCAAGCCCTTAGCTAAAGAACTATTGAGCAATAAATCAGATGTCAATCCTGATGTACAATATTGATAATTTAGATCTTCCCTCCTGAAATCTACGCAGGTTGTTTTTTGATAGGGTGTGGATTTTGGGGTGGGGTTTTTTTGTTTGGTTGTTGGGGTTTTTCATTATCTTTGCCCCATCTTCTTAAGTAAAGTAAATGACAAAAAGATTTCATACAAATCCTGCAGCTTAAATATTCTGTCTATGAAGTGAAGAAAAAAATCATGTGAAGTGTTAACTCTCTTTGGCAAGTGCAGCTTTCACCAGGCTCAACAGGATATTGTGACAATGAAGCAGTGGCAACACAAAACATCAAATTTTAAAAGAATTAGATAATTTTCTATACAAAAGATAGGACATGGAACCTTTCACCTCAGGAAACGAGATTAAGATTCTGTCCAAAAAAAATTACAAACAAACAGCACATCATCTGAAAGTATTTCGACAGCATTTGGTGAAGAGTCTTGGTAGCAGCATTGGAAATCACAGACTCAAACTAGAGAAATTCAGGCACTGAAGGAAAACATTTTTTTCTTTTTACTGTTTCTTTCTTAATGAAAAACAATCTTAGTTTTTTCCCAGGAAGATAGCCTGGGGAAGCTGGATCATCAAACTGTGCAGAACTAATGAGCAGAGCAAAAAGGAATCAGTGAGGACTGGAAATACCTGTCCATGGCAGAGAGATGGAGCAGCTCTCTGTGAGAAAGCAAGATAGAGATTAGGTGGAACATTCTCTGCAGCTGTAACTTGCACAGTGTGGCAGAAGATGGATCATGAGAGGAAAAAAGAGCTTTTTGCTAATGTTTGTGCAAAGTTCTGCTTGCGGCTAAATGTGCTTCCCTCTCGTCTTCCTTTGACTCTTCCTGCATCTCCAATGTGGAGCTATCTCCCAGCCTAAACTACCACTGTAGGGCATGCCTTTTTGAGGCAATACAGTCACATCTTTGTCAAGTCTCTATATAAGGACCAAAAAGAGAAGCTATATATGAAGCAAAAAGGGAACTAGCAAGAGGTTGAAAACTGAGTGTCCAGTATTTTAAATAATCTCCTGAGCAGTTTCATTTAACATATTCCTCATGTTGGAAGTACCTACTTTCTTTCTGTCTGTGGTCACAACCGTGACAACCTTGGATGGAGTAAATACTCATTTTTTCATCTAGCCCTTTAGTACAACTAATATCTCACTACATGAGTTTTAAAACCAGACTAAAATACCTTCTTTCCTGCGTAGATTTTACAGCTGCTGGCTAAGAATCAGACTTTTCAAACTTGCATCTTTCTTCTAATTATTTTATTTATGAACACATTCTTAATTTATTTCATATTTCAGGATATTAGGTGGATGGGGGTTGAAGGATATAAGGTGAGTAGGCTTTGACATTTGTTGGTTTTCAGGACTATTATGACCTTACAGAGACTTAAAGTGAAGATGACTGAAGAATTTCTTTTCTACAGTCATGAATTTCTGCCGAGGCTTCAACATAGCAAAACTTACGAAAATAATTGCTTTACTAGTGGTAGAGAAGTTAAAACAGCTTTGTATTCTTCCACATAAATAATTTTTTAGTGCAGAAAGTATAAACTCAGTAATAAAGTTAACACAATATTTTGCACTTTTAAACAGTATTTTGGTCACAAGCAAAACCAGGAAGACTCTAAGTGTCGATACTCTTTCACCTTTCAGCTTTAATGCAAGGTAGAACTGACTGTTGTGATGTACTAAGCAGCCCAAAATAGGGGAGGGCCTAGGGCCATTGCTCCTTATTTGCATTTTTTTCAATGCCATCTGATGCATTTCGATGAACTTCTAACCTCTTGCTGTCAAACAGTTTGGATATATCTGTTCCTCTAACTTTTATGCAAATTCCGGATTAATTCTCGGAATAGATTACACAGGTAAGGAGACTCCCATTTCTAGTACTGTATGGCTATCTTTTCTATACTGTTTTACATAATTAAAGGTGAATTATAAGACTGAATAACTATAAAAACAAGAGACGGTCCATGTGATAATTTTTTCCCAAAAAATTATGGAATTAAAATCCTAAATAATATTTGGCATTATTTATTGGCTGTACCAATCTAAATGCAATATTTGGTTTTACTTTCAGTCATGTCAGAACTCCTCTTTGAGCTAAGATTCAGATATTTTTTATTAAACGTTAGTGAACCTATCAATATATGCAGATACCCATCCGTGGGCAATGTTGTGTTGTACTGTTACAGAGAAAAGTGTCCATTTTAAAATGAATCACAGTGATAATAGGTGACCATTTAAAACATTATTCTGCAAAAGCTATGTCATAAGCAGCACTATTTCTAGGAGGTGCTTTTGAATTTTCTCATATGACAGACACCCTGCTCCCAGTATCAGACTATCTTCTTCTAATTTAAGGTGAGTAGAAATTCTTGGAAGACTTGTGTCACATATGCAGTAGGTAAAACTGAAATGGCAGTAATGCTGTGAAAATGGCAGGATAAATTCTCTGCATAGTATTTTAAATTGTCTTTTAATGCCATTTGTATAGAATGAGAAAGTCATTAAAGCTCTAATCTTTAATATTTCTGTTAACTTCTTTTTGATAAATGGTAAGATACTGGTTCATCTTAAATTAATAGAAATTTTGTGGAATAACTTTTTCCTGTATGGCTTTTATAACAGCTTTTTTTTTTTGCTGTTTATGTACATTTGTGCATGTGTGCACGTATGTGTAAAAAGAAGAGATATAAAAAGAGATTGCAAATAACTAATTAAATTTCTGAAAAAAACCTATCCTTGATGAAAGTATCACATGTCAAAGGTAAATGATCTAATCACCAAATAATTTGGTTGCATATAAAGGATAAATTGGGAAAGACTAAAATATGAGTTCATTAAAAAAAGCCATGTTATAAATCAAGAATCATATACTGCCACTACAGACATTCAGCCCTAACCACAAAATAGACATGTTTTCTTGACATCCATCCAAATATTTTTTACAAAAGTAGGATTAAATTTGTAATTTTGAAAATGCTGATTTCCCTAAAGGCAATAGCAGTAAAAAGAGAAGTTTGAAACTTTTTTGAATTTAACCACTATTTTATGATTAGAAAGAGAAGGAAAAAATCATTTTACATTCAGTAAGAAAATTAGAATTATTCAGATAATAATGGTGGACAGAAAAAAATTTAATTTCAAAATGAAATTTAAGTGGTATTTAATGAACAGAGAGAATGTTTTCTATTCTAAAGAGTGACATGGATACAGAAAGTAGTAAATAGGGTGTGGAACCATTAATCTATAGTTCTATGAGCCAATAGCAAGTCAATTCCAATTTTGCACAATTGCAAAGATTTTAACATAAAAAGACAGCTCCTACAAAATGAATGTTTTATTGTGTCACTAAACAGAGATAAATACATATTCTAAAATATACTGTATGCTTTAGCTGTGAGAGAGAACTATTCTCCTAATATGATCTGGGGGATTTAAAACACAGTATTATATTTCTAAGATATATGAACAATCAATAAAGTGAAATTCAATGAAGTTTAAAAAGTGATTGCCTTGAAATATAGATTTGTCTCCTAAAAGTAATCCATTTGTTCCCCTAGAACAAAAGTCTAAGAACAAAATACTGCCATAGCATGAACCAGTTACTTTTTCCGTCAACTACCATTCCCACCAGAAACTCCAAACATTTTGGCCAAGTGAGAAGAGAGATTTCACCATTCACCTCCCTCCTATGCAGCTGGCTAATTATTCATTCTGTTTAGATTCAGGAACTGCTCCTCATACATAGTGAAATGTGGACATCTTTGAGACTCCTGCACATTTACAAACCAATAGTTAAATTGTTGAACTGCTCCAAATCAGATATTGAGACATGTCTATCCTGAAGAACTAATTCTATGACAGCTTGGGCTTCCTTTTTTGTACATGTGAATGTTTGAGGAAGCTATACATATTCACAGCCTCATTAAAATGCTTCATTATAACTTTCTCAACAAGTTCACGATTTTTCCCCTAAGAACTACTTAGAAGAAACATGAAAAACATCATTAATAATCCTCCCTTCAGTTGCCAAAACTTTCCTCTAATAAAAAAGATCAATAAGCCACAGTGGCAAATACATGTTAAACCATTATGACAATATCCCATGACTGTCATTGCAAAGCCAAAACTTACCAGCAGTAATAGCATAGAGGTGTTTGACGACACAAATTGATCTTAAAATTTTAACAATGAGTAACACTGGTTTGTGTTGACAACTATTTAAATAGGTATGTTGGCAACTGAAGTAAAATGATTCAATTTTTCATTTTTCTCCCTGGACAGACTTCTAAAGTGACTCAATATTTTCCACCTGTGCATTAGGAATCTTTGAGCAAAACCTATACAACAGCAAGGAAGAAGACAGACCAGGTTAACGGAGAGCCAGACTGCCTGACTGCCAAGAGGGAACTGGGAAATCTCATTCAAAGGAGCATGGAACAGAACTGGCACTAAGCTGGGTAACCTGAGCACTTGAACCCATTATCCTAGGTATCCTCTAGTACTGGTGACAAGCAATGGCATATCCAGAAAATTATTGGCAGTTTGGTGACTTTAAGTGTTTGAAATATTCTGATTCCAAAACCTGAAGAATTTGCCAAGAGTGACTAAAACTCTAAAATTAGTTGTGTCAGTGAAATTCCTCAAGCAGATGCACAAGTCCGGCTGATGAAATGAGAGAGGATCTAACACAGAGCAAATTAAGGACCTACAGTTTCCAGTTTTGTGCTTTGACTAAATTGCCTGTAAAAATCTGAAGAGTGAACCTTGAATATATCCTAGAACGGCAAAGCCAAATAAAAGGCTATTTTATTTCTCTAAAGAAAAGTTCAAGTTCATCTACCCAAGCTAGAGTCTGGATTGTGGATACTCCATATTAAGACGAAAGAACTGACTGTAGGTCAGCCAAGTAAGTCACCACAAATTCAGCAATGTTCTGGATTGCAATCCCTGCGATAGAGATACAGACTAAAATAAAGTAAAGCAAGCAGCAGTAGAGTGACTCTATTCCACCTAGTAAATAATTTCCTTTTTTTACACAGAGTATCTGCACCAATTTGCATCCTAATCACAGTCAATGTAATTTTGGTCCAGTGAGCCACAGAAAGGTTTGCATTGCCTGTCCTGAAATGACAGGAATGTCTGGCTGATACATTCTGAAAGAAAAATAACATACAAATAATACTAAATCTAAATTAAACAAAACAGTTTAATCAAGCTCTGGTCAAATTACAGGGTATGCTATAAATCCACACCATAAAATTGACATCCTTTTTGACTGTTAAGATACCAGCCTGGAGCAAAAGAGTTTTAGGACTCAGCTACGTGATTCACATAACCAACCTAGTATTAATAGCAGAACAATAAATAATTGAGAAACAAAATGTGCATCCAGCAAAAGCTGCACCCAACCAGTCCCCAGATTTTTTTTTGCAGTTAGTTAGAAAATAATTTATGGCTGTGCTTCCTGGTAAAGAGAATTGGTGGCGGTGGAGGGAAGGGGCTAAAAAGGGTTTACTATGTAAGTTTAAAGACTTACAAAACCTAACCAGCTCCAGGCAAATTCAGAAGTACTCCAGTCCAGGAGGAATCTTGCAGTTCTGTGACATGTACATCTCTTCTAAATAAACAGAGATGGGGATCATGCTGTGATACCTGAGAATCACCTGAACCTAAACCTCACTGGGAATTGTGCTAAGAGTTTAATAGTGTGGATAACAGCAGGACAGCACTTGGCCCGAAGCTCTGCCTTTCCTCTAGTTTTCTGGTACATATTGCCTGACCGACCTGCTGTAGCGAGAACAGATGCAGAAAAAAGCCACACATTTTTCACTAGAAAAACCACTTGAAAATGATGTGTTGACAAGAGACCACAGTCTTCTCCCAGCCCTCTTTGACATCAAAGACCAAACCCGATGACACTGGACACTTCTGCCTTGGTGAAGTTACAGGGAAGCAGGTCTCTTAAAATGCTACTGCAAACCTAATTCTCCTACCCGGGTCTCCCAACTGATCATTCATGCATGACAAAATGCATCTTAGTGCCATGATCGGCAAAAATAGAGAAGTTCAGAATGTGCAAGAGGGAGGATTATTCCAAATAATAATCTTATTCTACAACTACAGAAAAAAACCCACAGACAAACTGGTTTTGATTCTAGTTATGGAAACATATCTTTACACATCAGAGCTTCCTCTTACATGACTGATACATGTTCTTTTACTCATCCTGATGGCCCTTCCCTGGTCTGACTCCAGTTTGTCCGTGTTTCTTGAAGGCCCAGAACTCATCCCAGCACTCCAGGTAGGGTACAACCAGTGTTGCACAGACAGGACTAATCACCTTCCTTGACCTCGTGGGCACATTGTGATGCTATGGCATGTGCATCATTCAGTAACAGGCAACTCTGCCGAATTAGCTTTTGGTGCAGCAATTTTTACCTTCTCCTTGCATAAGCAATATTTCTATTTCTGCTTTTCTACAGATAGAAATAAAGTATGTTAGGTCGTAAAAAAATGGAATAGCTCAGGCAAATCATTTTTTCCATCTCCCACTTTTCTCCTTTAGTCACCAATATTTTTTTAAGCAACTTCTCTGAGATTCCTAGTCTGTAGCTCTCTGCTGAATGTACAGTTTTAAGCACTCAGCTGTTCACAGTTTTTCAGCTCCATGATTATAAAAAGTATATTTATCTTTGTGAGTCATGTGGAAAGGCTTATCAGCCAAGATGCTTCATTCTTGGGAAGGTGTCTCTAAAATTAAGACTTACCAAATTGCAGGCTGGAGCTTCACTTCTCTGTTGCTCTAGACATGATAATGAAATGCTGATTAGACTTTCCTAGGATTTTGAAAGTGTGGCATTTGAGACCTCCAGAAGATGTCCTAAGTTCAGACATAGTGTACCCAGTCATGCAACTTCAAATTATTCATGAGTAATTTTACAAAATACAGAGATTAGGAGCCCTGGCCTAGACTGTGACTGCAAATCATGAGGACAGTTCTGAGGGTGTAGACAGATGTGCACTTCATGAATAGCTGTGAGACAGAAGAGGTTAGTTCCATACCTCCATATGGTTGTTACTTTCCCCCATCAGATCTACTTATGAAAATATTATTTACTATAATTATGTTTATTATTTAATTCAAAATGAACCAACGTTTACTTCTTTTAAATAGAATTCCAATTTTAAATACTTCAGTTTGAAACAAAAAGAGGAAGCCCCTTCAAGTCAAACTTGCCAAGATAACCCACTTCATAGACAAAAAAACAGTTTGGTACCATTTTCATGACCGGCTGATTCAGCAATTTTGCAAAAACAGTAACTTCTAACCCAGTTCCAGCTGCTCCAGCTAACGTGAGAGTAGCAACTCTACTCACTCCTATTCCTTTATATCTCACACCCCTCTGAGAAGGCTAGGCATTGGATCCAAGTACATAGATACTGCTTCCAGAAAATGCAGAAGCTCTAGATCAGTTTTTAACCCTTTCCTTCCTCCCCTTAACAGACAGGATGGACCAGTTTCTGTAAGTGACTTAAATCTAAGCACTGGCCCAAGATGGTCAAAATTTGCCCTTGTCAGAGTAAGGGGGAGGGTGAGGAGGACTTATGCCCAAACAGGATGGAACAGAAGCATGTGCAATTGACCAATAAAAGATACATTTGGTTACAGTAATATCCCAAGCTGGTCTCAGCAGCTCCAGCCCGTAGAGGCTAGAAACAGCTCTCTCCCAGGGGAACACCTAGATCTATGGCACTTTTTTAAAAGATCAGTTCTTCAGAATCTGGTTCAAACCAAGGCTCTGTCCATATTAGAAACACTGCAGTGCATGAAGTTCATGCACATAGTCACAGACTAGCTTTGAGCTATTTATCTGAGGTTTTGGCACCAGTAGAGTACTACATGATTTAGTACCACACAACTGGAGAGTAGATACGGAGTGTCTTGAGAATTCGCACATAGGCTTGAAATTCTAGACTAAAGAGCCTGAAAATCATTGTAATCTAATTCACATAGCAGATTTCCTTCCAGAACCTAGAAACCCAGGCTCTGAGCACTAAGGTGGACACTTGACCTTGCTTCTTTCAGCACCAGTTACCAAAACTGAAAGTCTTTCTTCAAATATATAATGAGATTGGGGTTTGAGAATTCAGGTTGATTCTAGTCACAAGAATTGTAATACTGCTGTGCCATGATCAGCTGGTAAATGTAGGCCATGTTCATTTTGCTTTGAGCTGGGTTTCTTGCAGCTTTATAACAACAATCTTATGAAATTGCTGAAGAAACTTCATGACTCAACAACTGTAAGGAAGACCAAATTTCTTAGAAGCAGATCATTGACTGACTACTTTTGCAAAACTAGTTTGGGGGAGGAAATACTGAAACTCTTAAATTATTACCTGTTACTGTTATTTTGCTATGAGAAAATAGATTCTACAGAGTGAGTTAGCTATTGCGCAAAGTTTGATCACATTTTCCCTTTTTTTTTCCTTATCTCTCTTTGCTTATTTGTTTAAGGGAGTTCTTACTTTTTGGTCATCATTTCCTTGCAGCAGGATTTTAAAAATCTCTCATAGCTTCAAAATTTTAGTTTGGAATTAAAAGATATACTGGAAAAGCCAGGAATAAAAATGCTCAGCAATTGAGATAAAATCATTCAAATGAGTATTCTGTCACCATAGTAACCTTTCTTCCACAAATTTGCACAGGAAAAAACCTAACATGCTATACAGTCATGAAAGTGCATCTAATTATGATTTATTCATGATGCCAGTGAGGAGCACTTACACATAAAATGCACTGTACTGATTGTATTTTGGTCTGTTTTTTGAGTAAGGGTCTTATAGACTAATCCTAATATAGTAAATATTTTTTTCCAATACAAAGTTTATACCTGTTTCAGAATACATAAACCAAATCATAATATCACATTTGTCACAGTGCGTATCTCTATCCTTACAATTACGTTCTTGTAAAAAGCATAAATTTTTCAGCTTAATTGTTCAGTCTTATTAAATATTAATTAAGATTTCTCCCTCTTACATAATAAATACTGCTACTTTTCCTGAGCCTGCTTCTTTCAGAGCTATTCACTTTCAGCAAAGGTTGTAGAGATAGATTCAGCCATGGTTTGAAACATGATCTTATAAAGACTTGTGCATATTCTTAGTATCATAGATGGATTTATTAAAAAGGTCTGTACCTCCTTGCTGCATAGGGCATAAATTAACAAAAGACAAGGTACTTTTCCTCCAGGAATAAATGGCAATATGTTCAATGTGCAGAGGCAAGTCTTCAAATTAAATTGGACTTTTCACAGAATTCAACATGTTCTATTAAAAAGGTCATTTGAAAAGGACATTGCATACTGGCAACACAGCATTGTTTAAATAGTATGAAGAAAGATGGCACTGCTTAATATATTACTCAAGATGCACAAGTACTATATTTTATAGCTAAAACTTTCTAATTCAGCCTAGAACAAAAACATATTAATTACTATCTTTTAAATTATATTGTTTGCAGGACATCATCACAGCCTAGATAGACACATTTTCAGACTGATCTTTTCCATGTGAACTGAGAAGTTCCAACGAAGCAGCATTACAATTTCATAAGAATCAATTATGTCTTCGTGAGCCAAAGTTTTTCTGAACTTATCATTTGCCAGATTTTTACATTTGCCTTCTGCGCCCATTCAAGAGAAAAGCAGTAAAGTTTCCTACATGTCCACAAACAGTGTAAAAAGATTCCAAAATTGTTAGTCTCATATGGCTTTTAGAAGGAACAAAATGCTTTGAAAACATAAATCAGGTAAATCTTTTGAAATGGATCTATAATTTAAATACTGTAGGAGTATAAAACATCAAAAATCTCCAAGCATCTCAGAAATATATTATCTTTTCCTAACACGCCTAACAAGTCCTTAGACCCGTCAATTATATTTTGCACTTTTCAAAGTGCAACAGAGAGACTGTAGCTCTGTGACATTTTTCTTCCAACAAATTGGTTAACCAGTGCTATATCCAAATTGAAATGGGAAAAGGACAAAGCCTGGCCAGATTCTAGCGCCTGAGCAACTGCTATGATTAAAGCTAGCCCCACATCAGAAAACAGATGAACTGAATAAACAAAAGACGAAAGATAGATCTGTCATGCTACAAGCTTCAACCAATGACAACGATAAGAGTTTCTCTGCCACGAGCTTTGTGAAGGGTTGTGGCTAATTTTCCTGTTCTATTTAAAAGAGTGAAAAGAGAACTTGGAGAGGAAATAAACAACAAAAGAGCAAGAACAGAAAATGGGTGTGAAAGCACAGACAGGATTCTGGAGAGAGGCAAGATGACTACTTTGTGCATAGCTAAGGAGAAAAAAAAAAGCAAGCATTCTGCTAAGATGGAAGAAGATGTGTAATGGTGAACAGTGTGCCTCCAGAGAAGAGAACCTATGTGTAACCAAAACTTTGGTAAAAATGAAACACCATTAACACCAATGTAGGATTAAGAAGCAGGCATTCTTTATTTGGCCAGATGTGTGACAGGGTATCTCCTCCAAAATATTGTGCGTGCTGAGTACAGGACAGTTCCTGTTTTTATATATTGTGTTGTACATACATATTCATTGATTGTCCTAGAATAAACATACATGCAATAATCAATTTCCTGAAATCATTAACATATTTTCCTTCCCCTTTACAAATGCATTCTTCTGTCCTGGGGGTTCCTTTGAGGGTCCCTAGTGGTCAGTCTCTCTGATGAAGTGAGCCCAGACAAAACATGATGAAGAGCAGAAACTTAGTATCTTAGAAATTTTATCCAAGGAGTTAGGTCAGCAGTTGAAAGAGACTAGATCAGCTCCAAAACTAACGATGAAAGCTAGACCATGCTGTGAATCAGGTAATTCAGTATGCTAGAGGACAATTCAGTGTGGGAGAAAAATGATGCAGTATAAGTAAGGGTGCAGAACACAGAAGACGTCAACCCTTGTGACAGGGATTGGAAGAGCTGACACAATCCAGATCGTGCCAAGCCACATCTATCAGCTTGCCACAGCAATGCATTGCTTTCCTCCCTAAAAAGAGTCAGTGAAAGTAACACTTCCCAAGGTAAGCATAAAACTGATGACAGTACGAATGAATGCCACAAGGAGACTAATTTATCTTCAGATCAATTGAAAGTTATAGCTCTTCAGTAGTACTGTTCAGTACAGTGGATGTTAGGAAACCTCAAGAATAACATTAAAGCCTACAAAGTGAAAGCCTACAAAGATATTGCAAGGGCATTTACACGTTAATCAGATTGAGAAACAACCCGTTGTTAGACAACAAATGACAGCTAATATCTTTAAACTGCATAGTGCCTACTTACAGTCTCTTCTCATGTGCTAAATGCCCAAACAGAGAGCAACACAGGAGCAACACTGGCTCCTAGTCTGATTATACACAGGTTCCAAATAGGATGCATGAGGCGTAGAGGACTGAAGCACCTGCAGTAAAGTACAAGTAAACCAAATGGTAATTGAAATCCAGTCTTGATGGTCCTTTCTAGGAACTATTAGCTAAAATCTTTAACAGGAATTTTAGTTCAAGTCTTTGGTCTTTTGTCTTCATGGGCCAGCTGTTCAAACCCAATTAATTCAAAACCAAGTCTATAGAACTTCAAGAATGGCAAAGAAGAAATGCAGTAAATAGGTGAAGATTTCCAATTATTGAACACCTTCCAACTGCTCAGCTTTGTACTCTTTTTATTCTACACGAAAATCTGTTTTCTACAAGTCCATTTCATTCCAAGTCTTTGTATATAAGAGGTTTTAAATAAGAGTGCTTTAGATGACCACAGGAAAAAAGCACACAGATCTTTCAGAGGAGGTTCAGTGAAAGCACCGGATGATTTTTCAGGGTCAGTATCTCCTTATTCTAAAGAGTCTGACAAAAAAGCTTATTGCTTTTATTGGCTAAATCAAAAGCACACAAATCTGAAGTATGCTCTTTACAAAATTTTAATCTGGTGTAAAATCCTTTAACAAAGAGAGCTTTGGGTTTCAACAAAAAACAACAGAAAACTTCTTGAAAATGAATGATGCAAAACATCACAGATGCTTTGAAACCATTGGATACTACTTATTAGAAACAAATATTTTTGCATTGGGTCTATTTGATGAATCAAGGTGCAGTCAAATAAAATGTTAAATAAGAGATCATCAAAGCAGTTTTGGAACTGTTACTTTGAAACAATTAAATTGGGGGGGGTTTATGAAGTGCTCTTGTTTTATGAAGATTCTGAGATTATTTTTTTTCCAAAATTAGTATTTTTCTGATACCAGTATTTTTATATTTCATGTTATACTGCGCACAATTATTCTAGAAGGACTTGAATCAAACTATAAACAACAGGAGGAGTATTGCTACACAATGCAACTACTAACAAGTGTCAGCATGCCCTACAGGATAACTGTATCATTAGTAAAATGGTTTTTAAAAAGGCACACATTTTCAAAAATTTTTATTTAAAGTATTTTTTCCTAAAATGTTTTCAGAAATCGTGTTTTGTTGATTTTTTTCATGAGAAGTTCAAAACACTTCTATTTTCTCTCTAGACAGGGACAGACAGCAACAGCAGCTTCCTGAGAAGTAACCATTCTGTCCTTCACTGTGCTCCGGCTGCAAATGCCACCAGAATTATTCCAGGCTGTCTCAGTAACCACCATACAAAAGGTACTTGGAGCTTCAGAGTCAGAGTGTTAGACCATAAATATCATCTTTGAATATGATAAAGAAAAATATCTTATTTGAGTATCATCTTCTCTGCCAAAGGGGATAAAGGATGCATAAGCAGGTGGTATGTAAAAAATTTGACAGTAAAATTAAAATAATCAGAGATAGTACTGACAGCTTTCTTTCACAGCAGTTAAGTGCTGTGTCTAGTGAGGGAAGATTCCACTGTTTGGCTTTTTTGTAGTTTAGGAATTTCTGTTATATTACCATAAATAGTATCCATTTTATGAACTCAGCTCTTCATCTCTTTTCTGGAGCAGTGACTGGAAAATCATCAGGCACTTTTAACATCCATGTTGAAACAGAGGTAATATGATAGCTTGCTTTTCATCTACCTGAATAGCATTAGGTTCTGTGTCCCCATATCTAAAGGTTATCACTGTCCCTTGGTGAGTTGTCTGAACCAGAGGCTAAGTGCATGCTTTCTGAGCACAGATAGAATTAGGATGTACTACCCGACACATTGAGCCTTATTGCACTGTTGAAGTCACCAATAGAAAAAAAATTACTAGAAATACAGAGACCAGTTAGAAAACAAAATATTTTTCTGTTCTGAAATAAAAATTAAATCATTTAAAATTCGAGGAAAAAAATACATCATAATAGCCAACAACACACTGATTAGAGATTCAAGATCACATTCCAGTTTTGCCTGATACATAGCACAAGTCTTCTGTGATTTGGCTTCAAAGAACTACTGTTTTGAACATCTCTTGTCCTTGTTCCATCCTGACTTGCAAATTGAAATACATGATTATTCTTCAGCAGTTCTGCTTTGTACACTTAAAAATCCCCATATATTCTCTTCTGTTTAACTGTATGCCAGTGACAACTCTGATTTTCATTTCATATCAGAACAAAAATTCTGTTTGTCCAGCTAGTGTTAATCAGATTTTAACATCTAATACTTGTTAGAATATCCCAAATAATACATTGCAAACAGTGAAATAAAAAAAAGTCAAGCTAGTTATTATACCCCATAGCAATACTGAGAGTTTCACTAAGCACTTTTTATTAATATTTTTTCTGCATTTACATAAAAATTGGGTTTTCCCTTCTATTTCCTGATAAATGATAAATGAGGCCTTTGATGTACCAGTATGTACATACCTAATGTTATCATTCCAAGAGGATTTGATTAGAGTCATAGTAACAGAAATCCCTTTATACTTGTGCCAGATGTTACAATGCATCAAAGCATTCTGATGTTATAAAACACATATATATTATTATGTAAGGTTCTACCATCTTTTCCTGCAGCAACACCAGCTCTCTACTGATGGCAAATGAGTACAGCTGAGAGAAAGCTGAAGAGACAGTTTATCTCAGGAGGCAGACAGCACATGCATGTTTACCCATATGATGAGCTGTCTCTCTGGTAAATCTTGAATTTTTGCTCTTTCAAAAGGGTTCTACTTCCTAAAATATGTACTCTGGACAAACTGACAACAATCACTTTGCAACCTTGCGTTTGTCTTTTGTGTGTTTGTCACACAAAGGAACACAAGTTTTCCTCTCTTATTTTTGTTGTTTGTTTTGTTATAACTGCAAAGTTGTTTTAAAACTGGTGCCTGGAGATTCATGTAAAGGCATCTGCTGTATTCCTCACATGTCTGGCTGACAGCTACAGCTACTTTAGAGTTTGAGATTTTAACATATGTTACATCCAACTTTTTCAACCCAATCCTAAAGTCCTAAAAGCATATATTCCTTCATCAGTTTTGGCACTCAGATATCATGATCATTATTAGAGTTTAAAGAAGGACAGTATTTACAGATAGACTATGGACATTTCAGAAATTTAGCAAAAAAAATCAGAAATTCAAGAATAAAAGCTTAATGTTGGGTTGCAATAATTAAATATATGTGAACATGGGGTGAGATTCAGAGGTCGTAAAGTAGCAACACAGAATTGAAACATGATGACAAGAACTATTACTTGTTGCTTTCCTAAGCCCTAATGTGCACCTTGATCCACAGAACAACCTCCTGCTCTAGGGTAGATCATAGTTCAAGAACTCCAACTAGAACCTTAACCCCAAGGCCTGCCTTATCCAGTGTTTGTAAAACACTTGTCATAAAGAGCCTTGAGTTGGGAAAAACCAGCAGAAGTTATTGCCAAGAATGGACAACTAAGTGGTAATCAGATCTTGAAAAAGATACGTAGACACCTCCCAGTAGTCTGTGCTTGTACTGGCGTAGTCCCAGTTACAGATGAGGACTCTGTTGTGCGGAGTTAAACTGTTATTGCATCATTCTTATCACTTACAAATGTAACTGAATGCATATATGCATTACATATATGTACATATGTATGTAATTCATATTACATATAAATATGAACCAGAAAAGTTAGAGCTCATAACCCCGAGAGTTTAATCCAAACACGAGTCTTCCTTTCTTTTACTGCATGGAACAGTCACTTGCTTTAACATCTTTGGTTTTAGTCACTTGGAGAGCCTGAAGTAATATGGGACCAATGTTCAGGCACTATCTGGAGTTACGCTCTGGATAAGAA
The DNA here is from genome assembly GCA_013399875.1 of Gymnorhina tibicen. NCBI lineage: Eukaryota > Metazoa > Chordata > Aves > Passeriformes > Artamidae > Gymnorhina > Gymnorhina tibicen. The sequence continues at coordinate 207,528 of VXAZ01000687.1, read as the reverse complement.
ACAAAAATTTACAAAATACCATTTTGATGTCCTATATTTCCCTACTCTGCAATAAAATAAATGAGTTAAATCTGCAATACTTACTTCATTTGAGAAAGGACCATACCAAAGGTTAGTATGCAGAATATGAATATAATTTTTAAATATTTCAAGGAGTTAAAAAAAGAAAAAAAGTCTATTCTTACAGAGCTTTAATGATAACTTCCCTCCAGGTGGTAATTCCCTAGAGACAGTTCTTTTCAACCTTACAGCTCTGGGCACAATCTCCCTGATAAGAGTAATTCCTGAAGGGCATCATATCAAATGTTGGCTGGAAATTCAGAGAGATGGGGGTCATGCCACTATTTTAGATTAGGAAAAAAGAAGTCTTTCATCTTTTCAATAAAACATCAGGTTTTTCTGGCTTATATAAAACCTTTCTGCATGTTTGCTGCTCCCATTTGAAGCAAAAGTTGCTTCCCTGCAGTTGCCTTATGATTGTTAACTGCTCTTCTCTTTGAAGTTATCTTTTAAGCCCCTATTTGACTAAACCAAGAGATTACTATGTCAGCAATTAAAACTGGTAGTCATTAGAGAGCTGGCCTCACATGTGGAATGTTTTCAATACCTTCTAGGACATAGTCAATATTCCAGTATCTTCCTTTGACATTGAGTACCACACCCATGGGACTACTGCAGCCCTCATACACAGAATGGATCAAACATTTTTGCTTTGATAATTTACAAGCATTGTCAAGAAGCTTTATGGTTTTTGTATGGTGACAAATCACAGAAGTACAATGAATTTAGCCAGTGCAGCAGCTCCCCGGAGGGAGCTCACAAAGTACTGTATTGTTCAAGAAGGCTTTAACTTTTTTCTTACTGTACAAAAAACCCTACTGTAGTTAAAATACATAATAGCACAACTGGAAATAATAAAATGAAATCACACTCCTAGATGAAACCTCCTGTGAACAAATATCACTGAGACTTAGCAAGACTCAATAAAAATAAGCTCTATAGGAATGAGGGCTAATTCTCCATTAGAGTATGTGCGCTACTGTAGAATAAATCTGTCATACTTGCCTAAGAAGAAATGTCTGAACAAGTGAGGAAAGCAGGCGAGGCGCCCCCTACAAGGGAAATGGTTTGTTTCTCTCAAGGATGTCTCTCCAAAATCAGAGTTAATTTGTGGTTTGGGGCAGTGGACAGTGTTTCTGTCATTATTGCTGTGTACCAGGGGCTATTAATACACAGGATGGGATACAATGAATGAATCTCCATCCTAGCTGGAAAGAAACCATACAACCTTGTTAAAATATTACTATATTTAAGGTAATACATGCTGTGACTCTGAGGAACACAGTCACATTTCCTGGCCTGTACAGCTAGGTCAGGATCCAACCAGATCCAAGCAGATTAAGCATTTCACATGTTGAATAAAATAGAGATGCTGAAAATATGCATTAAATGCCTAATGACATTAACAATCGAATCTTATTAACACATAGAACTGAAAGTCCTTTCAAAATATAATGTTGGGAGGAAAGGGTTAAAACCCAAAGATTTCGTGAGGAGGGAATAGTTCTCACTCAAGCTCAAAGTGACCTTGCAGCAGGAAATGCTGAGAATGTTGGTGTGGGAAAACTCTGTTTATTATGCGCAGTGTTGTTCATCCTCTGCCTGTTTTGAGAAGTAGAATTCCTGTGTAGAGATAACACACTCTCACAGACAGGTTTGAGGCTCCTGCTAGGAGAGAGAGAGATCATAAAAGCACAGCCTTATGATAAACTGCACGTGGCAAAGCCCTTTTATACATTTGGGCAGGTGGTGCCCCCCCGCTGCTGCCCACTAGGGTGACCTAAGCCTGACAGAGCCTGTGTCCCTGCGTGTCTCATTTCTCGAGGATGAACTACACCTAACAGAGCCTGCGTCCCTGCGTGTCTTTGCCGCCCGGTGTTGTTAGGGAGGTAATGAAATAAATCTTTTTGCATTTCAGCTGTGGTTTGGAGGTCGCCCCAGTTACCTGTATGTGTTGATTCATCCAAATACCACTACAGTTATGTATCACTTGATAGCCCAGATGGAGTACTGTAGTTAGCAAGTGTTATCATTGAGATCAATTGCTCACATACGTAGGAAGAGCAAATTCACTCTAAAAGGACTAAAGCTGCCAACAGCTTCACAAGAGCATAAATGTTCAGAAGTTTCCCCTGTATCCTTGGAGAAAATTAGTTCTCAACTGTCTCTTTTATTATATTCTAATGTCTCTACATGAAATTCCTTGTTATTTGTGATTTGCCTTTAGTAGGAAGAAGACTTGCAATGTAGTAGACTCTAGAATGCTTTATTTCACTGCAAAAGAGGTTGGCAACAGAAGGAATTATTTACATATTTCTGTGTCACAGTTTACAGCATCCTGTTGTCATCAGCATACAGTTACTTGTACAGCACAAGCACGTAGATGTGACCACCTCATTGTGCCAAATTGTTGTGAAACATAGCCTTAGGCCCTGACAATGGCTCAGTGCACTCTCAGAAGTGTTGCTGATAATACCAAATCGAGAGGGAGCAGTCAATATGCTGGAGTACAGGGCCAGTATTCAGAGCCACCCGGGCAGACTGGAGAAATGGGCTGACAGGAACCTCATGAAGCTCAACAAAGGCAAAAAAAATATTGCATCTGGAATATAATAGTCCTGTGCAACAGTACAGGCTGTGGGACCTCTTGGCTGAAATGACCCGGAGGTCCTGGAAAACAAAAACTAAACATGAGTCAGCACCGTGCCCTCACAGTCATTATGGCAATTGTATCCTGGGCTCTGTGATTATTCCTTTCTCTGTGGCATTTATGAGAACAGTTCTCCACAGATTTTCACACAGTGCATCAAGTCCAGGAGCATATGACTAGTGAGGAGAGGCTGAGGGAACTTTGTTTATTCATCCTTAAAAATAAGAAGGCTCGAGAGAGATCATATCTCTGTCTACAGCTACCTAGTGGGAAGGTAATAGAGAGGATGGAGCCGAACTCTTCTCCGAGATACATTTTGGAAGGAGGAGAGACAACAGACATGAAATGTGATGGGAAATTCCAATTTGAATAAAGGAAACCGTTTTGTTTTGTTGTTTGCTGGGTTATTTTACCATAGGCATTGTCAAAGGGGGCTGGACTAGGTGACCTCTGGAGACCTCAATGAATCTATGACTAATAATAAGCCAGCCTTGTCCAAACACTGCTAAAGACATAGTTTTCACTTTACACAACAGTTTGAGGCTTCAGCCCACAGCCTGATGTCCGCTGAACATAGAGTCCTCACTAGAAACTTCTTGCTGCCTGAGAACTGAAGCATTGGCCCACTAAAATTAAAGCCCATACAGGCATGACTACAACATATATTAGAGCTCCAAACACTCAAAACCAGAGAAATTGACTAACCTGTTATTTGCCTTTAGATTTCCCAGAAGCAAAAGAATCAGAATTGAAGAAGAATTCTGTTACTACATCAAATACTTAAATGCATTAGAAACCTGTTTCAAATTATTTCTGATTTAGATTCAACTGTAGTATCTTTTTGAATACCTTAACCTTTTAAAATATAGAAATCTCTGAACTGTAAAAGATTATTTCATTGTAACAATATTCCCCATTCACTTTGATTGTATGGAAATATGCATTGATAATGATTCCATTTTAGGTGCCTTTAATTGGTAAAAACCAATATCTCTCCTTTTGGGTGAAAGAAATATTGGAAGTAGCTCATACTGTTATTTCTGTCTTCCTTTAAAACAGTACGTAAGCATATAAAACGGGAGAAAGAAAGCAGAAACTTAAAAGATGCAACATTTTCTCTTCTGCAAATTGTCGTCATCTCCACACTGCTGGAGAAACTGAGATCCATCACAACCTTTCCATGCTGGGCAAGCCTTATCACTCCCACACAAAACGCATCCTGAAGTTCATCTACTGCCACACTGACTGCAATTGCACACAGTGCTAGAGTAACCTAGACTAGAGCTCTTCACAAGCACCTTCTACCTTCTCTTTTGCCTGTCCAAATACCCAGCTTATGAACCTCTGTACTAATTCTCACTACAAAAAATCTCAGTGATTAAGACCATGACTTTCTCTGGGACAATCTGATTACCTACAGCCTGTCTGTAGATACCTGAAATTAATGAGGTGGCAACTCCTCTCTTGTTATGCAGTTTCACTGCTGTGCTGTCTCTGGTCATAGCTAATCCCTTATTTACTCAGCCTTCTGCTGGGGTTTAGTGTCTCAGAGGGACTATAGCTATACTCCGTACTTAGATATTTCTTCCTATAAGGAATTTTGTAGCCCATGCCTTAAAGGCATTCATTCAGTAAGTTTTCTAGAACTTCAACTCTTTGAAGACAAGTTGCCAGTGGGAAGAAAACTACCTGTTGAGATTTGGCAGTGGAATTTGGCAATATTGCTCCAAGGTTCCTCAACTAAGTATTGGCTTCTGTCATTAGGCAACGAGAACAAGAAAGTTTCAAGGTCTCCATGCTTTTGCACAAATAGGGCTCATGAAACAGGTATTACTCAAAGCAGCAGTAGTGCCACTGATCTCAGCTTAATCAAGCACTGCACATGCCAGCTGAGCACAGCACCGGTTACCACTAGAAAATCACTTGGCATATGATTTTGAGCCAGTGTGATTTGACTGCACAGGCTGGGTGCTCAAAAATGGCCCATCATTGTAGAACTTTGTACACTGTCTGTGTGAACACAGACACAGTCCCCACCATGGCCTTCTGCTGACTGATCCTTTAAGCAGAAAAGGGCAGCCATTTCATGACTTTTCTTGACTGAAAAGAATTAGGCCAACTGTGACACCCAGGTTCCTCTTCCAACCCTCTACATTAGTTTACTGATCTGAACATGGCAGGTAGGGAGCATTTGCACATTCTGGGTCAGTTACAGGCAAAATACCAAAGCAACAGTTTATCAAATCCTAAAACAAACCCTAGAATACGTGTACATCTTCTCCGCACTTCAGAGACCATTATCGTAAAATATTCTTATCTAATGCCTCACAATATTTGCTCTAAGAAAATGAATGCATTAATTGTAATAGGTATGGAATATAACAATGTGTCCTTGGCTTTCAAAGTCATTTCTGATTACTTCTATTAAAAGTTCATATTCTATTTAGTATTTTCATTTCATTTTACTAGCCAAGAAATTAAACTGCCTTCTTCAGAAATATCAATATGATTTAAGGGAAGTTACTTGGGTAAATAAACCTAGACGGTTATTATTCATTTCAAAATTTGCCTTTGCTGCTATAGGCTTTACATTTAAAGAAATCAGTAAGAAATTGAAAAAAATATTTCTGAACTTAATAAAATAATTGTAGATTTTAAAAACAAACAAGCAATTAAAAGTGCAGTGCATCAATAGTTTCATTTCTAAGAAGGATACACAGGAGTACAAGACTTCTGAATGGGTATAATGCAAGATCAAAGAAAGCTCTGATTTTAGGAGGGCAAAGAGCATTCCTCTTTTAAACAGTTCTGTCTCTTTGGTTGTCAACAGCAGTGATTTACAATGTCCTCTGAAAGATCTTTTAACAGCTATTCAGTTATTGAAGTATGACCTTTTCACATTTTAATAACCTGGAAATTGCATTTTTATCCACAGATTATATACTATTAGCTAACAGTCAAATTCCCCCTGCCAGGCACAATGTATAAATGAAAGCTGCTCCAATTACCTCATTTCATATTGGGGTCATTATTGCTTCCTCTTTTAAAGCATCTAACAGATTGTAGCCAAGATTTATTTGATGAGAAAATGTTGATAAATCTCCACTGCATTATCAGAATTGAATTGTCAGGCTTACTAAGGATACAAGTATGGGGTTTTTTCAGCCCAGTTTGTGTCCAGTTTTAAAAAATGAATCAAAGCATCCAGTAAGAACTGCTGAAAGCAAAAAAATGTAGAACAGAGTCGCACTTCATAATTTACACACCCTATTCAGCACAGGTATGGCAAAGGTCCCAGAACACTGTGTGCATTTCTGAAGGCCAAAGTAAGAATGAACCATTATAAGGAGAGGAAATAAATTTTTCCTCATGTGGTCATTTAAGCATTCTTGAAGGTCAGATGACGGATAGATTATTAACATGAATATAATATATAAAATATTTTTAATTGTGATCAGTGTTTGCCTGCTCATATTGCTGACCACTATAATTCTGCATTCTACTCTCATTCCAACTTTAACAACATGGGTTTTATCTGGTTTTCCTTTTTTTACTTATAATTACATAGCATATTCTAGCAAGAGGCCTTGGAGGTGATATTTCTCTAGCAGAACTATTATTTGAATCCAAATCTACAAGGATGCTCACTGACATTTTGACTACCTCCTGTCCATTATTAAAATTGCCTCATTTTTGAATATGATAGCATATGGTAATAGAAGCTTAAGAAATCTGATTCTTTTTATACATCAGTATTAGCGTTTCAGAAGTGCATAGTATTTACCCAGATGTTCTATTGAAGTGAATGGCAAAGTGCCCACTCACTTCAGGTGGACTAAAGATAGGACACTGCTGAGGGCTTTTATAAATTCTTCCTTCGAGCACAATACACAGTGCACATCTGTTGAATAAGTGCCAGTCTGAGCCATTTTTTACCTTATTTTATATTCAAGAATGAATCAGAAATGGTAATAATATGTGAATTTGAAGCCATAAATCCTCTGAATGGCAAGTTATGTCTATAAACTAAAGACTTATTCTGCTAATGTTACAAGCCTAGCTGACTTTACACACAAAGGCAAAGCCTATGCCTGACGGTATTTGTAGGATTGCTTTTAATCTCAGGGTTTGGAGTTTTCTTGAGGGGTTTGTTTGTTTGTTTGTTTTACAAGCCAGTAGGCAGAAATAACATTTGATGTATCTTATTTCCTTGAAAAATTGAATTTGTCCATTCCATGGATTTGTCTTATTGCATCAGATTGCTACAATTATTCTTTGGAAGTGGCAGGACTCAAAAGAGTGCCTAGAAGGGAATGAAAAAGAAATAAATTCTGAAAGGCTCATATTGTGCTAAATGGCACAATATAAAACTCCCTACACGGACAACAAATTGTGCCATGTTTGTCCATTAGGTACAAATGTCATTAGATGATGTGATCAATATCTACTTGGCTGTTATACCTTATTTATTTCAACATCTCTATCTCTCTTGAGTTTTGGTTTTCTGCTTTTGATTTTAAGGAAGTTTTTTTCAGGGGCGGGGGGAAGAGGATTTTTTATTTACTACTTGTCACAGTAAAAAAAAAACCTAACGTTGGAAATACCTTAGGAAAAGGAGCTAAAAAAGTGGTGGGCAGTAATTTATTTCTTTTTTTTAATTTCTTTTTTTACTATGTAAAAATCAGTAAATGAGTGTACTAATTGCTTCTCCCAAACACATTTGTGAAAGGGCTGTTAGCCTAGCCCATTTTCACTTGGAGAGATTAACACAGAGCTTATTTTTAGCCTAATATTCAGCAGTCATGTTAGAATACCTTTGTAATGTCATTTGGCAAGTAATGTTGCTGAAACTGAGAAATATAGGACTAGTGAAGAAAATACTTTATATGACTGTTTATCTTAGTTTCTGTAAGTCTAAACAGAGATTTCCTTTTGAGGAACCAGAATTTTTGGTAGTTATACGTATTATATTAAAAAGTGTAAAAATGTATCATTATTGATTTGGAAAATACAGCTGAAAGATTTCAATATGTAGGAAGAATAAGTATATGAATCAAAATTCTTTTGAAGATGCCTAAGCTTTCAGACAACAATATTGTCGAAGAATTGGTTCCAAGATGTTGTATGAGAGAAAATACATTCTCCTTTTCAAAGTTTTTGAATGCATTTTCACATTTCTTATCAAATAATGTATTAGTGAAATCTATACATATGTCTAAAACGCATTAGTCAACTTTTTTTGATAACTGAAATTCTGAAACTAAATCACACTGCATCTTTTCTCAGTAAGGCTTCCTGGGAAAACAGAACTTTCCCTTAGGCTTTGAAAAACAAACTTCCTAGGCTTAGAAACAGCATCTCATGCATTGTGGCATACAAATAAACACAAGACATACAGCATTGAAAAACTCAGTATTTTGGCTACATTTGGTGTATTTTTCAGTGCTGTAAAAGATAACCTGGTGCCAGAGATACTAACTACCAACCAGATGTATAGCAATGCTTCCTAAAATTCCGTATGCAAATTCCCTGTTATTTATAGTTTCCCTTTGTTCTGTACAGTGATTTAATAGCTACATCACAGGATTTATTTAGAAGGGAAAAAAACCCCCACTTTTAAATCATCCAAAGGAGGAACAGAAAAGTTTTCATATTCTCAGCTTCTGCAAAATTCACCTTCTGCCTTTGTGGCTTTTTTAATGTGAGTGTACAGTAATGATGACAGTGGGTATAGTTAGCAACTATGAAACTGTGAGTACTCAAACATCCCAAGAAGAATCTAAACCTATAAAAGAATCCATTTTTTTTCTGCATTTGATTGTTTTACATGTTCTGTTTCATCCATTTCCAATGTACACCCAAGGTATGAAGATTCCAGTCTTCTGAGAAAGTGTACATTTGGGATGGGTATCAGTTACTTCTATAAAGAGACTAAAGAAAATAAGTGCTCCATATACCTTCAGGCCAAGATTTTTAAGAGACATGTCTCTATTCCATGAATGTAGCATGGTGTGGTTTTCCGTGCCTGTGCTATGTATGCAAAGAAAATTTTAAGACTGAAGTTGTATCCAGCTCTCTTATTAGTGAGCTCATAAACATAGTAGAAGTCTTTGCAGCAGGATTTGTGATCTTGGAAATTATACTATTCTCTCCTCAACAGTGTTACAACCCTTAAAGAGTTTAAGATACAACAAAATGCATCTCTGGCATTCCTTTTTAAATGAGGAAAACACTAGCTGAAAACACGGAAATGTTTTTTTAAAGAATCCATAGGCTAAAATATCACTAAATTTTCTGGTTTATCTTCCAAGGAATAATGTTTAGAGTCATCAGAAAAAAAATCAAAGACTTCTTGCATAATTCAGTGAATCTGTATGAGGTATTAGACACAGAAAACTGAAGAAAATTGGACTGTTCCATGAGAGAAAATCTGCATGAAGTTTGCTACTCTGGATGGGAAAAGGCTTGCTAGCTGTATGCAGCGAATACAGTTCAAGAAATAAATGATAAAATCAGCAACTGAAGAAAATGTGTGAGAATTTGTGGTTGCAGTTATGTTCTAAAAACAACCTACAGAAGCAGGCACTTGAACAAAGTCTTTCAAAAAAAGTGGTTATTACAAAACTGAATCTATATTATTGCTTCTTTCAGTAGGATAAATTTGGCTGGCTAGAATTAGTAGTTACAGCACTGCCAGCACATCCAGAAAGTGTGAGAAGTATACAGGGTCAAAGCCCCACGGCAGTTCAGGCCAACCTGCCTTTCACTCACCTCGTGACAAGCACATCGCTTGGAGTCTGATAACCCTTTCCTCCCAGACCCATACTAGGATCCTGCCTCCCTTCTGCTCCCAGGTCCCAGTGAAGCTCAGCAGCTAGGCCAATATTCGTCTGAGAGTTTAGATATCCAAGTTGTGGGAATCCAGAAGGCAGAAAGAACATCCTCTGCCTGTTTTAAATAATTTTAAATAATTTAACCTCCCTGGACAGTGCTGTATTTGACATTTGTCCATGGAGAAAACTTCTAACCTTTTCTGTAGAATTAGATAATAGAATATTTTGTAAAGTTATCACAGGGTGAAAAATCTAAAGGTTTTGGGTTTATTAATGTAGCAAATAGATAAAGAGCAAAAAACTCCAAAATGGAGGATTGCTGTAGTTTCTAAGTTTCTTCTACTTCTTCTATCCCTCCATGTTCTGCAGTAAAAGCAGTTTCAAAGGATTGGATGAAAAATTCCGCAGTTCCGGTGGGCATTTGTTAAGTATTGGTAGATAAATGAAAATATCTTTCGTTTTAAGTCCTTATTGGGTAATTTACCTTTAAAAGGCCGTGTTATCTTGATTCTGCGGACATTCAGCGGACATTCAGCGGACATTTTAAGAACATTCAGAACTCTCTGGACTCTCTGCTATACTCCTTGCTCTATTCTTAACTTTTCTGATAAGACTTAATAAACTATCTGTAAGCAGAGAGCGATGGATGTCTCATTAGTATTTGGGATTCCTGGCAAGGATCTCAAATCCTCCCTCAGCAGGGGAGGTCTGGTTTAAGGCACAGCAAAACCAACATGTGGAATTCAAAACAGAATCCCACACAAGTGATCTACTGATAACAAAGTGGATGTCTTGCCCCAAAAGGCTTCTCCCACCATGTGTCTTCTTGTGGTGTTTTTCAGTGGTGCAACTCAACATGGCAACAGTTTTGTGATCCCTTCTGGAAGATACCTTACTCCTCCCACCAATGAACCATGGTCTCTGCATTCATCTCTGCTTACAGAGTATGGGCAAACACTTCAACATTTATCAAGAAAAAGCCAGTAAAAATGTTGCATCCAAATTCTACAGAGAAGGGAGCACCCAAAATTCATAGGCGTCTGTGGTCAAAAAAGAATGGCAAAAGCCAAATGAGTCCAAAAAAAAAATCTCAAAAAAATACACATTCAACATGGAAAGAAAAAACCTCTCAGGAGTTTTGGGGGGGTTTTGGTTTTGCTTTTCACTTTTTTAAATCACTGCAGGCTGCACTTCTGAGCAGAAATTCAGAAGGACACAGAATAACTGAGTTTAGAAGTGACCTCTGGAGTTCATCTTGTTCAATTCCAAGATCAAAGCAGGTCATCTAGAACAAGTTGCCCTCCAGGAATGTTGGCTCAAGAGCCTCTCTGGGTGCCCTGACACCTTTACAGTAAAAATGGTTGTTTCTTCTGTTTAAACAGAATTTCTTCAATTATTTTTTCCTCTTTACCTCTTGTCTTTTATCTGGATGCCACTGAGGAGACTCTGGCTCTGTTCACTTTACTTTCCTCCATCAGGTATTTATATAAATTTATAAGATCCCCTCTGAGTTCTCTAGACTAAACAATCCCAGCTCTCTCCTCATACATCAGCCTCCTCTCAAATGTCAGATGCTCCAATCTCTTAGTCATCAGGTCAGAAATAATCAAAACAGAAGCAGCTGACACAAGTTTCTGAATTAAGACTAACAGAGAAATGAGAGCAGGGATCCCTATAATGCTGCCACCCACATCACGTAGCGCAACAGCTTTGTTTTGTTCCTCAGTGTCAGCTTTGAAGACAGCAAACAAATGACGGGAATAGTAGCTTTTTTGAGTGGCCTTTATATGAATGAACCAGTCTGACAAATTTAGAAACTTCACAGCTACTAGGGTTCCTGCCCTGAACTAAAATACTTCTAAGAGGAATTCATTAAGTGACAGTCAATTGGAATAGGAAACCAACAATGCAAGAGTGAACATGAGCTAAGAGTCCATGTGGAGAGAGGGACCTTATGTTTGACAGGACAGAGGCACAGTCAGTGAATGGTTGTGAAGAGATGATCTTTGCAGTAACTTTCTGAGTGGATGGGAGAGGACTAGACTGCATTTGTCAAGCCCCAAATGAGAGCAATACTCAGAACATAAATATTTTGGACAAGGATTTTAGGATGTAGAGTATAAAAGTTGAAATACCTCTGTATTTCAGAAGTAAAAGGCTTATATCTCAGATGGGCAAATGGACCAAGAAAGAAGACACTCTCAAATAATACATGTTCATGACAAGTGAACTGTTATTATTAACAATAGTGAGAGAAAGCAGGAAGTAGAGAGGGATTAAGGAAGACATTTAAGAATTCTGGATTAGATATTCTGTGTTTATGGCTAGACATCTATAAGAGACCTCTGTCTCAAAATCAGCCCAGTTTTCTGTTTAATTTGGATTACATTGAGTAAGTCCAGAGTTGAGTGGTAGATCTGTGTAAATATTCAATACAGAGACTGGCACTAAAACTTGGAAAGCATTTCACAGGTAATGGAAGCTATACTCTACAATCCTTATGTATGTAACCATAATTTTGGTAGGAGTTTTTATCTGGTTAAAGACCTCAGGGTTGGTATCTTTGTTTTGTATGATTCCATAAAGACACTCCATGTCAAATCCAGCACTGCCCTGCAATTTTTATTGAAATTTTTACCTCTACAAAATGGACATAAACTGTGGATTTTGGCAATCACTTTACAAGGTATAAATTATGAAAACATGCAGAAAGTGCCATGAAATCAGAACAGTAGCTTTCTACATCCATTTTGCAGAAGTATAAATTACAAATGCAGTCTGCTACTGAATTGAACCAAGAACTAGTACTTATATACAACAAGCACTCTCCTGTTCACCTGTACTGCCGTAATAGGTTATGAAAAGAAAGGCAGTGTCCAAGAACCTTTCTTACTTTTAGGTAAGTATTACATGTGAATAAGAAGGGTCACAAACAACTAATGGGCAGGGCAGGGAGTGAGCCAGGGAGGGAATGGGGTGAGAGGATGAGGAAGGGTAGAAGAGAGAGGGAAAAGCAAATGCCTGTTTAACCAGTAAGTACTTTAAAGGTTCATCCCATTAAACCAGATAATATCCCTGTGGTGTGGGTGGGATAGCAGTGAATGGAAATCTGAGATTTTGCATTACTGAGTGGATATATTTGCAAATATCATAGAAAGAGGTAGTAAACCTTCAGAAAATATAGATCATTGCCTCCATAGCTCCAAAACTTCACTTAGTGTGTTCTGCCCAGTAAAATAGTTCCTCATGTGTATGAAATACACAAATGTCTAGCATCAACAAGTAGCTAAATAAAGAAATCAAAATACCTATTTACAAAACAAATTACATTTCAAGGAAACACCTAAAAATGGCTCATGAACCCAGTATGTATCTTCTCCGAAAAAATAGTGTAACCTGCACTGATACTCCACACAAGCCAATCCAAGATTCTTCCTGTTCAAGTGTTGCTAAGCAACATCACTACCCAGCAGCAGGGATGTGGTATGAAGAGCTGCCTGGCTTTATAATCATTTATCATCTAATCTATAAATGCTTTTCTGAAAAATAGACCAGAATTTTTCAGACTTTGGGGGTTGCTAGCTGGTTTTGTGGTTTTGCTTTAGAAAAAACTATCAGATATAATTTGGATGCTCTGTCTGCCAGAGAGCCTCCCTCTTATACAATTCGGTTTTAAAACTGTCTTGCGTTTATCTTTTCATAGTGAAATCTTTCATTATCTTCCCTTAAAATTGTGTATTTTACAATTAATTCTTCATTCAATTGAACAACTCCTCTTTGTCTGTTTTGTAAAAGGAATGCTGGATAGCAAGTAAGTATTTTCAAATTAACTGATCACTTGCACTAACACAGCACTTTGTACATTTCAGCTGATGTCACACAGAAGTTGTGAGGACTCTAAGACACATCAGCACATGAAAAAGTCTGTTCATCCCAAACAAACAAACTACCTTGCCAAGCTCTGTAACCTGTTACATGCCAATTATTTCCCAAGGATTAAAGTATGTTTGCTTTACTGAAGTGCATAGCTTTTAAGAAAATTAAAATTCTTAGAATAATTTGCATAAGGAAAATCAGATTTGCAGCCTGGGGTACTTTTACTAGATTAGTGTAGAAATGAACAGAAGGGGCTGGACTTCCTTGTCTCAATTCCAGGCAGTCCTGCATACAAATAGGTGCACACACCTCGTGATGCACGTGCTGTGCATCTGGACCATTCTACACAGGCTTACTCACATGGCAAACTGACAAGCAATGTGCTCAGAATAGACTGTCACTGCTTACTGAACACAAAGAACTTACTGTGAGGGCAGGTCATCAACAGTCAGTCCATCCCGTAAGTTCATTCTATTCCAGATGTACAGCATGTAGTCTATACACTTTTGTTCTGCAGGTGAGCAGCAGCTGCCAGATGTATTCCTGGCATTAGGAACACTGAACAGAACCATTGTCCTTGTTCTGGTCACGTGGCTTATGTCTACTTGCTGTGCCTGTGCTGTGGTTTTATGTGCAATAGGTTCCTGCAGGGACAGAAGCCACTTGCCTGTCTTTTTTTCTGGAGACCCTTTGGCTGTGTAAGAAGTGCTTCAAATATATATTTATGTGTGAATATACATTTAGATAGGTTATTGTCAATCTCTCAGCCCTTTTACTGAGATAATATTTTGCATTTAAATAAATATTTTTATTTCTTGCTTTGCATACTTACAGCCATCATCCATAAGAAGACCACATATACTGAAACCAGAACTACTGTATTTTTTTACCTGAGATTAAAGACAATATAACACCATATGTAAGTGATATCATTCTATGGCTTCTGCTTGGGGCCCTTCCACTGCACTATGAGAGTGTCTCTCTATAGGTAAACCTTGTTTTTCATGATCCAAGGATGTGTGATATGAAGTTTTCCCCTCAGTTGGATCCATACATGTCCATTCTGCAAGCCATACATATCTCTTGTTTATCCTTGTCTCATCTTGATAGAAGCAAATCCAGGTATGTCAGGTATCTCAACACTTTGTGCCAATCAGTGTCTTGGAATTTCAGGATCATCAAGTTTCAAGAAATAGGTACAGCATGGCTTGCTCTACCACTGTCCAAGATTTAGGACCTTCCAGATGCAGCAGCTCTAAGCTGCCAGGTTCTCTGTTGTTCCCAACAGTAGTCAGTGCTACCCAGAACACTGCATGTATTCTGCAGCTCTGGGGTATGAAAGCACCCTTCTTCTCCCTAGTATCTGTATCCTGGACAATGATACTGTACCAGCCCCTTCTCTCAACACAGTCCCCACAAGAGCAACTTCAGCCGGAGGCTGCTATGCAGTGTCTTGCAGCTGATCAGCACAACTTGGCCACCCTGCCAAATCAAACTCTGCTCTTGCAACCACTTCTTATGGGGTTTAAAGTCTGATATGTAAAAGTGCAGTCCTGAAGAAAATAAACAAACAAAACAAAACAAACAACGACAAAAAAACTCCCACATAAATTCAGCCAACTCAAAACACAAAGGAAAACACATTACTTCTAAGGACCTACAGAATATATTGCAAATTACACTGCATGACCAACAAAAGAAATAAAATGTGTAGAACAACTGGCTATTTTATTACCATATGCCTTAATGCTCTACTACACTATAAAATATGTGAAACAACTGAACCAGATGTTGTACGTCTGTGTGTAGATGGAAGCAATATACTGGTAACATTTCTGTAATAATACAGGAATGGTGCCAGACTACTCTGTCAGCAGTCAACCTTATTGTCTAATGGCTTTAACACCTCACCACTTACTGATCTCAGACTGAGTCTTGTTCCCAAGAAATCAGTTTCTCATTCTTGGGGGCTTACATGTAGCTGTAACTTTTGATCCATGCTGTGACGGTTTCAGGTTTGAGGAATTCTGTACTCTGCATGCCAGCACATATTTTCTTTGCAGAAACTGCTTTGTTATGCTAAACATTCAAAGTTAATGGATGTATTGGTTCCATGTTTGAAAATACTATGATTTTTTTTATTTGATGTCCAACACAGTGGACATCAAATAAAAAATTGGCTGTGCAAAAGAGTTCGTCTACTGTCCTGGTTACAGAGAAAGGGGTAGAGTTTAGTGCTCTGTGTGTGACCAAGTTGTTCATTCTATACCAAGACATCATCGCTGGGGCTGCGGGTTTCAGCAGGAAGAGACAAGGTGCCAGACCATAAGTGAGTCATCATACCTCGCTCTCTCCAGCAAAGGGAATGTCACCATCAATCCCTGCAAACTCAGTTCCTCTGCCACCCACCAGTTGCCCCCTCACTTTTTCTCCAGTGTGACTTCAGACCTTTGGTGCTGAAAGGGACGGCGGCGCCACTCCCACGCATGGTGCTGAAGGGACAGCTCTGAGACACGGCAGAACCCAGACAGGCCAGGGTGACACGGAATTAGCACTGGAGTGGGAACATTTCGGAGTTAGAAGTGGCAGCTCAAGCCACTGCACAGGTCTGAGCTCAGCAAAGCGGCTGCATGACGCCTACTCAGACCACCTTGCTTACAGGGGTTTCTTTGTCCTTGTTTTTCATTGTTTTCATGCTGGGAACGGGGGAAACGTTAGCTGTAGGAACTCCCCCACCACATTGCCTGTATTTCATGACTACCATGTGGGTGGTGCAAGGCAACAGTCACCATATTGCCTTTTTTTCCCAAATACCACATGGCACAGGGCATGGGAATGGTTGCCACATTGCCTTTGTCTGGGGAAACCACACAGATGCATCCTACAGGGAGCATCCACCATCTTGTTCTGGTTCTCAGGAGAACGCCTTTTTGTGGATAAAACACCTTCTCGTTTTCTGTATACTTTGCTATTAATGTTGCTGTTGTTACTGTGTGTGTCTTTTTCCATTACTTTGTGCTCTCAGTAAATTGCTATTTCAAGCCCTGGTATCGCCTTTTTTTTTATTTTGTCCCTCCCTTACTGAAAGTGTCAGGGAAAGGGAAGTGCCATATTTGGAGTTTAATTCCCTGCTGATCTTAAAACCAGCACATCCACAGAATTAAAATATGACTCAAGACATCCATGATTCAGTAGAAATTCCATTAGTTATAACTGTTATGGAAAGATCATATATCACCAGCATGCTAAATTTCGCATTATCGTATGTGCTGAATAATGCCAAGTTTCTTAGAGACAGACAAAAGTCCTTTCTCCCAAGCATGGACCCAAGAGATATTCAAATTCTGATGGAGGTACTGCTTCAGAAATAGTCAATAATAAGCCAGTTTCCCAAGGGGAAAGAGCCTTGTGCAATGTCCAATTCGAAAAGGCTCTGCTCCAGATAACACTTTGACATACATTAGTTACAGGGTTCCTCCTCCCTCATTGTGATGTTTTATCCCCTTCTCCCACTTTACATGTCTGGCAGCCTGGTATCACACCCAGGGAACAGCTCAGCTCTGCAAGCAGACCCACACAGGAATCCCTAGCTGCCTTGTTATTGGAACATGCCTGGAAGGACCCTGCAGTTTCTACAAATGTCAGGAATAAATATGGCAGCAAAAACACAGTTTTAAGCCTTGTGCAGGAGACATTTAGGGATTCTTGAAGAGGATTTATGAACACATTTTCCCATGTGCCCCCCCAGTTGTTTATGCTAAGACACGCAGGTGGCAGGTGCCACAGCCCAGGCCAGCATGATGTCTAGAAACATCTTCAGAGTCAGCAGAACTTGTTCTTAAACATGACCTAACATGGAGAAATTGTTACCTCATGCTTCCCAAAATTGCATCAGCACTTTGGTCAGAGTACAGTTGGATTTAGTGGTGTTTTGTAGAGGTATGCAGAACACAGTCTGACAGAGCAAGGTATGAGAAAGCTCCCCAGATCCCCTCAGTTACCAGCTCTAAAGCCAGCCATGAGCACACCCCCACCTGCTATCCATAAACCTCCTGTTGCATTATTCATACAACTGGTCCAAGTGCCCTTGATCACAAGTTAAACTTCCAGCTTTGTCTGCCATTTCCTCACAGCCTAGGTCTTCACACTTCGGTGTGTTACACTGCACGTGTGATGTAAAATGTTTCTCAGCTTATGTAATAGAACTCCGTAGCCAAGATTGAAGCTGCTCCCATCAGGATGATGGGGTAAGTACAGTCACTTTCATAAGTACAGTCACAGAATCACAGACAACAACCTGACCATTTTATGGCCCACAGAGCAAGCTCCTGTGCTGCAAACAGAACTGGCAGGAATAATCGAATGTCACTGCCTGCTGGCCAGCCAGGAAAAGCTTTTTATCATGACACATGACGGAGAATGTGAGATTATGTCTGCTCAGTCTCTCAAGCCCACTCTCATTCTAGTTGTGAAGGAAAGGGAACCCTTGGGAAAGGGTTTTCTTGGAGATGGGAGGCACACTATTTTTGGTTTTGCAGCTTTGAGGACTGTCTCAAGTAGCATCAATCAATTACAGAAAACTTAGCAACAAATTGAAAATCACTAATGGAACACTGCAGTTGATCATCACTATTAGTAGCCAAGAATCATGCATAATGTAGCAGCTATTGTTAATTGCACAGGTACCCAGTTATTTAAATAAATAGGTTTTGCAGATATTTAAAATGCATGGCAGGACAGCATAATACACTGAGTATTTATCAACACTCTCTCTAAAGTGAATATGTTATGAGGCACTGCAGATTCTTTTTGGAAATGCATCAAAACAAGTCAGAGCTCTATTATATCCATTCTATTTTAAGAATATATTACATAACATGCCATTTTTAATGGATAAAATAGAGAATCTTTAAAGAGTGATATATAGCCCAGAAGAAGTATGATGGAAAAAGATCAGAGGAAAAGCAGAGGTTTCCTCCTTTTTTTTTTTCTCCTTCAGTTTGCCATCTCTGTATTTGACAGTGCTGCAGGTGGTCAGCTTAATTATTTTCTCTTCTGTAGCTAGTCAGTCTGTCAGTTCCCATTCTTGTTTCAAAGGTCATGGCAGCAAAGGAGGGTGGGGGGAAAGGAAGGAAATTGAATAGGGCAAACCCAAAATCTGACAGAACTCTCAAAGGCAATAATGAATTTACATGTTAGATTCACATTTCTATTGGCAAAGACCTCACAAGTGTCAAGAAATATAAAGCAAGGTATTTTTCCCTTATTTTGACATGCTGTAATAACATCACCTATGTAAATGAGAGGCAGAAACTAATTATTTTTTCAAACCCTGTACTAATGAGAAATGGACCAAGATGTCAATGAGTTAGTCAAATTATGGAATGAATTAGATTTCACCTTTTATGTTGCATCAAATTCCAGCTGATTTAATAATTCTTTTGAAATTCTTGTCTTGCTTTACAACCAAACACATTTCTTGGACATTAGGCTTCTATTTCATGAAGAGACCCTTATGTCATTAATAGGAGTATATCCAAATAAGAGCATGGTCTCTTGGTTGAGACCTCACTATGGGTGAACAGATTGTCTCATCAAAACACAAAAATAAAAGTTGTTTCAAGTAGAACCCCAAGTAGAATCATTTATATTTGAGCACTTCAGATTACTTTCAAGCACCCTTTCAAGAACTTCATTCCCTTTATAGCTCAAAAGAGGCCAAGCCTTAGATGGTTCACAGATGTTCATTCTTTAAATTATTGAGCACTTCTATTACATACTCAGGAGTTCCTATTAAGATAAAGTCAAAAAATTCCGTCTTCTTAATATTATGCATGTTTTGGATGGAAATGTAGTGTTGGCTACATATTTGCGTGTTTATAACATGATGATTACTGAAGTGCTGTGCATAAACATGTTATTGTACTGTATTAATTCAGAACCTTATTCCTTTAAATTAACAAGATTATTTGCAGTTGAAGACACTGCTACAAAAATAACACAGACCTAACCATCATAGCAGTAACTACAGATAAATAAAGCAAAAAGTGGGACAGCTGACTTCTCAATAAGAAAGACAGCTGGAGTATTAGTCAAGAATAGCTAAATGGACAAAGGCTCAGTGTAATCCCTACAAAAGAAAATAATGGAAAAGAAACTGCAGCACAGTAACCGTAAACAAGTAAGTGAGACAGGAAAAATAGGCAATGAACTTTAAAAAAAAAAAGGCAACTAATACAATTTACCACAAAGCACATTTTTCACAAAAAACGTAACAATTTCTGAATACATTAGAGCAAGGCACCTGCTCATTGGACCTTCACACTCTGAATCAAAGATTGTAGCACGTTTCATTGAGTCAGTGTCCTGGTTTGGGCTGGGATAGAATTAATTTTATTCATAGTAGCTGGTATACAGCTACATTTTGGATCTGTGCTGAAAGAACTGCTGAAAATAGAGATTTTTACCTATCCCTGAGCAGTGCTTACACAGAATCAAACCCTTTTCTCCTTCTCACACCACCCCACCAACAAGCAGGTTTGGGGTATCCAAGAAGTTGGAGGGAATCCAGGTGGAGCAGCCGACCTCAACTGACCAAAGGGATATTCCATAAGATATGGTGTCATGCTCAGCATATAAAACTGGGAAGAGAAGAAGGAGGAAGAAGGGGTGTTCAGAGCTCTGGAGTTTGTCTTCCCGAGTAACAACTACATGTGATTAAACCCTGCTTTTGTGGGGATGGCTGAACACCTGCCTGCCCATGGGAAGTGGTAAATGAATTCCTTGTTTGTCTATGCTCGTGTGTGTGGCTTTTGCTTTACCTATTAAATTGTCTTCTCTCAACCCATGAGTTCTCTCATTTTTGCACTTCTGATTCGCTCTCCCATCCCACCAGAGGGGAAGTGAGCAAGCAGCTGTATTGGCATTATTTACTGACTGGGGTTAAACCATGACACTCAGCTTTCAAAACCAGAATTTTCTGTTCAATATGGAAAAGCAGCAGTAAGCATGCCACTTCATATCACTTTAAGGTTTTTTCCTAAATGCTGCTAGATACTATAGTCTTGCTGCCAAGGTGCATTTAAATAAGTAAAATAACTATGATATCATATATCTTTATGATAGTCTCCTAGTCTTTCTAGAATATTAGCCCTTTTGCTGAAAATCTGAGTGACTTAGATACATCTGCTAAGAGTTGAAAAAAACCTGTGAGCATTAAAAATTCTCATTCTTTAAATTCATTTTTTTCCCTGATCCCCAGGACACAGCCAACTTAACATCACTTTAGCATGACCCAAGATTTCTAAGCTGCAAAGGGCTTAGTTAGTGGAATTAAAGTGCTTGCTGAAGTACTATCTATTGAGACTTGGGAGCACGCTTCCTATAACACAGAGCCACTTCTTGCCAGGGTAAATGAATGCAGTTACCCTAATTAAAACTAATGGTTACCTTAAACTAACAGTTAACCTCACTATGGCAGCTGAGGGCTTAATCTTTGAAGACATTAGAAAATACACTTCCAAATGACTGATATTTTCCAAGTATATCATGATAAGTCATGATTTCTTTCTCTGACATTCTGTTAATTTCCATAGTCAAGCTTCCTTTTGTGACTCAAAGTAGTTAAAGGCAAAGATTGTCACTGATGACTCAGAGTAGCAGAGAAAAGTGAGCCAGAAATGTCATACGGAGGCGGTACTGGAAGACAGACTTCTATCAAAGGTACAAGCAACCCCTTTCTGCTTAAATGAACAACCTTACCTTTATTTTAGTTATCTAATGCTTGGCACAACAGTAGATCAGCCAGCACATCATCATTGCCCTAAAAGTGATGTTCTCTTGAAGAAGGAAATTACGTGCTGTCAGAAAACACAGTAGGAAAAAAAAATTTCATAGCAAATCATGTATGATCAACAACTCTGTTGTCTGGGCTAGCTCATGCACTCCCACTGATACATGCTTTCCTAAGCAGAAGGCAAGGTACCAAAGACAGTACAGTAGCAGTATCAGTGAAGTTGGGGCAGAATTACCAGGCTTTTATCATCTCTTTCAAGAGGTAATTAGACACCAGGTGTAGAACTACGACATAAGCAAATAATCATTGTTCCTTCAATCACAGAAATGCTAACATTTTTGGCCATCTCCAGGCAAGTATGAAACACTGAAAGATCAGCTGCAAAATTAGTTGTTCTTGGAAGACGGGTATCTTCAGAGTTTATCAACTTTATTTCTCAGGTACTCTGTGATCCTAATTTCTGTAAATTCAATATTTTTAATAGTGAGAGGAAATTGGTAATTTATTAATTGGTTAATAAATTAAATTTAAATTTAATTAATTTAGATTAGTTAAAACTAGCAAGTTCAACAGTACTTCAGCTGTCTGGATATCCATGTAGCAATGCAACAATGTTGACAGCAAATCTGCCAAAGTAGACCTAATCAAACACTTCCAGAAACGTGTCGGCTTAATTTCCAATCTGAAGTATTTAATGTAGTTTTGCAATGCCATGAAACGGAGAGAATGGATATTATCTAGTTTGTTTTGTGTAAAGAAGTAAAGGAAATTAATTGCTTAGTGTCACTTACTGTCCTAGTTTCAGTCAGGAGTTTAGTGTCATCCAGTACCACCTCAGGTCATTGCCAGGGGCATGGGAAAGGGACTTTCTCTGGCTTCTGAGAAGAAGGGTCTGGCTTCTGGTTGAAAAAACCAAATGTCAGAATTGTCCACCACTGTTCACCGTCTTGGAGTCTTCAGTGAGCATTTCACATGTAAATCACCCTCTCTTTTGTACACTTTTGTT
The DNA here is from genome assembly GCA_013399875.1 of Gymnorhina tibicen. NCBI lineage: Eukaryota > Metazoa > Chordata > Aves > Passeriformes > Artamidae > Gymnorhina > Gymnorhina tibicen. Next base: position 185,308 of record VXAZ01000687.1, on the reverse strand, counting down.
ATTAGTATTGTTGTCTGTTTTCTTATCTCATTGCTGTTTCCACTAAGCTGTTCTTTTCTCAACCCTTGTTCTTTGTCTTTTGTGCCTCCAATTCTCCTTTCTGGCCACCCTCACAGGGTGGGGAGAGGAGCAGAATGGAGGTGGAGAAAGGGGAGCAAGCAAGCAGCAATGTGGTTTGGAGTCTTGGTGGGAGAACTAAGTTGAGGCAGCAACTTGTGAAATTTCACCCAGGTACACTGAGCGTTTTATCTACCTAAGAAAAAGAAGGCCTCAGAGCCAATTGATCCTGAAAGATAAAGAATCAAGAAATGCCACTACCCCCATTAACAGAAGTTGCAGCCTTAGGGATAAGGGAAGAAATAGCCCAAGCAGACAACAAAGGAAACCAGTGAAAATTAACACCCCACACACTAATATTGTAACTGGATGAATTTCCCATGAGGGGTGGGAAACTTAGACTGTAAGGGTATAATTGCCCAGGGATCCCTCTTCAGAGTCACATGGCTTGAGCTGTTCCTACCACTGTGTCACCCAAATAAATTATCTTATTGTACTTAAAGACTGGGATTTTGCTACAGGATACCTGAGGTAGAGAAGCATCATTACCAGTTTGCTTCTTTTAAAGATGAACAGGCCTAGTGCAGTCATAGCCTTGGCATACATGAAGAACAAAAATGACTTCAAAATAAACTGAAAAGCAATCTGGATAACACTAGTTATGTTTATTCAAACAAACTCAGTCAATTCCTCTTCCATTTTATTCCCTATCTCATTTATAAGAGACATTAAAAACAGGATATAATTTATGATGATGCCCCATAAATGCAATAGGAGTATAAAAGCTGCATGTTTAAGTGTTAAGAAAGTCAGTGTGGAAGTCCTGAACAGCTAAAACCTACAAACTTGAGCAGCTTAAAATTGTTGCCACAAGTCTACAGGATAATGATGGAAAGAAAAGAAAACAATTGCACAGGACAGCGTTGAGAAATGAAACTGCTACTTCTTTTTTCATCTAGATTATAGTTTTCCTCTTCTCTTGCTTTTTCCTGCTTCCTTTACTCTTTCTATCCCTTCTCCTCCCTTCCTCACTTAATAGTGATTTCATGCTCTGTTTGCAGGCTTATTCTATTTTGTTTCAGCCAACCACTTAATGTCCATCTGTGTCAAAAGGAGCAAATGAAAATGTGAACAGCCCACGCCACATTCAATGGCAGTACATCTTTGCTGCCAGTGGTCTGGAGAGTCTCAATCCAGCTTTGTATTAACAGATCATCTATTAATGTACACAGTACTTAGGAGCTCCTTGATTCTAGGACCACAGCATCACAATCACTACCCCAAGGCAGAAACTGACCTCATGTTTTGACCACTAAACCGGTCAAGGGAGAAAAACAAAGCTGTAGGGCTAGAGTGACCAATCTCACGTATCAGTGAGAGCAGCAATACTGAACAGCAGATGCAGCCAATAAACACTGTTCACACAAACTGAAATTCATTTTTGTGATATATCCAATCAATAATGAATAGCAAACAAATTAATGAGATCCAAGGTCTGTTTACAAAGCACAAACAAAAAGACTGAAACTGAACATATTAATTATTTTCAGCTAGGAGTTTCACTACATTTAGCACTGATTTGAATGATTTGAAAAGAGCTTACTATAAATGCACAAATCTCTGCTCCTTCAAGCCTGTTCAAGGAAGTTGAACAAGTCCTGAACTACATCTTAAGCAAGTATCTGAACCACTGACTCACCCAATACTCAGGGTGGTGTATCTCCAGTTAGTTTTTGTTATGGGAGGAATGTCAAAAGTTTCAACTGAAAGAAGGAAAAATTAAATTACATAAAGCAGGAATATGTTTTCAATTTTTAAAATAACTTTTAAAATTCTTTGTACAGTGCTTTGAGATCTGTGGATGAAATATCCTGAGTGAGAGTGAGGTATAATTATTAGTGCCTCCTGATGGAAGAAATGTCTTTTATTAGGAATTTTTTATGGTGAGTGGAATGTCTGGGCTCATATTCAGACTATAAATTCTGGGCATTTTAACATAAGAGTGCTAAATGAAAAAAAAATGTTAATATGAATATAGCATTCCTTCTCCGAGACTTAATTTCCTACTGCTTCCACACTAATTTATATCTAGAAACTTACTAAGAAAAAACTTAGAGATCACAAGAAGAGATTCCCAAGAACAGGTGCAGTACCAATAGCTCTGTTGTCATAAAACAAAAGGGTAGTGATTTCACTGATATATGATATGGTTAGAGTTAGCTGCGGAGGACTAAATAAAGTACCCTTCCCTGTAAAGAACAGTGATTTCTGATACAGGTGCACCATTAAATAACATCTTGAGTTAGCACTAATCATTTTTTTTCTCCAAGCTGCATATATAATATAAAGTGCTTACCTGTATCCTTCCTAATATCTTTCAATGCTAGCCCAGGTGATGTAGACCTGTAGCAGCAAACATGTTGGATTTCTGAGCTCCAGTAGAAGTACTTTGTGCTGGTTAAGATCCAGGGATGCTGCTTATCTGCCAGAGATGAGCCATCCTCATGTGTCATATAATGTGCTCATTCACCTCTCCCACCACTCTAACTTGCTCTTAGTTCACTGAGGGAAAACAAGTAATACAGCTACTTGAGTTGACTCAGAGAAAAGTCAAGGAGGGCATCACAAAACCCCCTTCAATTACAGGTGTGCTATGCCACTCAATTTAGCACTCAAATTATGGGTAGCTGAGCTAGAAGAGATGGAGCAGTTTAGCCTAAAGAGCACTGAAAAGAGATCCTAAAAATCCACAGATCCTATGAAGTTTTGTCATTGCTCCTTCACAATGCAGCTGTAGTACTCCCAGATCTAGATCAGCTCTCTCTAATGACTACTTAATGGAGTGAGTACATGCTGGAAGAAGCTACACAGGGAGGTGGGATCTGCTTGAGATATGGCCACATTGTCCTCATATGACACCTATTAACCCAACCGTATCAGGTCAGCACGATCTGAAGGGTGGAAGTGTGTAGACTGATGCCTACCCAAAACCAGCATCCAGATGAAAGAAGTTAAGTATCATCCCAAATCTATAGATATGAAGTATTATATAGCAAATTACACCTTCAGTAAACACCAGATGCCTTTACTTGGATGGGTAGAATAACCTGAGATCCCCTGGAGATAACCTGAATCCCCTGGAGAGGGGAATTCTGTATGAAGATAAAGTTAGGTCTATACTTGAAAATACTGAGATGGGGACTGAAAAGTAGAGACTTGTTATAAGGTATCCAGAACAGGCTAAACTGGGATCTAAGATGTTTGGTTCATTGGCCACGTCTCGTCTAATTGCATTACTGCACTTGAAGACTGGGAATTTTGTTGACTGTATGAGCGAGGTCCCAAGTGAATGTGTTAATCTACAAGAAGAAGAAGAAGAAGAAGAAGAAGAAGAAGAAGAAGAAGAAGAAGAAGAAGAAGAAGAAGAAGAAGAAGAAGAAGAAGAAGAAGAAGTAGTTCAATCAACTAGAAGTGTTCTTGTAGCTTTCTTGGTAAGCTTTCACATCCAAAATTTTATTTTTACCAACAATTATTCTGGGGCTTATATTTCATATTCTCCCTTTTCCCTGTCACCTCAACATAAACCTATTAAAAGTATTTCAGAATAGCATCTATCTGTGCAAGTGATAGTCTGCCAGGTTCTATCTTGAGGTGCACTATGAATCAAAAGTGTATAGAAAAGAAAAAAAGGAAGAGCAAACACCATAGGCACAGTGATAAATCTGCCTGGTTTTGTGTAAGATAGATATTAATTTCAGTTCAAGCACTAAGAGGAATCAAATAGAGCTATCATTCATTACAGTGTTGGGAAACTCAGAATTTTTAGACCAGCCAATTTCATGGAAATGTGCTGTATGTTTTTTATGTATTTGTATTTCCGTTCCCTCAATAAATTAGACAAACTAAAATGCTAAGTGAAACTCAGCCTCAAACAAGGTCAAGTCTGGTGAAAATACTGTGTTTTTAATGAGCTTTGAATCCCAAATATAATTTAACTTAAATTCACCTATTTGACTCACTTTCTCTAGATTGATCCACGTTTATGCATCAAAAGCACAATATATGACTGTAGGATGGGAAATGTTGTCAGTGAGCTGGAAACCGTTATAAAACAAATCCTGTCTGCATAAGTGGACAATGAGGTTAAATTGGTCTCATGTGCAAACAAAAATTGCTAGTGACTTTGGCTGTCTTCACTATGGTTACATGATACCAGTCACTGGGTATCTACATTACGTACAGAGACCTAATCACTAGATTAGATGTGATACATAATCTAAACATGAGTATCTGAAAATCTAGCCTTTTCAAAGAATCTTAAGATAATAGCTCAATTTTAAGATGTTTAAAGTCAACAATCATCTTTGAAAACATTGCAATGTGTTCTATCCAACAAAGTTACAGGGAAAGCTTACTAAAATGAAAAGCTCATGTTTAAATTATTCGTTCACTGATAGTGCGTGTGATTCTAGATACCACAATAACCATATGTTTTCAGGTAGCATTAGCATGCTAACGAATCCTGTCCATCACTGTTTGTGAATCGTTAATGCATTCTTAATATCTGATACACCAGAACCTTAGGGTGCAAAGTTCTATTAACATGCTAATGTATCTTGTCCCTGCTTGCTTTAGAATTAGAAAGAGTAGGTGTTAGCCAATACAAGACTATTTTTCATTTTGCTAAAGCCATTAGCACTAAGAAAAGAAATAGAGATACTGTCTGCCAATCAACATTTCTTATCAACTAAAAGGTAAATATAACAAAAATACTGCCTGTAAAGCAGTATGGGGGAAAGTCAAGCTACCACAGCACCTAACTAACCGCCCCACCAATTATTTGCATTTAGCATGTGCATCTGGAAATTTGGCAACTGGCTCTATGTTTCATGGCCCAAAAATCTCAATTATTCTGAGTGTCTTAAAACTTCAGTATCATGAATTTAAAAAGGAGTAATGAAGTATCTCTGTTTCAAATTCAGAACTTTCCTTCGCAAATATTACTCCACCCACAGAATTTGCTTTGAATACAGTATCTTAGCTCTCCTTCAATTTTCTGGAAGATATAAAGGACTGTTTCTTTCCACTCATTTGAAGGTGAGTTACTCGCTGAAATGAGTGAAGCTGCATTGGTTTAAAAACAAGATCAGCTATATTAAAAAGCAGGCCACTGATAAAGAATGCAGTTGCACAGACCATATTTTCAAGTATTTTACAGAGGGGAAAAAAGAGTGTCAGCACCTTGCTCCATACACATAAGTGGGAAGTCAAAGGAGGAGTAGCATAAAAGATCTGCACCAACTTATGGATTTGACTTCACGAGGGGAAATAGGACAACAGCAACGCTGTTCACCAGCTGCCATGTTAATTAAGGGTCATGATACCCTCTGAGGAGTCTTGATGAGCACTGAAAAGCTGTCTGATTTTGGCAATGCATACAGCAAAGAGGTCAAAACTTATGGGGCTAGTGTGTCCCAATTTCTTCCTGATAAGAGAAATTGTCCTTTCATATATATCCCTTAGGCAAAGACAGACACCTGATATACAGCAAGGATTAGAGGAGAATCAGTCCCCAATGCTGGAGATGCACAAAATAACAATGCTTTTTACACAGCCTTGCTTATTCTATGAATCCATTCAAAGAGCCAGCTGCAATCCTGTTTTGGAATTTGTGAGGAGTGCCTTAATGAAAATTTTTTGTATATTAAGTAATGATTGTAATATTTTCTTCTCATGCGACACATTTCTCTTGTCCCACTCTTTAACAGAAAACACTGGAGATTGTTTTGGTGGCTTGAGTTATGAATCAGCATAGAGCAAAAAGTAGAAAGACACTCTCAGTCAAACCTAGACAAAAGCAAAATTCCTTTATACTTCTGTTTGTGATCCTCTTATGTACAGTTTCTCAAGAGCAGTTGAGTATTACCAATACTTTTGCCATTCAAATTTTCTTGGCTTCAAAACTAAAATCCAGAAATACCTGCCAAACATGTATTTTGCACTTTTTATTTGCAGAATTTCCACCTTTCACAGAACTGTTACGTTACCCATGTCATCAGATAAAAGAAACATGCACACAGTATCTGTCTGTGTTCACTTACAGGGTTCAAGAAATGACCAATCATTTAAAAATTCACAGATTGGATAAAATTAACAAACCAGTGAAATTTGTAATAGGCAAGTGGGTAATTCATAAAGAGAAAAGGTGATATTGATATCAATTATTCATTGGAAATTATTTGCTTAACTGTACTGCAGTCAAATTTCTGTTCAACTCCAGAAAGGAACCATTATACATTCATTCTTGTTTGCATCCTAATTAGTTTTTAAACCTAGCTTAGCAATGCAATATGCCACTACATCATTTAGCTTGGTGTAACTTAACAGACATGTGAAAGACAATTGGACATCTTGATATCATGACAGACATTGCAATATCTCAGTATATATCAAGATATCAGACAAAAAGAGAACTGGTAATTTACAGGATATAGGGGAAAGAAATATCTGTCTCCTTTTAAACAGAAAATAGATTCTAACATCTATGATCCAATCACTGAGCCTTATAAAATGGCTAGACAGGGTAATACATATTCTCAGGTTTGCATTTGCTTCCTTCACAGATAAGCAATGAGCACTGGCTCAAGCACACTGAGCTGTGTTATTAGACTGACAATATCCAATTAAAGTTAGAGTGCAGGGGAAAATTTTCAAGTTATTTTATCATTAGAAAGCCTCAAAGCTTATACATGCATATGTTGCATGTTCAAGTGACAGATACAAAATGGGAGAGTCAATAGCAGCAAACACTGTGACTAAAATATAACAGAGTATGGATATTGTTTGTAAAGCAGCACATATTCCTGGCTATCTGTCATACTGCACACCTGACCTACCATACACAGGTACTGTTGCTAGTTATTACTATTTTATCCTAAGTTTCAGAGACCTGGTACTTGTCCAGAGAGTCTTAATCCCCAGAGATTTGTGATGGTGTGGGAGGCTCAAGTGAAAGAAAAATACATATGTTTTGTAGTTGAAGAGCAAAGCTTGAAAATAAGCATTTTTTAAAAGCTCAAACAACAGCAGCAAAATATTTTTTTTTTAAAAAATGAGCATATTGTTTTAAATATCACACGAATTTATTTTAAACCAAATGCTTGACCCATGGGGGCTCAGATCCAGAAATGCCAGTAGATTATGAACTGTGGCTCTGGGGCTCTGAGATAATGCTAGAACCCTGTCTCATCTGGCTGTGGTATCTGTCTTCCACACATCCTACAGAGCTATACTTTCTAAGGGCTTCAAGACAGGAACAAGTTATGCATGGATACTGTGCTGCATCATGTATATAAGTAAAATTATAGCTAATTTTTTCAATGTATGACAGGAAAAATAGAGTGAAGCATAGGCAAGACCAAGTCCTTCAGTCATCCAAATGAGGGACCCAGCCAAGGCCAGCAGTAAATCTTCTCCAGGCCCTGACCTTGGATTTTCTTCCATAGAAACCAGGGCAGAAGGAGAGGATGATGCACACATACGTCTCACCCCAGCTCAGAATCAAGGTGCAACAGGGGTATCTGCCTGGACAAGAGAAGGGGAGACTTATCCAGAAACTCAGTTTGGAAATATCTTACTGAACCTGTAGAATGTTAAGGCTTAATGCTGTGTTGAAATCTGTGGTGAGGAATCTAAAGTTTGTCCTTCCCTGTTGATAGAGATATACACAAATACAAAAAGTCTAAAATGAAGGTAACTTTTTCTTGTGTTCTTCATATCCTACACTATCTCTAGATTTCATATGAATCCCACAAAAAAAAAAGTATTCTTGTCTGTGAAATGATACCACATGGTTCTAAATTATTGCTGGTTTTCTATTTCTATGCTTATTCCTTTCTAGTGTTAAACATCTCTCATTTAGATGGGATTTTGTAGTTTTCTTGTTTGCCTGGTTCTTAATATGCAAATTTTTTTCACAAACAATTAAATTGAAGAACATTTTGTATTTTCAATGAAGATTTAAACCCTCATTACCCTATTTTTTATCAAAATAGTAATTTCAAATAAATTAAGGTACTTTGTTCATTGATTCATTATGCAATTAATTTGGTTTTGTATTCTGCACACATCCTGATGAAAGATTAACAATCATGTACCTCGCATACACTAAGGTGGAGGCAGAACACTTCTCCTTCAAATTAGTATACTGAAATATTAATATAAATAAAGCAGGAATGGTTGTAAGACATTTTCATAAGGTGTTATAATGCTGTCTGAGTGACAAGGAATGATTTTACAATGCATGCAGAGTATGCGCCACTCAAAGTCTAGAGACGTGGACTGAAAGTCTTTCTGATATCAACAATAGTTTTTTACCTTTTAACTCCAATTTTGTGATACAGTTTAATTCAATTTTCCAGTATTATTACATTGTTTCTGATAAAAGATGAAAATATTTGCATTTTCAAATACTCTCCTTCCAAAATACATTCAATTCCTGGTTTCTGTTTTATTCCTTTAGTATTCTTTTGTGGTATTGATGACACTATCATAAGATATGGTAGTCTAAACTTGAATATTTCCTAACTTTTCTTTCAGTAGCCTTAGTAAAGAAGCTGTTTTGATACAGTTCACATTAAGTGGAATATTTTTATCAGTTGACTTGTTTCAGATCCAGTCTTTGAAAAGAAAACTCATAAAAGCAGGGCTGGAGAAGTCAGACCAGAAATTAAATGCCCATTCATCTCCCAGGAACTGAAATAATAAGAAAACAGTGGCTGGGTTGTAACAGTCATATTCAAAGAACACAGCCTAGGCAAGCTTTGTAGGTAAGGTAACATCTTCTACCAGATCAACTGAACTTCTTAAAGGCTGATCCTGCCAATTTTTAGAAATTATAGGGAGAACTGAACTATAAGATTGCTGGCAATTTTTAATTTTTCTAATGGTTACAGAATTTGACAATTGTGTAATTTATATATTATAAAATACTTTAACTGTGGATTCATGCTGAAACACTGATCAGATTCCCAGATGCTTCTGAGCTTCTGATCTGAAATTCTGTTCTATACTCTCAAAAAATGTCATTTTCAGGAAAGGATCTATTTAAGTACCATGATTCAGGCTAAAATAATTCAGGTTTTGGTAAAGAAACGTAAACATCCTTTTTTTGACAGCTTAACTTTCATTATAGTACTGTAATAGCACATCCCCTCTGAAGTTTAATTCTATAGTCTCAGGATTTGATAAAGAAACACCAGACACATTTTCACTTTCATCTGCTAAAGGCTTTCATTTTCTCTCCTGTTCCAATACCCAGCTAAGGTGGAGTTCATTCCTGTTGCAAGTACTGCAACGTTTGTTTCTATCACTTTGAACAAAACCAAAGGAATGATGATATGCAGCTCACTGACTTCAGAAGATGCAGGGGATATTCCTTCTGTAACAGCTGAAAGAAAGGTATTTATAGCTATAAATGTCTCTGAAGTAGATCATAACTTTACAACAGAGAGGGCAGACATTTTCAACATGTCCAAAACTAAAATTTTCATGGACTTCAGTGTATAATAAACTAGGGCAAGATATCTCACATATTCTCAGACCTAAAGAATCCCTTTTATTATGAGGTTCTCAGGCTCAAAGTCCTTCCACTGAAAATTGTTTTCTATTTTGGCTCTAGAAAGAAAGAGCAAGTCACACCCTGGACCTGTGTAAATTCCAGTGTAATTTCTTGTCAGACTTGATTTTCTACCATTTTAAGATGTATTGTTGGCATGCAGAAAGGACAGGGAGAAATCTGGACAAGTTTTCTAAATGGAAGCATTGTGCTAAGGAACGCAAGAAAAAGTTACAGCAAATATAACTTTTTTCTTATATCTCCCACTAATATTTATTTGTTCTTTAGTCTACCTCCTCAAGAAATACTGCACATCCAGCCCACAACCTTTGTCCTCACTGGAGGAAGTAACATGTAGTTACTGATTTGATATAATTTACCTGTTGAAGCTCATTCAGTGTATTTTGAAGCCAAATGAAGATTTCTATTGACAGTGGTAGGCACTCAATTGATACGATCACAGAGAAGAGAGAAGACATTTCATACAAATTACTGTAATACCTGAAAATTAAGGTAACCAGAACTTGGACTATTTGAAAGTCCTGAGCAATGTTCTTCATTGCTATGGCTGTAGCTAACATGGAGGGAGAAGTGGCTTTCAGACCTGAAGACAGGGAGCTAAGAAAAGCAAAAACTGTCATGACTGATAAAAATATTCAGGATAAAAATAGACAGCTACTGAAGAGAAGCATGTTCTTGCTTTTCAGAGGATTTTAAAACCTCAAGAAATGACACACTTGTTCGCTGCTGCAGAAACTGTGTCCATGCTTAAGGACAGTAATGATAGTCCCTGCGTGAATTATTAATTTTTTACAATAAAAGTTACTTTTTATAAGTGATTTTTATAGTACCCAAAAAAAACTGTCTTCTTCTATAAACTTCTACAAGCAATGAGAGAATCCTTTATAATAAAATACATTTTATTTTTTTTCTTGTTGAAGTATTTTCCAAGAAAATATGTTAATCAATTGTAGTGTCTTTTCAAGCTTATCAACCATAGTAACTGAAGTAGAAGTAACAATGCAGCTCAACGAAGTTCATTCATGCATATTTTATGTTATTTGTTCCTTTAAAAGAGAATGTTTTTAACTAAAAAAGAAATAAAAACAAAGAACTGATTTTTCAAAGTTTTATCTTTTCACTTATTTCTACAGTATTTTTCTCTATACGAAACAAGAAATGAGCCAATACTATCAAGTGAACAGATGTGGTAGTATAGGAAAGGACCAGGCAACTGCCAATTAAATAGGAGTAATAATGATGAAGCAACAAAATATTTGAAAATAGATTTGTTTGTATTATATATCTCACTTCAAGGGACTGAAAGGAAGGAGGGAATAGGAAACTACTTAGATGATTTCCTATTTTTTAGCTTTCAATGCAATATTCCTCTCTATAAAAGGACAACTGTACAGGGCTATAGATACCATGTACCCTGACTTTAAGGAGATCTTTGACATGGTTTTGCGTCATACAAGACATGAATATAAGGTATAAATGGAATTACTAGGAGACACATGCAAAGCAATAATTATGAGCTCTCAAACCAGAAAGACTCAAAGGCATCTGTCTTTTCTTGGTTTAGAATAAGTAATTTGTTATTACAAATTACTTATATAGTTGGATGAAACAGAGTATACATTTAGAAAATGACATCCAAAAGGATGTTCTATGCATCTGGAAAAGTAAAGGGCTGCAGTTAAGAGCAATTTTTAAAAACTGAAGAATTTTAGGCAAAAGCAACATACAGTTCAGTATTCTGCAGAACGGGGTCTGGGTTACGACTTCGCATTGGGATGCACGAATAATATTCTGTCAGAATGTTGCAAAAAAACTTTCCAGTCTTCAAGCTCCAGAAAGCAAATTCTGTGTAATTGCTACCTCTGCCCCCAAGAAAGATGTAAAGGACTAGACAGGGCCCAGAAGAGCTCAAGGAGATAATGATCAGATTAGGAGACTTAAACTGTTAGGAAAGAAATTACAGGGTAACTTTTTTAGTTTAGAAAAGGAAAAGCTGAAAGACAATGTAATATGTCCAGGTATGTAAAACATGCATGCAGATAACTTTTCCAATTAAGGGAGAGAAACCTATTTATATGCTCTAAATTAGCAATAAGGAAAAAAAGTTTCAGCAAATTTAATTATTAGGATAATCTTTGTAAAGGTAAGAATAGAAAAAAAAATGATAGAATAGGTTGCTTAGGGAAAACTGTGTAATTTCTATAGTTGAAGTCTTTTTAAAGAATAAAAACCTATTCCTGTACTATGGGGGTCTACTAACATTGGTTGTATGGATCATCTTTAGTTACATGCTTGTACAGAGCCTTACAAAAACCAGTCTCATTTGCAAAAAAAAAAAAATGCAGCTGCTCCATCAGCAGAAGTAAACACTGATGGATGCCAAGGGGAAAATGAAGCACATGACTAAGGAGGGTGTGTGAGCTGAACAACAATCTCCTGACAGTTTAGTTTAATGATAAGTTATTTCACATCACTGGGAGATATGAAACCATGTGTGCCTCTCTAGTAGTTCATGGATTACACGTGTGTGTGCTTCTCCGACTGTTTAAGGATTACAACAAGAAAAGACCATTTTGGGAAATTCAGCAACATACATTAGTGAGAGGAAGTAAGATTTCTTTCTTTCTGGTTTTTTCCTGAGGTGACACTTATACAGAAGTTTAACAGGTTTGAAAACACAGTTTGTTCTCAATAAGGAGATACTTCTAGAAAAGCAAGTTTTTTCTAAAGTCTATCCAGTATGACCTTTTTAAGCCAGAAGTAAAATGGCAGGCAAATGCATAGTCCATTAATTGGCTTGGTAAATCTCAAAATATTTGAGCTATTCTCTGTCCATCAACTTCTTCCTTCTTCCTCAAGAAAAAAAGCCCTAAGTTTGGGATCTTTGCCACTCATTTCCTTCTCCATTTCCTCATTTGCATCTCCAACTGTACTACACATTGAATCACCTAAATTATGGGAGGCTACTTGCACAATATGACATTCAGGTTGTAATTTGATACAATGGATTTAGCAACCAAAACCAAGGCAAGCCACGCTTCCAGCAGACATGGTATAGTTGAATGAGAGGACTGTGAGTTGAAAGCAAGAATTACTAGGAGAAATACCAAAATATGCTTCATAGAAACAGTCATATCAATTAATTGTAAAAATCCCTCCTGGTCTCTCCCTGTTAATTTTTTTGAGCAGCTGTTGCACTCACAACCCCAGCTGTTATATCCCAGAAGCAAAATCAGAACTAGTCAGAATCATTTTTCTGCTTTATTTCTTTGTACAGCAGCATTGTCTTTCCTACCATCGACTTTTTTATGGAATATGCTAAATGATTTTCTGGGCCATTGACTTCCCATTGCATAGGTCAGAGTGACATGCTGGTAGTTTAATACCTCGTGCAAATCTCATGTTTCATTTTTTCTTCTACTGACCATCATACTACAATGTTGAGAAATATCAAAAGGGGCCTCTAGTTTGGAAAGCAACATGGCAGGAAGCAGTAAAAATTGCAAACTACAAACCAAAAAGTAATCCAGCTCTACCTCTATACATACAGAAATAATTTACTTGATTCTTTATTCCTTTACTTTTGTAGTGTAGAATCATAGAAAGGTTTGAGTTGGAAGAAACATTTAAAGGCCATCTAGTCCAACCCGCTGCAATGAGCAGGGACATGTTCAACTAGATCAGGCTCAGAGCCCCATCCAACCTCACCTGATTGTTTCTAGGAATGGGGCATCCACCACCTCTCTGAGCAACCTGTGCCAGTGTTTGATGACCTTCATTGTAAAATATTTCTTCTTTATATCTAGTCTGAGTCTGTAAACTGTGATGAGTGAGTTTCATGGAAAAAAACCAAACAACCTGTCACAATTTGGCTAATTAAATGAAAATTTTATCTTTACTAGAAAAGATTGTGGTATCTTTTCAGTTTGAGAAATCAGGGTCAATTTGCAGTTGCTAGAAATGCAGCTCAGTCTTCACCTTTTTATTATGCCATTTCCTATGAATAAGCAATGCTGATAGACTTTCCATTTCCTGAAAATTTTTTCTAGAATTTGAAAATCGTGATTCTTGTAGCAGAAATTTTGCTTTGCAGGAACAAATCATAGCAGTGAAAGCAACAAGATGATGACAGCTTGATTGTAGATTTGTTTCACAACTACCTCCACCCCCCCAAAAGACCATCTAGGTGTTCTAAAATCCTAAAAGAAATCCTGTAAGTCCATTGTTAGGACTGACTCTTTCACTGCGTTCTGAAAGTGAAAGCACATGAAATGCAGGAACTTCTGAGAGAAAAAAAAAAACATAGAAAAGGTAAGAAGATAATATTTAAAAAGAACACCCAAAAAATATAAGAGTAGTTCAGAAGCCAAGAACATGTAGGAGCACCATCACATACTAAGAGATACTAATGCAGAAAGAGTTTATAAATGAGGAATTTAGATATAGTCAAAGAATACAATAGAGATAGTCAGGATTACAAACCTAGATTTCCAAACATATTTAAAAACTGGAAGTTTTCCATCAAGAGCAGTGACAGAGAAGGGTCACCTGAGAGTAACTTTCCTTAAGAAAATTTGGGATATGTTCCTCTGAGACAGGGGTAATAAATTTAAAAAGCATTGGGGATTTCGCAACCGTATAAAAAAACTAATCTGATGGTCATCTGTCTTGGACTGTAGCAGCAGAGGGAAAATAAATTGAAATTGGATTACTTTTTTCTGAAGTGACAACTTGCAGGAACACACATGGATGACTCATTGTAACAGTTAACGTAGCAGGGCCAAAATAACAGCATGTACATCTCACTACAAACATGGATAGACAATACAACACTTGAGAAAGCTTAAATAGACACTCCAGTCTGAAAGGCCAGGGTTCATCTTCAGGAGTATCTCTAGAGGGCATGATCTTAGCTCAGATCTCAAAATCCAAATGGTCCTATCCTTAAGGGCACAGTTGAGTGGGGAGACATTTTCAAACCTGAGCTTTAATAGCTAGTTGTACGGTCTTCTTTAGCTCTCTTCAACTACTGAGATGAAACAGAAACCAGCTAGTGAATGAGTGTCATAGCAGCCAATTCTGCATCTATTGATTGCTAATGACAGAACACACCTTCCTTCCTCTGGCCTGATGCCTTTCTGAGGGAGATTTTACTACCTAAAGGCTACAGGCTTGGTCTAGCCAGAGTTTATCAAACAGCTGAGAGTCTAGTTTAAAAAAGAGCAAACACAAACCTCCACAAAGTCACTAAGCTTCCTGTAAAACCACCTTAGCATGGCAGGAAAAGGACATTTAAACAATATAAATTATATTTTCATGGATGAATGAAGTGAATATTATTGCTTGTTTTCCTTTCTTTAAACAGAAATTGACTGTGGAGCTATTGAAAACATTTGTATTGTATATATGAGTACAACAGGACTTCTACGCTTAAAATATTTTTCCTTTTTTATGGTAGCTGCCCTTGGGCCAAGAACTAAGAAAGACAATGATTTAGCACAAAATAAAACAATTATTATTTAATGTTATTTTACTGCTGAAAAAGAGAATGTTGAGAGTAAAATAAATGGATTCTAGTGCACACAATTCTGATGACCTTTATAGTATACTTTTGGTTCTGGAAAAATAGCATAAGATACTTTAGAGAATGTGACCATTTCTCATTTATCTGATTGGCTTTAGTTATTGCTGTTTCAGGGCTCTTTACCAGAGACCGCTTTTTGTTAATGGTGGAAATATGTTTATAATTATTAGCAGTATCGATCCAGTAGGTCAAAGAGTTCCTGCTTCCATGTACTTGAAAGAATAATAAAGAGCTATATAAGCTCAGACAAGCTGTTATTCTCATGACTGCTCTTCAAAGTAAGTATATCCCATAGAGGCTGCAGACTTGGCTACACACATAAATTTTAATGAACCCTCTCATACTCGTACTGGTTAGTGTTTGGTAATAAAAATCCATACAGAGCAGGGACTGTGTTCACAAGGGGAAAGTGAGGCTTAAGGAAGGAGTTAGACACACTTACGCTAACCCTGCACAGGCAAATCAACTTCTAGGAGAAAGCTGTACGAAAAAAGGGAGGCTTTCCTGCCTTTCATCAGAGGCTAGACATCAGCCAGGCTAAAGACACATCTACCAAGCCTCTTTTCGGTTCAGGAAACAAAGGCATGCTAGTAAACAAGAACTCCTATGGTAGTCCTGGTTGTGGCCTTATTCCAGGGTAAATCACAATAGGGAGTATATTATTTTCTTTCTATGGACAGAGAAGTTGTATTATATCTCAGAGGACAGGAAAAAACACATTTCCTCTAAGAAATTTTAAAAATTTGCTAATAAACACTTCAGACTGGTCATTAACAAAAATACGACCACATTTGACTTTCTTTTTGTGCTGAGAGACATCTTGTTTGTAACAACTTAAACCAGCCTCTTCTGTTTAATTCATGAAACAGCTTAAACAGCATCTGCCATCTGGACCGTAATTAGATCCCTATGGAAATGGGCCATTATAATCTTAAATCACTATTTCTGTGCTATTTAAGGAGAATGTTGCCATACTTTTTGCCTGTAGTAACATAACTAGACTCTTTAGAGTAGGTACAAAGACAATTTAAAAGTTCCTAAAGGACAATCACTATACAAGCAAGGCAAAATATGAGCAGAACACTGTCTTCTTTTATGTCAGCAAAGTTTTAAAGGATAGACTTTCTTTTACAGTCAAAGAAATCAAACTGCATTTTCACCAACTGAAAAGTTTTAGCTACAGGAATTTCCATTGTTATCTCAAGACCTCAACTCTAAGTGGATTGTATTTGAAATGACTGCTCACTGACTGCTTTCTTTTTTTTTCACTCCAACTTTGACTTTGCAGTAGAGCTGTTGTAAACTAATATCAGACACTGGCCTCCTTGTCTCACCAAGCTCTATATTCTCCATTCAGCATTCATCTTCTTACAGTAAAATAACTCAGATGAAGCCAGTGTTTCAAACTGGAGCCCATGACCTGCCCTTGCTCAGAGCAGTATCTCAACTTACAGGGCAGAAGGCTTACTAGTAAGGGTTTGTGCAAAAGGACCTTAAGTCTGTATTGCCAGTGACAAACAAAATTAATATGGCTGAATATAAACACAGGTATAAATGAAGCATTAAAATAATCCATCTTTGCTTCTACATTCAAATGGATTATACCATACACATGCTGTATTTACAGATGGATTACTGTAAATATCCTTATTACATGCCTCTAGCTATTGTTTCCTTTGTTAGAAAACAGAAATGTTAAACAATTCAATGAGTTCTGAAATTAGTAATTCAGAGAAAGAAAGAGAAGAAATCTTTCATAAATGCTTGTTCATTCCACTTACACTCAATCCAGCAAAAGCTATATTGAGAGCAGCTTCCTCCCCTTTCTGTGCACTGCCAGTTTCACTGGGTGGTGCATGAAAGGAGCAGAACCCAAGGTAAACACATCCCATCGTCTCCAGGCACAGCTAGCATACTGAGGAGAGGTGGTTTAGAGGGAAAATTGTAGAGAGTGTGTTGTTTAGGTTAGTGACCACTGTTGCCCATGTCATTTACTGTTACACCAGTGTGAAAACTAATGTTTACCACAAGAAATAAGATTTTTAGCCTAGGCTAGTGCAGGCATATCTAAAATGCGTCCCAAAAAAAGTGCCTCAGGAAAAAGATTAGGTATTTAAAGGATTCAATAACAAGTACAGAGACCATATGGAGAGTTCAAAAACTCTTGCCAGTCTTTTCTGTGAAAGATGAAAATATATGGGACAAATACAAAGGACAAAGTCAGAGAATCTGACACAGGAGAACAGATCCACAATATGCAGAAAGATGCAAAATGGGCTGAAAGCATCCTTCTGTCAAATTGCACGTGAATAAGGAAAATGTACTAGACTTACTAAAGAGAATTTGGAAAGAGACTGGGCCTGGGTAGGCAGAAATACCTTGTTTATGCACCAGATCATAAAAGATAGCCTTGGAATAATTCAGATACAAATAAGGTTTTGACCTTGCAATAGAGTTCTGAAAATATCAGAGAGCAATTGGATGGCTGGTGTAGAAGTGGTGTGGCAGAGAGGAAGGAATGAATGATTGAATGTAAGATAATATAAACCACATATTTTCATTAATGCATTGTTTCATAACACAGTGATCCCCTTCCCAAACTCCAAGACAGCTCTGGACTAAGCGCTGCCTTATTCTTTCTCTTTAATTCATGCCCAATATTCCTACAGATTTAAGTTATATGATACCTTTCCACCACCTTTTCAGTGATGGATGGAGTTTTCTCTGTTTTAGCAGCCTAAAACATTACAGAACTATGTATTTAGGCTAAAATGAAAACAGCTACTTTCTATCCTAATAATAGCCTACTTACTAAGATTATTTTAGATAATGCAGTGTCCTGTCCCTTTCCTACAGGAATTGGACAATAAATGACAAGACAGAAAAACTTAATATTTAAATTTGATCATTTTAATGCAACAAAAAATACGTGACTATGAAAAAAAACCACATTGCACTGTGAAACACCAGGAAAAAATCATACCAGGATTTGAGTTTATCCCCTCTGCTGACCATATACAGAAAGGATTGCTGTGGAACTATGTTCAGCCTCTGGGTCTTCAGCAAGGCTCTTCATCCAACGCCTTAAAATAGAAAGCATTTTGACTTGCTGTGGGATATAAACATTGAATTCTCGGTATGACATATTTGATTTCCATATAATGCCTAATACTTCAATATTTTTCACATTAAGTTTTCTTCCTCTAGAAGAAATTGCTATTACGGGATTAGGTGAAACCTCAATGAAGGTAAAGGTAAGACAGCCAGTTTTCACTTAACACAGATGTCAGCGAAATTTAAACTCCTTTTTGGAGGTTAGTAGGAACAACTGACTACAACACAAACACCACACAGATTTTTTGGAAGCACAGGTATCTGTGATGCAAATTACAAATTCTGGTACACGGCTCTTTGTTTGTGTCTGTGGCAAGAGGATCACTGATAATGTGACTGTGAAGAAAGCCATCAGAGGTTTTTGGCCACTCTGCTAGATGACAAAAGGCTTAGAGCTGAAGTAAAAGAACTAACTAGACGTGTATTCATGCTTGACTATGGAAATCACAGGCATTATGAGGGTAATTACCTCGGAGAAGGAGAACCTGCTGATGACTAATTATTTCTCTGCAAAAGAAAACAAAGAAAAATCACTCAAGACTCCATATGGCTGCTGATTTCTCTTAGGTATAAGGACATATAGAATATGAAGCAAGGATGTGCAAAAAGGTTATGAACATCCACCACCTGCAAGCAAAGCAATGATGGAAATAAAAGAAGGTACAAGAAACAATCAAAGTTCAAAACAAAGAGGAAACCTTTCTGCTTTCCACACCCCATAGTCTTTCCATTTCTTACCCATTTCTAATCACATATTTCCCTCACTTTATGAAGGAAGCTACTTTAGTTACTAAAATACAGTTTTTGGAAAGTGAGATTAGAAATAAGAATCATATGTATCAAATACAGAACATGCAGTATAGAGAACATGAGTTCTCTCTCAGAACATAAATATCTTTACTTTCTCACAAATACAGTGTGCTTTAATTTAAAAACTGGGAATGTTGCAAAAAGCATTGTGGAAGTCACTTTTCCAACTATGGCAAAGCATAAAGGTGTAATTGAAAAAAGTGTACATATACGTTACATTTCGTATACATAAATTGTGCAGTATGTTTAATATGCAGTCCTCATTCTGGTGGGTAATATTTTGTTTTAAGTCTTCTTATCACAAAAGTATATGATTAGCAGATATCAACTAAAAATAAACACTCCAGAAAGAATATAAACTATATCAGATTACTGATAATAATTTCCATGTTTTAGAGTTCTCATTTTTGTAACAATTTTCTTTCTTGATACATCAGCTTAATCAGCTGTTGCCTTATTTTTACTAATCTGTTAAGTTTATTTAACAACACATGTAAAGTTTTCTAAATGAGTAAGTTAAAAGCAGATCTATGCCAACAACTAATTGAAGCGTTTTAAGAATTTTAGCAAACCTGAATTTGTTTGCCTTAGTATTCTATATCATTTATTTAGTAGATCAGAAAACAAAAGGGATTAAGGTTCCACCTTGAATATCAATAATTTAAAACCCCAGCTGTCTTATTGTCACTGAATATGACAATATTCAGACTATGCAGCCTGAGATCTGCATAGAGGAGATATCTTATTCAAAGTGAGATGAAGGGACATTAAATCTTTCGTTAACATATTTTTCTGCCATCTCTTTTTCAACAGTTTTGGCCAAATTACAAAACAAGAAATTCTATTCTATACATTTTAAAAAGCTTCCATCAAAAGTTTTCCATTCCAAAAAAAACTACCTCAAGTTTTCATTCTATTGCAACTCATACTGGAATTATTAATACATTCCTTTTCTTTGGCTGTTTCCAGAATCATCCTTGAAAACCAGAGTATTTGAGACCTACATTTACTTTCATTTGTAAGTGAACTTTATGGTAATTTTTGTTCCCTGAATTCATGACTCTACAATTCTGCATGTCATTGTGTTTAATTGTATTAATTATTAACAGAAAGATTGAAGGAAATTTCTACTTCTCAGGCTTTTTCTTTAGAAACTAATAAAGAATTCAAGGACCTTTTGTGAGGACTACAGAAATCTTTGGGAAAGCAATTTTTAAAGCAATAATATTTTTAAGATAAAGGCAGAATGGGAAAATCAATTTCTAAAATGGCAATATTTCCCTTATGGAAAGAATCCAAAATTCGTAAGCTGATGTAGCCTCAGAAAGTAGGTTAAAAATACTTTCAGGCTTTTCACTCCTTGCATTTATTAATCCCTATGAAGTTAATGCATTTGTACTGAGACTTCTACAGAACCTGAAGTGTTTGATTTATGTTGAATAAATGTCTTTTATTTGTTGAAAATGAATCCATTAAAAATTCCTCCTTTTATTGCTTAAGGAATTTCTTCTCCCCAGTTTAAAACAGCCATGACAAAAATAAAGTAAAAACACCATGAATATGCTGCCACTGACAGTAAGTACAGAAACAAGAGAACTGACATTATTTTCTCACTCTGCCACCAGACCTGCTTATGACACAAACAGTGGTGTATGAACATCAGAAGATTAACCACAAAGGGGTGAATAAGGTGAAGTTGAATGTGTTTAGTTAGAAAACTAAAAAGTTCTCATCTGTGCCATCATTTGAAATTCTCTTGTTAAAGTCAATCCACAAAACAATTCCAATAGCAGTCCATACCTTCTTTTTTTTTCCTTAATATAGTTCTTATACAGAATGACTCTCTGCTTTGGAGAATCTCCTATTTCACTCCAGTAACATCCTTCATACAGTATATATTTATGCCTCATTTTTTTATATTACACCAACTTAAGACAGGGTTAAACCCCTTTATGGAAACTCCAGGTATGACACATGACTGGTCATAGATTATATATGTAACAAAATTGTCAAAATTATGAGACAGAACAACTTCCATTGGTATTAAAAAAGCAAATACATCTTTTAGGTGTAGTTTGCTTTCAAGTATATGCTTCTCAATATATTGGAACAACATGGACCTTGAGTTTATCTCATAGCCCAGGCTTGGATTAAATCAATTTGTGTGATTTAACAAGCTGAAGTTAACTACAGAAAAAAAACCTCTTGGTCTATAACTAGAGCTTGTAGAGCTTATGTTTTAATTATAGTTCTTTTAAAATTTCTAGAGGCTACAGTGGCAGAATTAATTAATTCAAATGCACCTAAAAGTAGCAAAATGACAGATTGTGTCTGAAGAAACCTGAATGATCAATCAGAAATCTTTAAACTCTCAGTTACCTTAGCTCTGTTCAGTCAAAGAGATGACAGCTGTAACACCACCACATTAATGCCACCAGAGAGAGCACTCAACAATTGAGAGGAAAAGGGAAGCAGCAACACGTCTTTGTCTTTTTGAAGGGCTCAGTTGTAGATAGGATGTATAGAAAAATACTGGTACATTGTATACACTCTGACCTCTGTGCAGAATGGACCTGAATTAATATTCACTGTAATTTTCAGGATTTAGTGTTGCTGGCATAATATTTATAACAAATATCACTGCAATAAAGACAACTTGATGCCTGGAATAGACTCCTTCCAAAGAGACTCAATTCATCTTCTTTTAGGAGGTATTTGGTGTACTCCAAGCTTGGGGTATAGTAAGGGCATTCCAGCACTTAGGTAAGATTGCCTGTTACTTCCATTTTGCTCTAATATTTGTGGTTATCAGTGCCACATAGGAAAAAAAAAAAAGGCATTGATTACCCAGGATTTATTCCAAAAAGCAGACAAAGCAGAGTAGAAATCATCAGCATTCACGATAATATTCCTTAAATGTTTGGCAGGAAAGAGAAGTTCTCTTCACAAGGAAAATGTGGACAGTAATACCTTTCATCAGGAATGTCATAAACTTCCCTGAAACCTCAAGAGACAGAACTAACCTTATATTCACCTTCTGCAATGAGTTTGGAAGTGACAGCCCTATTAGCAAACTAATTAGCAATCCATTTTACATGGCTAAATTAATTTTCATGGCTTAATTATAAACCCTTTATGAACCTAAAACTTTCAGATGCTCCATTTTTAATAAGAAATGTTACCTTAAAACCCATCATAGTGTACTACTAATTTGAATTTCTACAGTGAGTGATGCTTAAAAAATATATTAATGATTATATTACCATTTTCTTTTTAAATAATAAAATACTAACCAAATGCATTCTTCACTGCTTTTATATTACAGTGCAAATACAGTTATATTTTAATACAAGTATGCAATTAAATTTTTGCAAGTACACATTGCTCTGGAATCTGCTTGTAATAAGGGATGACTGGATTGTCAGGATATTACTTTCAATAGTGCAAGCATTGTTCATTCAGCACAGTCTCACGAGGGATACGTCCACCTAGAAAGTAATGTAGACAAGTCAGAGTGGACCTGTAAAGCCAGATAGTTGGTGATAAGGATTTAATATCCACACTATACTCATGCCAGTAGTAGCGGGGTTTGCTTTTTAAACTTTGGGCTAACACTAGCTTGGCCTGACGGACAATTTGCATCTGAAGCTGCTCCTGGACCACATCTCTCAGATCAGTTTCATCCAAAAGAAAGCCAAAAAGTATACTGAAAGGATCAACTGGAACTGCTTCAAAATGTGAACCAAAGCATGAATCAGGAATGAGCAGACTCACCTCAAACCAAGCTCTTGATCCAGACATAAACTGGACATACCCTTGAGATCAACAAATTGACATTTTTTCCTGAGAGTTTTTGTTGAAATCTGATAATAAAATGGAAATTTCACACTTGTTACTGTTGGAACCAAAATCTCTGAAACCTCTGAGGACACCAACTGATCTGTGGAATCAAATGATCAAACCATTCTGATCCATAACATTTAATCTGGAAAAGAAAAATGTTTGACTTCAACTGAAGGGGGAAATAACCAACAGACAGACCCCTCAATCTCTTACAGGTTCTTAAATCAGTGAGTAGTAATAGACTCCCTTCCAAGACAGAAATTCCATCAGTATGGGAGCACAAAATATCCACTGAAATTCCTTCATGTGTATCACTGTCATCCTCTGAAGAAAAGTTATCTCTGTGATGGTCTTTCCTAATTCACTTAAGAGAACAGAGACCTTCGTGACTGGCAGTGGAGAATTTAGATAAGGTATAGGTCACACTGCCTGGAAGAAGGAAGCAAGAAAACACACTAAAATAACACCACGAAGTGACAAAAAGCACAAGAAACTGCAAAGAAAATAGACCATGGAGTGCCCAGGTCAATTGACCCAGTGGGTCAAAGATAAAGATAGATTTGGCCTTGGTACAGTTCCTTCCTCAGTACTCCAGATTAAGCCAACAAGAGAAGTCCTTAGACTTTCCATTTGTTTCACTACCAGCTTACAACCAGACCCTCTTCCTTTCCCAATCCCTCACAGTCAAAACAGAGACCTCTATCTACAGCCTTTTGTGGGCCATCTGCCCCTTCCCTGTGGGAGGCCAACTAGGCTCCTCCAAGAGAACTCATATCAAAGCCTAGGGACTAGTTCATTCTTACAGACAGCATGGTTAGAACCGTGTAGGCCTAATGCCCTAAAGTCTATGGACAACCTAGGGAGATGTCTATTTCAAACCTCGTTCATCATTTCCTTTCCTTTGTACACTCTTGGCAAGACTGCCAATACCGTTCAGAAGACTCAGGCAGGTAAGAGACATTGTTTCTTTACAGTTGCCTAGGAATGTATTAAGGAAAGACATTGGTCCATAGTCTTAAAGGAAATATATGAATGCAATAGATCCTCTGTTCTCAACTCAAATAACAGCCTGATGCTGGGTGAAGAATACTTCTTTAGGACAGTCAGCTGAGTTACGATTTAGCCTGTCACCAGTGCAGAGTAAGATACATTGTCCTAACAAGCCCAGGCATTCACAGACAGCTATATGTGTGCATATCCCATTCTTCACCCCCAACAGCAAAGTACAGCTGTCCACTCTTTGATCCAGACAGCATTCTTCTGCCCCACTCAGAGCCTTCATCCCCATTTAGACAGCTTGTTTTACTGTCATTAGAGGAAAGGCTTTCTTGTTCCTTCTTTTTCTAAGCTGAAAATGGCCACTTTTTCAGGCCAGGTGCACAGAGAAAAAACTTGCTTATAAATTTCAGTTGATGATTCCATGAAATCAGCAAAAGATTTTGAAAACTTCAAAACCTGCTGCCTGTGAACTACATGTAAGAAAAATCTGATTTTATAATCTTAGTCCTCAAAAGTTGTGTGTTGGAAAAATGAGCAATGGAATACAAGTCTTCTTTCACACTAGAAAAATTTTACTTTTTCTTCTCTCAGTCAGCTTCCTCAGTTAGAAATTTGTTAAACATGAAATTGCACTTATGAATGTTTTGATATTAACGTTTCTCTTGTGGTTTTTCACCTCCTAGTTTATAACTTAGAGCAAGTGAGAATTTTGTATAATATTTTGCAGTTACTTATTAATTGCTGACCAAGTCAATGTTTCAATCAACAGTTTTGCATTATTTAGCAGCCATAATACAAAATACAAAACAGTTTAGTATACCTGAAAGGTAGCTCTCATATTTCAGAGTGCTAATTCTACATTTTAGTAAACTATAATTATTCATACAGCCTTAAAGATCTTGACCTTTTCAAGTGGATCAAGATTTTCTGGTTGAGTGACCTCTAGATTTCTCTCTCACTGGGTTAAGACAAGTGACAGAGGTCACTGACATGCAAGTGCATCTTGATGAGCCTGAAAGTCAAAGTTAAGAGCTGGATTTAAACACTGTCCTAACCAAGGTTTCCTCCTTTGTTGTGAAGAACATGAAAATAGTTTTAATAGAGACCAGTAGAAAAGCAGAAATGTTGATAGTAAAATTAACTTTGATGTAGTTTTGTAGCCCTGTTATTTTCCATCATGTTGTAAAAATATAAAACTGAAAAACTGATCTGAGAGTCTTACAGCTGCTATGGATATGAGGCTGGGGCAATGATGTGTTCTTTCCCGATGAACAAGCAATATAAATATATCTGTTATTTACAAGTATGTTGCTTCATCTATCAAGGCTGCACAGAACAGACTGCACTAAGTAGGTAAGTGAAGCATGGCAGAGAGTGATAAAAATGAAAAATTACTCCCACTTCAGCTATGCTAATTCTGAGCCATGTTTACAATGTTTACAACCCCTTTTAAGGCAATGCCTCCAAGAATACAGCTTTAATGAAAATTGCATCAGAATATTCAAATTAAAGTATGCCTTTTCAGCTTATTTCAATCAAATAAAAGGAATTCAAAAGCCCAACTCAAAACAAAAAATTAAAAGCTCAAAGGATTTTAAATGCCCAACTCACTAATATAAAGTACTAATTTACCTGAGAGGAAAAGGTTTGCATGATTACAAAGCCGTATTTCTCTGACACTAGTTGTATAGTGAGAGTGGCTCTTTGAAGTCAGTACTACAAGTGGAAATGGTTTGATAATTACCCAACAATGGGATGCAGTAAGTTTCAATATTTCCTTGCATTTAGTTCATTCAGCTCCCTGTAAAGAAGAGGTGGATTCCTTTGGAGGGCAATTTAAAGCAGGAGTCTGATTGAAATGCTTTTAAAAATTGCCTGGAGAAGCTTAGACATCTTCTTTTACAATAAGAACAATAGTCCAACATCTTTCATGCCGGGCAGCATGGATAACCCCAGGCTTTCCCTAGGTATACTTGCATGTTAATTGTTGATAGGTGGAAGCAGCTGCCATCTTAAACATCCTTGATTTAATAAGGAAGTAGAGACCAAGATTGGTGCCAAAAGCAAACCTTCCAGGACAGTAGAATATGATGTTCTGTCCTGACAGTTTATGATGCCGTAGGGGGATATTGAAAGATATTAAAAACTAGGCTTCACAGCAAGGCTTCACTGCAAGCACTGATCCTGTGGTTGCAGTAGATTAGATGGTTACAGGAAAGATTACTTCTTGATCTTTGGTGGATTTTCCCTTCACCGAGAAGACTTGTGTCTGCCCCACCCTCTTGGGATTAATGAATGGTGTCATCTTCGTGCAGGGAGGAAGAACAGATCTAAAGGGCCCAGTGTGGTCCCTTTCTGCCACAGGCCAGGACAAAATGAGAGCTGGAGGGCCTCTGTACTTCTGCTACAATGCGACACACTCAGAAATGGAATGATACCTTTAGATGGAAATTCAGTATCAACCCTATTTTCCCATAGCTGTAATGACAAATATTTGCCCCTTTTTCTGAAAGAGACTGAGAAAAACTTCCTTCAGACCTGGTGACAGGCAGATACTGAGGTATGCAGTCTGCTCCTATCCTTTGGTCCAAGAGAGAAGGGTTTCCTCTACAGAGAAGGATGAGAACCTGAGGGAGTGCTTTCTGTGGGGTACTCCTGCCATGTGATGAGAAAGGAGTGGGTGGATTTCTGACAAAATTATTGAAAAAGGAACTGCTGTACTTCTTAGCTACGTGTACATACTCTGCTCCTGCAATTTTCTCTAACTTTATGATTCTGTCCCGTTCACGTTAACAAAATATTTCAGTATTATTATTATTTAGTAAAGATTTTCTGACTCATTAGGAAATACTGGTGGGCTTCACCAGCTTTCCCACACTTATCAGAAGGGGCTTAACTTTATTACATTACTTTCTTGTGCAATCCAGAACTATTAAATCCAGAACTAATATAAACCAGGCAGGTTTTCCAAACCCAGCAGATGGGTGACATTTTGAGGAAAGAAAATGTGGATTCAATGTAGAAGATTTAAAGTGGGGGGAGGATCCTTAGAGGAGGAGGAAATATTACATCCCTTTTAATATTTCTTTTATTCACATCATACTCATTTCTAAGGTAGAACATATTTTTATTGTTTCCTCATAATCTGGGGAGGAAGCAGACTTTATATAGAGCAAAGCTTTGTGGAGTAATCCAAATTCCATTGCAATTTCAGGTGTGGCATGTAGCATATCTTTCAAATCATACAGAATGTCTTTCAAAGACACTGAAATTTTTACTGTTCCCCATGAGCTCACTCACCTAGGAATTAGGCCTCATTCTTTTACCATTCATGGGTTCTCTTCTTAAATCAGTCCCTAGGATTCAGTGCATACTGCCAAAACTTTGTTTTTTCTATCCAGAACATATAAAAGTGATAGGCAAGAAAAATTTTATTCTTATCTAAGAAGTTATTTTTATTATTGTCATATTGATTTAAAATCAATTATAAGAGAAAAGAATTACAAAAAAATCTGTGTGTATAGTTCCCTTTTCTAAAGCTTTCAGTACAAATGAAGTTTATGTAAGTAACTCCAGAGAGATTCTTATCTTGGCCATGTTTCAGCTGAGAAGTGGCCTTTTCTTTAAGCCTATCACTGTTCTTTTTCAGTTGTTGGGTTTGGTCTTTCTATTTAAACCAGATCTGTGGAGGAGATCTAGACAAAATCAGCAGTGTTTATTACCCTTACATTGGTGACTTCTCTGGACAATAGCTCAGAAGACAAAAAGTACTCAAGGTTGTTGCCTAACAATTCTTAGGTATCACTACACATTTCATGGAGTCTTGAATATCTCCTTCACTATACAAGTATTTCAATCTAATATTCACTTTGTATTAAGCAGAGAACCCCAGTGACAAATAAAAAAAATTCCATAGGGAAAAAGAAGAACAAAAACCAGGCACTGAAGAAGCAGAATTGAATGAGCTGTTTTGAAGGTATTTGATAAAGATTATGTATTTCATATCAATGCAATCTATAATTGTTTGCAAGATCTATTAAGTTTAGTGAATTTAGTGGATTTGTTATCACAAATAAGTTTTCTTTTGGAATATCCCATCCAAACCAATAAAGTTTATTAGAAATGGGCAACCCACTCTGCCTACATAATTTTTTAGACTCTGCCATTACAAATTTTGCTTCAATTACATAAAAAACTAAGATTAAATTATAGCTTATTTCATTGTTTACTTTGTACATAATTAAGACATTAAGCATATTACAGTGGTTGGGGTCGTGAAAGCATTAGTATGCTGTCAAACATTCCCATTCTTCAGAGACATCACATGCTTCAATAACCCCACCTGTACAGACAATGCCTTAAAAAACTGTTGTCCATACACAATGCCAGCACCATCTCTCAGTGAGTTGGCAGTAATATCTTGTCACCCCCACTTTTCTTGACTTCATGGACTGACAACAGCAGATGAGTGGGACCTGGGATGAGGCCACATGCAGAGGTCACAAACAATGAACATAACCCACCTCAGCTGTCTAAGCGAATTAAAAAGCTTCAAACATGCATCTGGTTGTTATGGTAACTATGCACAAATTAACAAATCCTTTTAATGTACTTTTAACCTAATGCCTCCTATGATATTTATATTGTTTTCCCCTTTGTGAATCTTGTACCCTCCAAGAGCAGTTATGCATAGTTGCTTTCACATAGTTTTAATTGAAGACAATAAAACATATAAACCATATTTTCAAAACACAATGAAAAACCTTTTAGGCATAATTAAAAATTATGTTCAGTTTGTTACATCAAAATCTGACAAGGATTTATGGTGTAAAACCCAAATTTCTCCAGCCTGTGTTTTTTCTAGCAAAAACATTTCTTCATGATTAATTTAAGCATATTCCACTACTGAATTCAAAATCCGTTAACAAAATATTTCAGTAATACAGATGATAATTTTCTAATGCAAACTGCATGGCACCAGTGATGATGCAATTTTTATCAGAATCACACAATTCATAAAGATGAAATAATTTCTGGACTGAAATTTGTGGATATCTAAGAATCAATAACTACAGCATGACCTAAATTTCTTAAAAGAAGACAAATCTCCGTTCCGATGCAAACTAGGTTCTTCAATAGAGCTAATTTTCTAAATCTGAAGACCATTATTTTGAAGGAGAATAATCAAGCAAAGATACGACTACATGTAAGTAGCTACTAGAGAGAGATATTCAATGAAGATAGGAGATTAAAAATATTTTAAATTATATATATATTGATATATCAAATGAAAAAGGAGTAAAATGTTTAGGGAAGTTAATCTCTGGGAAAACTCATAGCTAGTAAAGGTAAAGCAAATGAGAATGAAAGCTTTTTAAAGTATACTTAGAGCTAAATATATTGTAATAATAGTATAGTCTCACCATTAGGTTTTGATATTCACTATAAAGTGGAAAAGTGAAGTGTTTCTTAAGCTTTATGATATGTGTTTAAAAAGAAAGCAGAATGAGGTATTCCAAAGAAGATACTGGATGTACGTACAGACAGGGGAATGAGATGCTGGAAAGCAGTGCTGTGGAAAGGGAGCTGGGTGTCCCGATCAATGACAAGATGAACATGAGCCAGCAGTGCCCTGGCAGCCAGGAGGGCCAGCCCTGTCCTGCGGGAATCAGGCACAGCATCACCAGCCAGGCAAGGGAGGGGATTGTCCTGCTCTGCTCTGCACTGGAGCGGCCTCACCTCGAGTGCTGTGTGCAGTTTCAGTCACTGCAATGTAAAAAGGACATTAAGCTATTAGAGAGTGTCCAAAGGAAGGCAATGAAGATGGTGGTGAAGGGCCTGGAGGAGAAGCAGTTTGAGGAGCAGCTGAGGTCAGTGGGTCTGTTCAGCCTGGAGAAGACTGAGGGGAGACCTCATAGCAGTCTACAACTGCCTCATGAAGGAAGGCACTGATCTCTTCTCTGTGGTGACCAGTGACAGGACCCATGGAAAAGGCCTGAATTTGTGTCAGAGGAGGTTTAGGTTGGATATTAGGAAGAAGTTCTTCACCCAGAGGGTATTTGGGCACTGGAACAGGCTCCCCAGGGAAGCGGTCACAGCACTAAGCCTGACAGAGTTCAAGAAGTGTTTGGACAATGCTGTCAGGCACATGGTGTGACTCTTGGGGTGTCCTGTGCAGGGCCAGGAGTTGGACTTCGAAGATCCTTGTGGGTCCCTTTCAACTCAGAATATTCTGTCTTTCTGTGAAGTGATTAAAGGTTTGATTTACAGTGCACTAGTAATAGGAAATGTCAAACAGCCCTGTGAAGTTTAGACACTTTTAAACTTGAGCCCTTGGTACATTACACCTCAAAACACCTGGATAAGCATATTTCTGGTTTCAGAATTGCAGGAACATTCAAGAAGCCTGAAAGAATGCTGGCGCTCTGCTGATACTCAACAAGAGTAACGGCAGGTAATTACAGGCTTGGTAGCCAGCCAATAAACCTAGAAAAAAAATAAAGAAATGTTGATATGAAATTCAATTAATAAACACAGACTAATAATTTATGACAGCCAAAATAATTTTACAGATTATAGGTCTCATCAAACAAATTAATAAATTTTGTATGAGACTACAAGAATGAAAAAATAACTGGATAGATACAAGTAATCTGGAAAGATATTTGAACCTCAATTAACTATCAGTGATCTTAAGAATTAATACTACAAAAGATCAATCTGTTCTACATGACAGAAAATGAGAACTGTTCAATAGTTATATATCAGAAAGCAGCTGCTTTTGTCCTTTGTCTTTTAACTCAATATGTTAGTAGCATTCTTCAGGGTTTGTTTTCAGGCTTGATGTTATTCAAAAGAATAATTAAGATTCAAATGCAGATATACAACTACTTATAATGAAAGTGTGGCTGCCCCCCACTAAATAACAATAGCATCGATGTCATCAAGCTTCCTTCCTATTCAAGCACTCGCAAAACAAATGCATTTACAAGTATAGGAAACATTTATGTCAGAAAAATCTCATAGAAATGGCAACCATGCTCAGAATAAATAGAATACTAAAATGAATTTTTCCAAATAATGGGTCAGGAACACCTCACCAGGAGTTTCTTATGGGAATGTCAGAGTCTCACAAATAACAGAATAGTGGTCCATAAAGTTCCTTAGAAATTAGAAAATGAGACAGAAAAAAATTGTCAGTTTTTCTCATTAGTCATAAATGAAATTTCACAGAGATCTTTATTTTAAAAAGAGCCCATCTCCTCTCTTACATATGCATTAAAAAAAACTAGAAAAGGAGATGAAGCCTCACGTGAGGCAGTTTGCTGATGAAATGTATAATCCAGCCTAATATAATAATATGAAAGGTGAGGGCTGGCTGCCAAGACCTTACAGTACCAACATGAGGCCCAATGAAATGTAATGTATATGAACATAAGGCAAGGTACCAAAGTAGTTAAACCAAAAAACATCAAATAAAACAGACAACAGGAGCCTTCAACATCAGCAATACTATTTATTTTTAATTCTGCCACCTTAATTTTTTTTCAATGCAGAAAGCTTTGATTCCAACATTTTCAAAATTTAAGCTGAGACAAGAAAAAAAATCTTGAAAACTTTCAGCCAGAAGGCTTATTCTGTAGTCTGTACTTCTGCTAGAAGTACAAACAACTGAAAATGGGGAGTGTATTGGGAAGTGCTGAACAGAAGTTTTCTGGTATTACCTCTGCTCTGTTGAATGTGAGTGATCTCTTGCCCATCATCCCAGTACTTCTTGGAGATTGTCTTCATCTACTATCTCAGAGTGCCCAAACAGTTTTTACAATGTGAGCCCTAATTTTTCCACCAACCTTATTCACTTTATTGAATCTTTTAAGGGCTCTATAAAGAATGTTCATTCAAACTTTTTAGATGTTTTCTACAACTCCCATTTGCATTCAGACCTGTTACTCTGAAGACAGGTTATCTTTCTTTCTTTTAAAACCTAGCATAGTAATATGAAGTGACAAACATCACCATTTTGAACTACATTTACCATATCTTGAATCTCCTAGTCAAAAAACTAAATTAAATTACCTTCATAATAGATACAGTCAGAAGGATTGACAAAACAAATGAAGTAGTAAACTGATGCTGAGTATTTAAGTTGAACTGGTGGGAGGTACCCACGGTTCTGGAAAAACTGATAATTTACTATGTTGATAGAAGAAATTGGAACGCATGGATTAGAATGTAAGTCACAATACCAGGTCTACCAAAAGGAAAGAATAACTGCAAATGCTTTGGATACTAAAGTGAGAAAGACAATTTGCAATACAACATGAGTCACCTTGGACAGAATATTAGAACAACTGCAAGAGCTACAGCGTGAAGCAAAGCTATCGAATGGCTGTCACCTGAAAAATGATGTTTGGCAAGAGCTACCATAAAGAGCATATTAAACCTGAGCTGGCATTGTAAAATGGTAAAAGAAAAGACAAGCACAGTTGCATAGGAAACATGGAGAAGGCAAACAATTTATTCATTCAATATGGGCACATGAACATTAGAAAAATTGTCAACACATTAAACATGCAGACCAATTTCTTACCACCCTACCACAGAGGTTGGGCGTGAAAAACTTCTGTCACACAAGCAAGTTAAAGATGCTGGTACACAGATATTAACAAGACTTCTGATCAGAAACGTGTGCAAAGATTACAGCTGACAAGCCAATGAGGTCATCAGCACAGGCCCAAAGGGCAGAGACAGCTCCAGCCAGACATCTCAGCATGCTAAACTCATGGAAAAGGAGCAGCCACAGCAGAAACAAGTGAGAGGAAGTTAATGCTGAAATCTAAACTCTGATATGGATAGTCAGTCATGTAGCTACAAAATAAATTTGGTTAATTTATTTAATCTGGATTTCTCTACTTCACTTTGCGCTGATTTGCATGAGCTCAACCTTCTGAAGTTGTCGGTCAGCTGAGAAAAAATTTCAGGGACACATGGAAGGACAGATGCAAATGGAAGGAATTATTATTTTTCTCTATTGAGCAAGGAACCTCAGCTTAATTCCACCTTCCCAACCTTTCACCACCTGCTAAACCAAAAGGAAAATCTTGAGGAAAAGCAACAAAAACTACTGCACCAGCAATTTATAAGGCTGAAGGCCTTTCTCCATAGAAAAACAGAATCACTGGAATTGTTCAAGCTAAGAGAGAGTTAGTATTGATTTCATCATCACATGTTTAGGGAAGAAGAGTGGCTCTGCATGTTTTTCTCCCTATAGATATCTACAGCAGAGAATGACAGTCAGGAGACAGGAAGAAAAGGAGACTTTTCTCAAGATCTTTGGTGCTTGGAAAAAAAATGTAACAGAGGGAAGAAGAATTGAAAATTTTGTGAAAAGTTCAGGTTGCCTCCAGACTGTAATGTTCTGGAAGTACTGAAGCATTAGAAACTGAGAAGGTTCATAAAATCAGGCTTGTAGTCTGCTTCTTTTCCCCACTTACCGCAGTTGGAAAACACCTGTTTTCCCAGTAAAAATGAATTCTAATTAAAATGCCACAGTGCAACCCAAGGCAGAGATGGAAGGGAGCAGAAGTTATTGGACAGAGCTAGTATTGGTACACATATCTAAGTACACTTGTATAGCTCTGTAGTTCTCTTTTCATGTGCCTCCCACGGACCCCTCTCTATGCAGGCACCTGTCTGTACAGGTAGCTCTTGCAAATTTATCTGCAAATAGGTAGTATTGTGGGACGAACACATGAAATGTAACCTGGCTTTGGCTCTGTGTTTCTGTTGTTGTTCTATAACTTTCTTCTTCTTCTTCATACTACTCCATTTAATGCAGTAAAATTGTTTAAAGTGATTGGATAGAAAATTCCGCAGTTCCTGTGGATGTTTTAAAAATATTTGTTGAATATTGGTAGAAAAGTGAAAATATCTGTCGTTTCAAACACTGATTGGATTGTTTAGCTTTAAAAACGCCGTGTTATCTTGATTTCGGGGGCATTCTGCGCATTTCTCCTCAGCATGCACATCCCTCTGCTGTACTTCTAACTTTTCTGATAAGACTTAATAAACTATCTGAGAGCAGAGAAGGCTGAATGTCCCTTAATTAACAAAAATCCAGGCAAGGACTCAGAAGTCCTCCCCCAGCAGGGGAGGAATGATTTAAGGCACAGCAAGATCAACAGGTGGAATTCAAAACAGAATCCCACAGTTTCAAAAATGAAAACGTCAATTATAATAAGATACTTAATTCTTCAAAAAAGTGTCATACCATCTTTTGTATGGAGATCAAGCATATTTGGTAGCCTGTTTGGTAACGGATTGTGTTGCAAGGTGCTAGACAATTTCAGCTCTCCCTGTCTTCAATGCTGTAAGAGAGCTCAGCACTTACAAGGAAGTTCTTGGCACTTCACAAGGTTTGGGACAGAATGAGAACATTAGGGAATAGATTGCTTTCTAATATTTTAGGTCTGCCTCATCCAGATTTGACATTTACAGACTTATTAAAATATGAACATCTTTGAGAGTAATTAAAAGAGAACCAGTCTAAAAGAGCTATTTATATCAAAGAGAAAAGAAATAACTTTGTGTTGACTGTCTAAAGAAAGCGTGACAAAGCCTAATTACATTTACTCAAAATCTAGCCCAAATAAAATGTCAAGATGATGGCTCTCTTTCAAATTTAGAGCTGCATAGGAAACATACAGTGAAACAGACTGTAATAGACATAACCAAATCCAAGTCTGTATTAAATTAAAAGCTGTTACAAAAAGAAAGCGAATCATTTTCATAAAAGTAACATCATGACAAATCAGAAGAAAATAAATATCATCCTCTTGCCTTTAAGAGGACACTTTAATTCAGTTTCACTGACTAAAGAGGAGTATAGGGACATGACGAGTGAGAGATAAGGCAGTGGGGAGAATTTCTTAGAAATTATTAACCTTCTTAAACAGCATGGGTTTAAATGGCAGCAGAAGCACATTAACCTAGGTTTTCAGTCAAATTCAGCCGCTCAGGTTCACTCTCAAGATGCCCTGCAGAACCAAAGCTCAAGCTGTTAACTGAAACAAAAGCCAAATTGCTGTCTCCTCCCTGAAGAAAAGGTATATTGCCCAAATGATTTCCACTCCTGAAGCAAAGAAAAACAAGGGCAGATGCATGAAAAGAGCCCATCAGAAAGTGTTGAGAACAGAAATCCTGAGTGAAGAGAGAGTGATAGCTATAAAAAAAAAAGCAGAATTTAAGAACAGCTCCTTAACTTGAGGTTCTCAAGTCTCTCTTAGATATACTTTCACCTTACCGAACCTCCTACCAGCTAATTTCATCTTTGAATCAATTTCTGCCTGTCCTTATTTTTCTCTCCCCTCCCTTCTCCATTGGCAACTGGGTTCAATTTCACAGTTCGTAACACTGGCACTCTCCAAACTCTTTGTAGTTTACCCTTTAGAGGCTCTCAACCATTTTATGTACCACAAATGAACACAGTACCTCCTCAGGGATTAATCCTGCTATCCTTCAGCTGAGAACTCTCCCCATGGAAGAAGTCATATTGCCTGTTTATACAGAGAAAGATTACAACGCCAACAAAAATAACTCCAGTGTCATCATTAAAACATGCTCTAATTAGGACTGAAGTAAGTAAATCAAAAGTGATTTATAAAGCTGCTCCTTTCTACATACTTTAGATGAGTCATCAAAAACATACAAGCATGCTGAATACCAGTATTCAGATAGCATCTCTGCAACATCACATAGTACAGGGAAGTTTTATTAAAACAAGGAACTTGAGATCTCTGTCCAATTCTAATTACAGGCTCACACTTAGTTCTGTAACTGCCAGATGTCAAGTCAGAGCTGCCAAAGTGAAGCAGAACAGATGGCATAGACCCATTTAAGGCTCTGAGTTTTGAGAATGGGTTTGGGGGATTGCATAGAGGGATATTTCTTGTGCCAAATAAAGTACTAGGGGATTTTTCAGCATCTATAGGAAAAAATAATTTCAGGACAAATAAAAGACAATCTAAAGTCTCAAGAAAATTAGCAGATACTTAAACTCCAATAATTTTTTTCTCTAGTGGGAATTTTTATAATAAATCCTCCTTTCTGAATAATTTGTTAGCTTTAATATAAAAGAAATTTGTAAAACCTCAAGTCATTCCATAAAGTCTCTTCATTCCTACAAAAAGAAAAACCATATGAAGAAGTGCTTTAATACTGCAAATGAATCTTGGCTCTGAGTGCAGCTGAGAAGTGTCAGACTAAAAACTAAAGAAATTAAATAAACAAAAATATTTTTCTTTTCCCAGTGCCTGTGGTAGCATTCACATAAAAATCTTATGCCTGGTCTTCTATTAGAAGGTTAAAAGATTTACATCATGGGCAAAGTGGCAAAATAGAACTGTTTACCACTGACTCAAGTCCAAAGGAGGAGAAGTTTTAGGTATGTGCCCTCTGAAATCACCAAATTCTTCTTTGCTTAGAAACAAAATCCAGAGTGATACCGAGGATCTGATTCTTCTGTTTTAATGGGAACTGCAGATGATCAACACATCTTAAGGCTGTGTTGTGAGTGACTGTTGAAGAGCCCTTCATACTCTAATTCAGAAGTGACAAATACTAAGGATGGCTTTTGACACATGAACAGCTTCAGTCCAAGAAACTGCTGTATTGGGTTTGCCCAATGTTCTGGTGGGGGGGGTGTGAAGGCTACAGGGGTGACTTCCATGAGAAGCTGCTAGAAGCTTCTTCCACGTCCAATATAGCCAATGCCACCCAGCTCCAAAACAGACCCTTCGCTGGCCAAGGCCAAGCGGATCACCAAAGGCAGTAAACCCTCCAGGATAACTTACTTATGAAGGAAAAAAAGTTATTGTACAGAAGTAATTGTGGCCAGAGAAGAGAATATGTAAGAGAAACAGCTCTGAAGACACCAAAGTCAGTGAAGAAAGAGCAGATGGAGCTGGAGCAGCGATTCCCCTGCAGACTGTGGTGAAGACCATGGTGAGGCAGGCCATCCCCCTGCAACCCATGGAGATCTGTGAGGGTGCAGAGATCCACCTGCAGCCCGTGGAAGAGCCCTGCAGTGAAGCAGATTGATGTCCAAAAGAAGGCTGTGACCCTGTGGGAAGCCCACACTGGAGCAGGTTCCTGGTAGGACCTTTGGACCCATGGAGAAAGGAGCCCATGCTGGAGCAGGTTCACTGGCAGGACTTGAAATCCTGTTGAGCCCCATGCTAAAGCAGTTTGTGAAGAACTGTAGCCCATGGAAAGGACTCATGCTGGAGAAGTTTGTGGAGGACTGTGTCTCATGGGATGGATCCCATTTTTGAGCAGGGGAAGGATTTCTTTCCCTGAGGAGAAAGAAGCAGCAGAAAAAACATGTGATGAACTTACTTCAACCCCCTTTCTCATCCCCCAACCCCCTTTCTCATCCCCCTACACCACTGAAGGAGAAGAGGTGGAAGGAAGTGGAGAATCAGGAATAAAGTTAAGCCTGGAAGGAGGGACAGCTGAGAGAAAGGTGGGTTTAAGATTTGTTTTACTTCTCATTATCCTACTCTGATTTTGATTGGTAATAAATTCAGTTAATGTCCTCAAGTTCAGTATGATTTGCTCATGACAGTTTGTGATCTCTCCCTGCCCTTACCTCAACTCATGAGCCTTTTGTTATATTTTCTCTTCCCTTCTATTCCATCCAGTTGAGGAGAGAAGAGAGAGAGTGGCTTTGCTGAATGCCTGGCATCCAGCCGGGGTCAGACTACCACCAGTGTGAGAGTAGGAGGCCCATCGTGTACCAGTGTAGTGTTGTTCTAGACAGTGCCTGCTCAAAATATGGGAGCCAACAAGATCATACCATTTTCCCTTAACAGACTGAGTTCCTTGCATTTGAAACTTGTTTCCCTTGAGACCCTTTTTATCTCTTTTTGTCCGTATCACTGCCATACTGCAGTACTTAACCCCTCAGCCATCTTCCCAGAACAATGCTTGAAAATGGCTGTTTTCCCTTATGAGTCTGTGCAACATCAAGTGCTCAATGTTGCAAACCACACAGCAAGGCAGGGGTAGATGACAAGAAACATACTCCTAAGTGTATTGAAGAATAGGTCAGTAAGCTCATATAACATGCTGTGAAAGAATTTAGAGGAAGGATGCACTAATGTACTGAAAATAAAATCCTAGGCCTAGTTTTCTCCTAGTTTTCAGCTTTCAGTATTTTACTTGGAAACCTGGCTGCCTTATATCCTATTACTATATCAATAAGAGGGCATTAAATCCCTCTGTATAACCCAGTGCAGTTCAGAGAATACGAAGCCATGGAAAGGAAATCCCTCTTCTTAAGAGGGTTTGATTTTAATCCCTTCTTGCAAAGAAGGTATCTATGCACCACTCACATTCTAGACAAATTCTTCAGCTCTTGCACTCATTCACTCATTCTTTAACAAAACAATTAAAAAGCTTCAAACATCCCTTCCATTTTTATTCCCCAACCTCAGTCCAATTGTGAGAGAAGGGAAGAAGCTCTAGACTGGGAATACAAAAGAATGGGTTGGATCACAAGAAAGAAGTGGAGAATTATGCAATAGAAATACAAACATAGGAAATACTCATTATATTTTTTTTTTTATTATTATTATTATTGCCTTTAACAGGGAAATAAGTCAGTGAGCCAGGCTGAGGAAATTCTCAAGCAATCAGCCTCCACTCATGGTTTTCTGCTGTAATTGGTGGAACAGATTTAGGACCAAAGAGTTACGCTCACTAATTTACATCCTCTTCATTATTATTTTAGACCTTGTAGAACATAGCCAGAAAATGGAAAAGTTTTCTTTTAAAACTGGGGATAGGGAAATCAGGGAGGGTGGTTAATGATGATATATCAAGTTGCTGAAACACAGAGATTAAACAATGAAAATACAACCTCAGTGAAAAAAAGATGAAGGTAGGAGAAGAGGGGAATAAATGAGCTAAATTAGCCAACTCTAAAGGGAAACCTTTTGTGAAGTAGCTAACTTGTCTGGCATTTTATTTACTAAACTATCAGGCTACAAAAACTGTCACACACTTATCAGCTATATACATCTCAATAACACAATTCTTTCTCACTGAGATTTTCAAACAACCTTTAAAATTTTCTTTTCTTCTTCGAGATCTGAGAGTTATTATTTTTAAACAAGTGAAGCAGCTTGAAAGTATTTCTCTCAGCAAAAATAATGTTTATGAAAATGTGAGATTACTGTTATGAAAATGTGAGATTTCAGAGGAGTTACCAGTGAAATACCCTTAGACCTGAAACTCAACATCAACTTTCAACCTGTGTATAACAAAGGTTCCAAATATACCAGTCAGACACCTAGAGGGAAAAAAATAAGAAGAGAGTTGCACTGACATGCAGGAGGAGAGTAAGTGTACTTCATTAAGGTCTGAAGATTATTCTTCCCTTTTTTTTCCTGTCCTATCAAAAAATGGACTTCCAGGAGAAGGAAAAAGTTATTAGCCTCATGAACCTTCTCACACCACAAGGCAATTAAGTCCTTTTCTCCATAGGTGCTCAACTTCTTCCACACCGTGGACCAGATTTGCCATGTTTCTGCACTTTAGAGAGCCAACTGCACCTACACCACGTCAGCACAAAAAGAACTAACTCAGGAAGAGGAAAGCCAGTTGCTCTGCACAAGGCTTATGAGCTGTTCCTCTCACTTCTGGCAAGACTCATTTACCCCATGTCTTTTCCCATCTGGCACAACCTAACTGTACCTTATTATCTCATTTTCCTGTCTTCTCTCCAAGTCTCATTTACAAATGTACTTTGCTCTTGCCTTTCCCTTCTTCAGTTTCTCACCTGAATCTTTCAAAGACTTGAATCTGCAGAGCATTCTACAACAGAGTGGAGTTATTGATGGAAGGGTGAACAGTATCCAGCAGACGGCTCCCCAAGAGTGCATAGGATCCATTCATAACTCCTGTTTTTAATCTGAGTTCGTCTCAAAATGGTGTATTTACACACTGTTCTCATTCTCAGAGCATACGTCTAAGGTCTCAGCCTAGTCCTAGACTGAATCTCACAAGAGTCAACTTGAACATCTCATCTGCCTTAACCATTACAAGCAAAGTTATCAGTAAATAACCAAAAAATCCTATTTCATTCTTAAAACCCCTCAGATCTACAGGAGACATGGATATAATTGGGCTCCACTACAACAAGGGGAAAAAAATGTGTCTCAAGGCAAACCATGTCATTTTGTAATAGCCATTCAGCATGAAGTTTCTGTTTGTAGAAGATTTTTTTCCTTAAATAAAATACGTAATGAGGTCACCGGTAGTTTTCTCCCAATTTTGCACTGATTAACTGTCTTGGACATACTGAAGATATTCCTGATCCAGAAATATTAATCCCTGCACATTAATAACTTCATCCAAACTAACAGTTCTCTGTTTCTAAAGTCACTTTTCTATTCAAGTGTTTATAAAATCGTAGCCAAAACCAGGAGCAATTAGATCCGTAAATGGGAAAATCAGTAAATAACTTAAGATTTTACAGATTCTAAAGTAGTCAATAAAGTTTCTCCAAAACAAATGTTCACTGAAGGCTAGGATGAATACCACAATATAATGCAAGGTACTTTAACTAAATCTGCCATTTGTTTTCCTGGTCTCTCACTCAGTTGATGGTTCTGCTGCCAGAATGGTGAAACTGTGAAAGTCCTCTTTAACACAAAATTTCCAGTCTGCGTCCAGAAAAATATCACAATTTTGTTTGTCATGTTCTATGACTCCAATAACTGAGTATTATTGTGCTTTTTCTTTTTCAGTCAAATTACATTTTTTTCATGATGTCAATAGTCAATTATTCTAATTTTGTCAAAAATATGGTAGGAATGATTCAATGACAGAAAAAAATTATATAGAAGTGAAACTATTAAAAAAATGTGTAAAAACTGTTGACGAGTAATCATTAAGAAACATGCACTTTCATTTTCTAAACTCTAATGAACTTGAAATTAACATTTTCCCTTGAAACTTGATCTAACATATAAATGTCTTCCTGCATGAGCTAGAAGTTGTTGTTCACTTTAAATTATGACACAGAGGCAGTTTCTGCTGAAAACAAAATGTGACCTTTTTCAGTTTTCCTGATTGCCTTTGAAGAGAAATAAAATGTCACTGCGTCTCATGAAATTTGCTGGTAACTCATGTGAATCAGAAAGATATTTCTTTCTCTCAGTGGGAGACTGAGGTCTACATAACCTGCAGTAGACAAAAAAAAAAACCCTTTGTTTTAGTTACAAAACAAAGTTGTTTGGATGTTGGGTGAAAAAAAAGAAGCCAAGAACTGGTTTTGAGTGCCTTTCAAAACCACCAAAAAAATTAATGCCTCTCAAAACACCCAACAAAAACCCCCAGAAAAAAACTTTACAACTTTCAGTTAGCTTCTACAAGTTACAGACTCCTTAGTGCAGGGATAAGTTCTATCCCATATCTGCCCAAGTTTTAGCTCATTATTCCAGCATCTCCTGTTGAGGACTAAGTTTGACTCCTGCTTGTTAAAACCTAGCATGAAGCAGACAGGAGCACACCAGAAACCAGCATCTCAAAACTGGTTTTAAGCAGGAAACTTAAATAGATTTCTTATCTATTTAAAATAGATATTTTAAAGCACATTTCATAAATAAATTCTTTGTTGTGTTTGCAATGAAAATTTCTGACACTGTAAATGGCCAAAATAGCAAACAAAAAAGGTTTTAAACCCACCAGACATCTTACCACTGCTGAAGGTCACATTACCAATGACTAAGAGATAGGAAAAAACATCATAAAGTTATGTGTGGTCACGTTACTCTTCTATTGACTTTGATTTGTTTGCAAGAATGATTTATAAAACTGTTAGGAGCTGCATACATTAACCAAACTATCCCATTATAGCTTTCATAATGCTAACTAGTTATCACTAGTGGTAACAATGCAGTTAATGAACGAATCATGATTAGGTATCAATATGTCACTAGACAATATTAACTCAACCCAGTCACTTGTTCTGAAGCTTTTTTAGTCCAGAAGCAATGTAACTGGAAACACATTGGCTGGTGTCATTGTGTTCACCCTCTTCTTCAGATAAATATCTGTGCAAATTTTCTATTTTTTCCATTAGTCTATCCAATCATTCAGTATCAAAAGCTTTTACCATACTGTCAATTATATTTCTTATGATAAAATTTGTTTTTATAGTGGAAATGCTTTTGTTCTCTGTAATTTAGAAAACCCATCCCTAAACATCTGCAATGAGAAGGATAATGCAAGTAAATTAGTGGCAGCTGTAATCCTTAGCATAGCAAAGATGATCTTAGCCTCTCTGTCAGAATTTCAACCCCTTTTTATCTAATTGTTTGTTCTTCTTGCATTTGTCCCTTCAGCATAACAATTAAATGCTGCATTCTCCTAGGCAGTCTGCTCAAGAATTGATTGTGCTCAGATGCTTTATTTGGGAGAGAAAAGGGAATAAACCTTGAGAAATGTGTTGGTTTCACTTATACACAGAGGATTACACTAGGATACAGTATGGATCACTTGCCTTCAATAACAATGCCCTTTTAAACACTGGTGGGAATCATTACTAGACAAAGATCAGGAATTATCACCCTCTAGCTGCACCCCCCTTTCTCCTTTTTTATTTCCTAAACTGCAACTAATCAATTGGGATCAGATCATCCCTTGTTTTAAGGTAGTATCCTGAATTACAGACATATTCCTATAATATTATGAATGTATCCTACCATCTTAACACTTCCTCAAGCACATTCCTGGCTTCAATTTTAATATGTGGCATGATCCACTGTTTAGCCTACACACACACCCACTGCACACCTTTATAAAATAAATGGAAGTTCTATTGGAAAAGAGTA
Organism: Gymnorhina tibicen; assembly: GCA_013399875.1. Classification (NCBI taxonomy): domain Eukaryota; kingdom Metazoa; phylum Chordata; class Aves; order Passeriformes; family Artamidae; genus Gymnorhina; species Gymnorhina tibicen. The sequence continues at coordinate 142,365 of VXAZ01000687.1, read as the reverse complement.
GTTTTCTACTACACTGTGTGGTAAGAGCAGCAGACCCCTAGAAGAAAGGCTTCTCAGAACCAGACCTGCAAATAAAAGAGACCCTTTTTTTACTCTTGCATCTAGTAAGTTTTTCTTAGCTTGTTCACAAGAACCCACAATTTTTGCTTCACAATTCTCAGTTTATCTGCTTAATACTGCTGCCTGAGCCTCCACTGACTGTGGAGAGTCTGCATCAAAAAGGGAGCAGAGGCTATAGACTTACACTACAAACTGGTCTTAACATTTGTAGCCCTTGCTTATGGCCCCTGTGCACTATGTTGTGGAATTACACTTTAATAAATGTTTCTTCTGCTACTCTGTCTCCTTTTGAACAAAATCAGTTAAAGTAAGTATACAAGAAATGGAAATGGAAAGAGAAGAAAGAAAGAAATGGAAAAATGAGGTGAATGCTATGCCCAGCATTTAAAATTGCCAGATTAGTCCATACTTCCTTTCATTTAGAAGGTATAAACAGAAAAGGAAATGCAGCACATATTTGAAACTATCTGTTTTAAGTTGTGCTTTACAGGGGTATCTGTAACAGCTGTATAATTATACTGCCTGTAAAATTAAGTTCCTTCACGGCATACTTCCCAAACCAGCAATATTGCATCAACATTTGATGAATTAGTGTATGTTGGAGCCGTACACACTCTCAGAATCAGGTACGGCGATTCTGCTAACAAGTAGCAAAAACCAGTTACCTGAACACTTACCAGCTACAGGGAGTAGTCTGAGGACGTTCACTCTGTTTCAGACTCTCAGCAAAGACCTCAGATTACATCCCCTTCAACATTTTCCCTGGCCTCAGATTTCACAAGTACCAGTCAGGTAGTGGGTGTGCTCAGTCCTGAGCCAGAAGCCTTGATCCTCTCAGCCGTACAGCCTGTCCCAAATGAGACTTGCTACCCGAGCTCTTTGCTGTATCTCACCTTCTGCCCTGCACTAGCCAGTGTAGTACAAGCAAGAATATCACACATCTGTCTCTGCTATTTAACACCATTACCTTCATCTTGGCCTAGCATCTATTTAAGTATGGAACACATGAGACAAAACCAGCAAGATCCTATTTAACTTTGACATCAAACAGGAAATAGTTCTACAAAAACAAGCATATGGGATCTAAAATTTATGTTGAACCAACTGAGAATGAAACCCCAAGACAGGGATACAGCAAAGTAGGTAACAAATGAGAAAAACAGAAACGCAGTGTTAACACTTGAACAACACCTAAAATCTGTTTCCGGTGAACAGTAAGTCCATATATATACAAATGTGTGCGTGTGTGTGTATTACATGTATATTATATACATATGTATATATAAAAAATACGTATGTGTGTGTATGTGTGTATATACGTATATACGTGTATATATATATATATATAAACAGGAGGGCCACCCTTGCCCTGGGGGCATCAGGCACAGCATCACCTGCTGGTCAAAAGGAGGGGATTCTCCTGCTCTTCTCTGCTCTGCACTGGTGCAGCCTCATCTGAAGTCCTGTGTGCAGTTTTGGGCGCCACAATATAAGAAAGATATTAAGCTGTTAGAGAGTGCCCAAAGGAGGGCCAAGAGGATGGTGAAGGGTCTGGAGGAGAAGCTGTATGAGGAGTGGCTGAGGTCACCTGGTCTGTTCAGCCTGGAGGAAAGGCTCGCAAGGGGAAGAGGAGAGGCAGGCACTGATCTCTTCACTCTCGTGAACAGTGACAGGACTTGAGGGAATGGCATGAAGCTGAGTCAGGGGAGGTTTACGCTGGATATGAGGAAAGGGTTTTCCACCTGAAGGGTGGCTGAGCACTGGAACAGGCTCTCTAGGGAAGTGGTCACAGTACCAAGCCTGTCAGCATTCAAAAAGCATTTGGGAAATGCTCTCAGGCACATGATGTGATTTTTGGGGTGTCTTGTGCAGGGCCAGGAGTTGGACAATGATGATCCTGATGGGTCCCTTCCAACTCAGTATATTCTATGATTTTATGATAGACTTTTGCAGGCAGATGTATTATGGCTTGTCTTGGATCTGGTCCGTAGAAATTCAGACTTTTGAAGTGTATGTTCACCTGAGAGTTGCTCTTTCTGATTTTATTTGGTTGTTATTCTTTACTAATCTAGTTTTATGGTTCACTTGAGTTCTTGCCATCAAATATATCTTACGGGACATCTGGTGTCGTGGCTTCCATCTGACATGATCAGACCATCTCAAATTCTGGCTTCAAAGTGCATTTCTTTTTATTTGGGTAAGAATTACAAAAAGGGATGGGCAAGAGAAAGCTTTTTACTTCTGGATTTCTAGTTTCGATTTTTTAGATTACTCCCCAAACCTGTCAGCAAGAGCTGCAGTGATAAATCTCAATGAGGAGGGATGGTCCTCAATCTGTGAATGTATTCCTTTTAAAGACTGTATGACTACATCTGGTCAAGAGGATGGACACACTGAAAGCAGTCCTTCATCTGCTCCTGCTTTTTTATGTTGCTTTTACACTTAAAAGAAAGGTGGAAAAATAATTAGGAGCCCTCCTTTTGAAGACTACTATGTTAGCAGATGGAGATGTGTAGAAAGTATCTATTCCCTCTGCCCATATGGGGGCACAGCCAGCACACCAGTATGCCAGAAAGGTCATAAGCAGCTGTATCTGCTAACATACCCATAACTGCTGTACACTACCCTAAAACCAAGCCAGCCCAAAGACTAGTGAATTCAGAGCAGTTTAAGACAGTACACTTCAAGATGATGCTGTGGAAGAGCACTGGGGTGTATTTATAGTTTTCATCTCTGTCATCAAACAGAAATTGTACTGAATCAAGTTCTTAGAATCAAACGCCCAAAGATTTAGCTTTATTTAGTCTTCAAGTGAACTAATACAGATACAGTGAGACTTTATTGTTTTTGAATAGCAACATCTGCACAGGAATTAAAGGTGATTTTAAGTACTCCACTTTGAATTAACTTATTTACTTATTCCAAATTAATTTCTATAAATGCTCTGTTGCATGCAAGCCTTTAGACACATGCTTGATGCTGACTGATTTCATCTGAACTCTAGTTCCTTTGGTGAAACTGTCTTAATCAATGACATGCTTATCATTGGCTAAGAGCAAGGGAAAGGAACACAGATTCTCAAGTATACCAGAGGCATATGAGAAACGGATGTAACAAAAGCAGCAGAGCAGCTCACCTTATAAGAGGCTGCAGGCTGTAACTTGTATCATGAAAAGTGGGTCTCACTACACCAAAAGGTTTGTGCATTCACGGCTTGGCTTGCCCACCCTCTCCACAGCATTGTCATCCTCCTCCCTGAAAGGCACAGTGCCATCACAATGACAAGACCCACTAATCATTAACATATTTGACATGTTTCACACGTTTCACTACAGAAATCAGACTGAATGGATGTTCCTGATGGTTTTTTGCTTAAGTAAAGCCAGGAGACCAGAACTAGACCCTCCTCTTTTTCAGAGATCACATCAGGAAGAATTGAACCTCAAATAACATAATAACATATCTTATTCCCTGAGTAAAATGGAGAACAAAGCAAACTCATTATATATGACTTGCATTGAGCAAACCAATTTTTTTGGTAGGTTTTTGGTGTAGTTTTGAGTTGCATGTTTTATTTAGTACCATGCACATTCTAACAGACAGAAAAATAAGCACAACATTCCCCCCAAAAAACCCCAAAACTTCAAGACAGGATATGCCTCACAATAGCTGGAGTCCCTAAAAAGTATTTTGTTTCACAAAGAAATCAGATGGGATATTCTATATTCACGGGGCTTGTAACATCACTGCATGGGTGTGCCTATTGTATCCCAGTTGTGTTATACTACTTTTGCCTCCTGTGACAAAGAGTCAGCAGCACTATGCCTTATTATTGCATTTCAAAACAGTCTGAGCGTGTCAAAAGTCGTGTCTGAAGGAGGAAGCCTTGAAGTAGCTGGACAAGAAGGACAACAGAAAGGTCAGAAGTCTTTTACAAAACAGTAAAAGTCAATCATCTTTGGACACAAAGTCGATTGCCCTTGGGCAACACAAGGGAAGCCGAGAAAGACTGTGCTTCATTTGTTATTCCTCTTCATTGAGCTCTGCTACTGCAGGACTCCATAGTCAAGTTCAAAAGGAAATAAAATGTATTAAAAAAAGCCCTAAAAATAAAACACCAAAACCACCCACTTTTTATTGACAGTAACCTTCAATTATATTTAAAGCAAAAACAAGAAAGGAGACAGATGAAAAACAACCCTCCTGCTACAGAACATAACACTGATAGATTATTTTATTTTCATAGAATCACAGGATAATTTAGGTTTGAAAACACTTTTAAGATCATTAAACCCACCTGCTAATCCAATACTGCCAAGTCCACCACTTAACCATGTCCCCGAGGGCCACATCTACATGTCTTTTAAATACCTCCAGGACTGGTGACTCAATCACTTCCTTGGGCAGCAGTTCCAATGCTTCTGTGAAGAATTTTTTTCCTAATACCCAATCTAAACCTCCTCTGGTACAGCTTGAGACTATTTCCTCTCTAGCTCTCTTTCCTAACAATTTTCACATAGTTTGTATTCTCAGCATCACGAATCATAACTCAGGTAACTAATATTGACACCAGTAACACTGTTAGAAAACAGTGCAAAATTTCTGATATCAAGGTTCCTTAAAGAAAATTCAGAAACTTCTTATTTTTCCCAACCCCCAAGTCAGATGAAGTAATGTAATAGATTTCAATATTTGTTTCAGTATTACACAGAAATAAACAGCTGTGCTGAAGCTATGCTTTTGACATGCCCTTTAGGTTTTTCATTCAAACTAGGCAACCAGAAAGATGTAATTATGGTAGGTAATTTCGTCTTAAAGAAACCCAGCTAACTTTTATAAGTAGGAGTATCACGGAGCAAGTTGAAGATCATCAGAGACATGATCCTATTAGAACAACAATACAGGTCTGTCTAACCATTCCCTGCTGTTGCAAGTGCAAGTGTGATAACCAGAACATGTGTATTAGTCATGTTTGAGTATTTACAGTTACTGCAACTTTCAGAACCAATATCTTTAAAAAGATGGGTTTCTCTTTCAGCTTCCCTTTTTTTACAAATCTTTAGCCAGAATCAGAAAAAAAAGTGAAAGAAGAGCTTTCAGTAATTTTCACATCCTGCCCCTTGATCACCTTCTGGCGCTGCTGTTCAAGTCTGTATAATCCTTGGGCACACTGTGTGTGATATACATCAGTCTTGAAAGTTCGATCCTTCTCATCAAAGCAAGTAATAACACGCTAATTGACCTATCACTCCCACCGGGTTCTTTGTTCACTGAAGCTGCATATATATTCTGCCATGTCTAAATTTAACACTGAGTTTATGCTTTACTGCTGTTTGTTGTTTGTCTCAGTCGGTGAAAATAATGTAGAGTTAAAAAAAATTGCTCTGTGATTTGTAATACAACTTATGTAATGACTGTGGAGTTCTATTAACAGCTATGAAATCCAGGATTTATGCTTTGTTTACAATCTTTATCTCTCATTTAATGTGAATCAGAACTCGTTAAACATTAACCCATTTATTAAATGACATCTTTACTGTAAAAGTGACTTTTTTCTCCCAGAAAAATAAACAAACCAAAACAAAACAAAACAAAAAAACCTGTCTAGATATTGCTGTGATTAGCCAGAAGTTAATATGTGAGATGGAAAAGGTTGAACACTGTTTTCCTCTATGTAGTTAAAACAGAAACCCTCCAATCTAACTCACCAGAGATGAGGATGTCATAAATATCAGGCTTGAGTTCAGAGCAGCCGAGACAGAGCTCACTTTGCTCACACATGAAAAGCCCAACACATCTATACAAGGAATAGAGCCAAGATGTAAGAAGTTCCCCCTCAGAAAGCCATCTCCATCTTTTAGTCAGTTAGATTCTGCTTTGCACACGAGGAGACAAAGGTGTAACCAGCTTTTGTTGATCCAGACACCCACGATACAACACTGCAAGCAGCTCATGACTTAACTGCATCTCCTGAGTCACATCTCGAAGTCACAGATGTGTAGAAACAATAGAAGTAATGAAAAATAATTGTTCTGCAAAACTCAGTTGCAGGAAGAGTTACGGTATTTCTGTGCCATCCAAACATGCCTTCACCACCAAGACTACCCAGAAGGTCAGACAGACATGCCTTCATCTTACATCATAGTGCCTCATAGAGAGCAGCCAGTAAGACAAAGACACAAGTCTTGGGAGGCCTGGTGTATATTGTACCAAATCCCAGACAGTGTCATTCATCCACAGCTACAGGTGCCAAAAAATCTTTGTTAAAGCATGAACCTAAAGGTTTTGCCAGAAATTTAATTGAGACAGGACAGTTTTCTGTAAACTGCTGATGGTGGTAAGTTTGAACAGGAGAGCTACGTGACAGGCTGTGCAGTGACTTGTCTTAAGGAAAAATGTACCAAAAAAAAAAAAGATCAACATTCTGGCTGTGGGGCACTGAGGCTCAGAATGGGACATTCTCCCAAGCCTGTGTCCCAAGAAAAATTCACTTTCACCAACTGGAAGAGCAGCTTCCACAGAATATATCTTATAGGAATAAGATCTGCCTGTTCATTCCCACTATCTGCCGCCTGCTCTCTCTGGTGGTTTGCCTGTCACTGAGAGTTTTTTCTTTTCTCCCTGCTGACAGAAAAAAAATCTTCCCTATTACTTCATCTGTCTCAGGCAGGCCTCTGGTGTCTCTGGTCTTGTCTCCTTTCTCTCAGCCTTGGAAAACTGTCTCATACCTTCAGCTGTGTGGCATTTGAGAGGTTGATGGAACATTCTCTTCTTGATCATCAGAATATTGTATTTTATCTAACCAAAATGGACAATTTCTTTGAACACCAGAGCTTGCCAGCATCTGCAATAAGAAGAACTTCCTAGTTTGTGCACACAAACAGTCAGGTGGGGTAACTGAGCTTGGGGCATGTTGGATGGCTACTCTCTTAAACTGCATTTCACATTAATGTATCCACATTATATCACATTATGTAATATCACATTAATGTAGCCACAGCTTTAAAGAGTACATAGCCAAGGTAAGTATTGATGGTTCTATCAGGAGTGACATAGATGCTGAAGACAGGCAAACAACTAATTAATTGCATGCAGATCCATTAATACTAGAGGCCTGTGTCCTGGCCTGTGTCCTCAGTCAGCAAAGTGAACAAAGTGCCTACCCACAAAATCCAAGTGAATGGATGCAACAGACTGGGCATCTGTGACAGGTTAAGACCAGGATCAGCAGGGAAAAAAAATTGTACATGATACTTCCAAGCAAATAAGCAAGACTGAGGTCAGCTCCTGTGAGTCACTGAAATGTTCCTCTCCTGAAATTCTGGAGAAGATAGACAGTATCCATGATAGGAAAGTGAAAGCAATTGGTCTTCAATAGTTAGGGCCAACTTGACCACTTTATGAGTCTAAGAATCTATTTCTTTAACACACTCAGAAGCCCCCATTCAATAAATGCTGCTTTTCAGTAAGTGCCCAGCACACAAAATGTTAACAGTGTTAGTGTCTTGTTAAGGAAGATGTGCAATTTTCCTATCTGGAGTTTCCTTATTGTTGGAGCATACAATATTACAAAGGAGAGGGTGGGTGGACTTTTACTGATTAATTGAATTAATTTCCGGTTTAATTAAAATACATTATGTACTACATATTTCATTGCAGAACTACAGAATGACATGCCCTCAGCAAACACATTTCTATTATAAGATTTCCTTCAATTAGCGCCAGCACAGAGAGCTCCTGAACGCAATGTACGGCCAGACAGGACTCACTGGGAGGAAGAGAGGGAGAAAGCCAGCATGAAAGGCACTGTGCCTGGCACACTATGGGTGATCCAGTGTGCCTCTGGCTTCAGGAAGGAAACCAAAGAATGGGTGGTTGTTCATTGTAGGACTGACTTACTGCAGAAGCTAGTACCATGCTGCTTACTGGCCCCTCTGCCAGCCTGCTGGCAGCCTCGTGGGGGACATGGACAAGACATTAGGGTGCTGGCAGCCTCCTGGCTACCAGATAATCTGAATCTAAAATCATGACCTCACCCATGGGCCTTGTCTTTACTTTGAGTACCAGCAATGCCAAGGTGAAATAGTCACTATAGCCTTGTGCTAAAACTGTACTAATTCCTCATCATGAGATTTTGAACCCTTCACTGCTCCAGCTCCCCCCAAAAAGTGGATGTCCAGTTTTACTGCAAGGTGGTTTCACATTCATGATTTCTGACACAACACAGACATATTGGATTCATGGCTCTGTTCTACCATCCACACTAGCAGCATTAGCATCCTCAACACATTATGATGTCTGAATTTTGGAGAACTGCTTCCCCCTCCCAAGTCTCTGTCCTCTGGGGACCATTTTTGTTGTTGTTGAACTGGTTGGATGCAGGCAAGAAAACAAGACTTGAAAAGAAAACCATGGTAATTGTACAGATTGCTAGAACTTGAAAGCAGGAAGGAACTGAATATCATTGCTCCCCAGCATTTAAACATGGGCACAAATGCTTTATCTGTGTAAATGCAGAGCAGTTACAGGCACACAGGTAATAGACCAGGTGGTCTGAGCAACGTGGGAGGGCAAATGGAGACCTGCCAAAGCACCACGCAATGCAGGCAAATATAAACTTGCAATAATAAATCACAAGATGGAGTTAACTGCTACTTCCAAGCAACAGAGTATGGCATCACTAATGAGGGAATTTCCCAGTGAAGGTAAGACTTTTTATATTCAAAAAAATTCAGCAGAGGATAAGTTCTACTGTGCAGCAAAGTCCTTAGACTAGAGGTAGCATACCAAAGCCAAAGAACTGTGAATCTCACCCTGAAATTTTTAGTGGAGAGATTCTACAATCTTTTGACATTCAACATTTATTTGTTTCTAATTTTAGAGATGTTAAAGAAGTATCTTCTATATATCATAACATGACAGCTGTGCAGGTGGAAAGATGAGTCATAGAAATATTATTTCAAAATTTTGGATTCCCATCTAAGTACTACAAAGCATGACCCTCCATAGCCCCACATACTGTAATCATGCATATGGGTATTCATCTGAAATGTTACCCAATTATACCGGATACTCTCTTCCCACAGAGATGCAAATTACTGTATAAGCAGGAGACAGGGAAGAATTAGGGCCCTGTATACTTGAGTGCCTGTATATATCCAGAACCGTTTCTGCTTTCACAAAATATTTGGGGTTTTATTTCCTTTTAAGATCCATTCTGTGAGATTTGAAAATCGGAATGTAATTACTGATGTGATGCAGCCATCTGAAATTTAAGAACAATAAAATTCGGGAGAGTTGATGCCAATCTTTCTTTCACCTAAGCTGTTAAAGAAGCAGTAATTAACACCATGTTGGCACATCTAAATCACAAAAGCACACCCTGTAAGAACAGCAAAACTTTTACTTCCTCCCCTCAGATCAGCCCTTGCAGAGCTTATCTTTTAAAGGCAGACTGCCCCGAACAGAGGACCAACAGAGTAACTGCTGAGACAACAGGAAGAGATGTAGAACAGTATGCAAATTTGCACATGGACCTCTTCTTCAGTAGTGGGACAAATTCAATTCAGCTGCCGATTATGTAGCTGAGCAGATCATATTTGATACTTATTATTATGTAACGGAATGCACAGGAGAAAATAACTCTGAGACATATAAAGCATTAGATCTGAATGGTAATCCAGAAGGTGGGTGGGTTGCAAACCAGAGCTCTGCACTAGCAGCAGGATATAACATTTCTCTGCTCTTTTTTCTCTTCTTTTTCAGCTTCCATATCCCTGTTTACTTCAACTTGCATTTCTGACACAAGGCATCTCCCTTAAACTTGCAAAAAGTAAACTGCCAGGTAGGCAAAAAAGGACAGTCAGATTTAGCCAAACATTTGCCTTATGAAGTTAGATTCCCTGAAGTTTTGCTTTACATTATGTCTTTTATACACAAAGCAGCTATTCCATGCAGAGTCCCATCAGAGAGAGAACAGCTGTCTTCTGTAAAACCAGAGAAGCTTCCTCCAGTGTCTACTCATTGCCAACTACCCCATGGTTGCTGCTTTTTGACTGTCACTCAAAACTCTCCCTTTCTAGTATTCAGTTTTGGTTCAATTTCAATTCAAAAGGCCATAGCTATCCTGCAGACCACCATAGGGTGTAGGGATCTGAGCAAGCTTGAAATGAGAAAGCCTGAGTATGAGAGTCTGCCCAGACATGGACACATAATGCTCAGCAGAGGATAATTTATCCTACTTCCAAGAAAAGTAAATTACCCATGGTAAGCCTTCTGTTGCTGCAGCAAGATTTCTACCAATACCCAAATTACCTCATTTAAAGCTAGGGTGGGAATCTATAAACAATACTGAAAGTTGCACAGTCTCAGACACATTTTCCTTGGATGAATTATATATCAACAGTACCAAACTGCCATAGGAAAACAAAAAGGCAGAAGAAATCTTCCATCATTAAGTATTCAAATCCTTAACAATTCTTTGGCATACTCAAGCCAGGTCACTTGAAGAACTCATGCAATGAATTGCAGTTTTGCTGTTGAGGTGTTAAACACAAAGCAGCTGTTAAACACCAAAATCACAAGCAGGTTTCAACACTGCTGTCCTCTTGGGGAAGAAAACTAATGAGAGTACTTAATGAATTTACTTCATCTTTGAAGATTGAACTCTCCTTCTAAAGTCTGCCCACCTCAATTTGATATTTAAACAGTAAAAGGACTCTCACCAAACACTTTTTTCAATCATGCAGCCTTACAATGCTACATTCAGTGACTGAGGAAGGTAATTTTATGCAATTGCATGCATACACATGCACATATATCTCTCTATCCCATACACAAACATATATATTTATAAAATGAAAGAGACTATAGTTGTATCTGTAAAGACCAGTTGCCACAGAAGTCAGTGACAAATGCTGCAAATGGCACAAAACCAACTGTACTGATAAGTGAGCAGCTAGCTGCATATTAACACCAGAATTCAAGAATACCTTTCTATAAAGGTGGTTTCTGTTGCATTTTGGATTTTTAAAGACAAAAAGTTATCCTGTCAGTTTGCTCAGATCTTGCAAGTTCTACTATGCATTAGAAAGGACATGTTCTCAAACACTAATCACCCACATTGCCAACAGCAAGATATTTTTCAGAATAAGATAGTGTCATCCTCACTAAAGAAAATACCAGTGACTGCAAAGTTCTGGGGATGTTAATCATGTAAGGTATTATGCAAGATAATGTAATATTTCCATTTTATATTATTTAGAAGTTCTTTGGAAACTGATTGGGATTTTCAGAAGCGGTTATAGTTTGCTCAAATCTGCTCTCTCCAAACGAAAATATACTACTCGCTTTATTCATAAAATAAGTAAAGGATTAGACCTTTTGAAAAATACTTTTGAGCTTTTTCTGAATAGAGAAAGTACAATCATTTTGACATTTGTTACCGTCAATGTAGATTGTTAGAATACCCACAACCATTTATTACATCATAGCTAGAAATACTTTGAAAAACAGATTCCTGGTTTTGATATTCTGGTATGGTAAGAAAAACATAGGCCTAACAAATGTTGCATCTCCACTGTTTTGATGATTTCAGTAATCAGGTAAGAGGTAACCAAGGAGTTGCATCAGCTTGAGTTACTTTTGGAGAACTAGAGCCAAAGGCCACTGGTGGCTGTAATCATGCAGCAGATTTAGACTATGTGTTCTTTTGACGCTTTTCTACAGCTTCTTCTTCAAGAAGATTAAAAGCATGAAGAAAAACTTCTGAACAGGAAATCTTCAGCAGAAACTTTAAACAAAACTTGGAAACAGTTGAAAAGCCACAGCATGGAAAAAAGAGATTCTGCAGAGAAGCAGATTGTAACTGGGCAGCAAGGACCTGCCTAAGCCAAATTTAGATAAGGCTGTGTGCGTCTAAGGATTTGTTGTTTTAATCTCTTTGCTTGCAAAACTCCTTTGGAAAAACAAATCACACGTTGCTCTGTGCAAGCAGTTCCCTGTGACTGTACATGGTGGTTTGTGACAGCTGTGGATTTAGAGCTATTGTTCTGACCAGTCAAAAGCAGATCAAGCAGCTCAGGAACAAAAGGAGTCAGCCACAGGAACCCCTCAGGCACAAGGGGCATACCTAGACCTGATGCTATGAGGACATACTCGGAGAAAAGGCAGTTTCACCTGACATGCTTTACTGCTTTACTGAAAGACATACCCATGAACACCATGGGAAACTTTATGGGCAGCAAAGGTTAATTAAATTTCTTTTTTCTTTCAGACCATTCCTTATGAGAGTTCCCTTGCACAAAGTAAATCCTTCTTTTGCCCTTAAATGAAGGATCACATTTCTAGTCAACCATGAGAGCAGATTTTCTTGCTGTCTGTTCTTCTCCTAGGTAATGGCCTGCAGGTACAGAAAGCTCCAACAGCATCATTCTTTGCCCCTGTTTTGAAGACACCAATATCCAGATCAAGAATAAACACAGCAAGACCAGAAATAAAGACAACCATTGCACAAGTGGCACTTCCCTGGTGGAAGTTTCCATCACACTACAACCAAGAATTCCTTCCTTCATACATAGCCTGCTGCTACATGTGAAACACAAAATTGTGTAGGATTGGAGAGCTGTGGTCTCTTAGTCTTCTTAAATTTGAAGTATTTCTTGTCACTACTCGGAACTAAACAGCAGTGATGTGCAAGGTAACAAAAAACAGTGAACCATTTGCACTCTAATCTCTCTTTCTGTCAATGACACGTTTGGATTAATAACTTGACAGTTCCAAGTACCTTGTTACAAGCAAGAGCTGTAGGTGTTCATCACTGCTAGGAATGAGGTGAGTTTTAATATCATCTGTTCAAGATCATAACCGTTGGAATATCTGAGAAAGGAGTTCAGTCCAGAGTTGTAACACAGCTAAGGCAAGGCAAGCAAATCTAAGGGATAGGATGTCTTATGCAGGCAATTCTAAGTGAAGTGATGTCTTGCTGCTATACCCATGCAACTGACTTAGAACTTGGGAGGGACTAACACACAGCTAGTAATGACACAAACAAAAAAGGTGTCTGTAGTCCAAAGGACTAATTAAAGTCTTGTCTGGTTAATAAGAGAACTACATGAATATACGGTATGTACAAATAAAACACTTAAAGATAAGATATATATTCATAGCATGAATGCTTCTAGTGCATAATACTACATACAAAAGGCAAAATATCATTGTACGCTGCAATGAGAGAGCTTGGATTTGTGCTGCTGCAGCCCACTGCTGCTGTGTGGCCACCGCTGTATCAATTGTGACTTTTACTCTCTCCCATACTCCCTCAAGAGGAGGACAAATAGCAGCCAGAGTCCTTGCAGTGCTGGGGCAGGTCGCTGGAGCACAACAGTCAGCAAGAGAAAAATTCCAGCAGGAGCCACCTGCAAAAAGGAACACTTCATGCTGGGGTGTGGTCAGCATGACCTGCAAGCCACCTCTCCTGTCAAATACTGGAGCAATGGTAGGTTGGAGACAATAAAAACAGACCAGCAGCCTAAACAATCCCTCTGTGGGGAGGAAAGAATATTCTGCAGCTGTTCAAATGCAGGTCTGTTCCTATAATAGCAGCTGGATTGTGACAAAGAGGTCTCTGCCAGTGCACAACAACATATAACTTTTGAATTTTCTGCAAATCCTTTGGGTTTTCTAAAACTAGTCTAATATCAATCTGGATATTTTCATATATAAATATGAAAAACTTAAAGGAGAGGATGATCAGAGTGTAGTTATTTAATATATAAGTAAAAAAAAAACCCCAATGGTATTGCCTGAGATCCTTTTCCTTAAATTTAAAAAAAAAAAAATGTAAACCCATCTAACAAGAGCTTAATCTTAGCCTGGAAGGATAGTGCCCTCTGGTGATAAAAATGCCCTAATATTTGAAAGTATGAAGTGGGTTTTTTAATTACGACCCTTCTAAGCAGCTGCACTAGACTACTCATTTGCCAAAGCCTGGATTTCAAAATACATTTAATTAAGAATCTTTCATCTGTAGCAAATATATCTGACTCTGTGTGATTGAAAAAAAATCTAACAAATTAACATTTTCTTACCTAATACAAATAGCTGCTGACCGATTCTGCTGCTCTGCAATTCTCAGTATTCATTAAGGTTCACAAAAACTTTATAGACACAAGAGGTACATACTTTCTGGTTGTGCCCTTTAAGAAGAAACAGAGGTTTAATTCATCATTGAACTGCTCTGGTTCCCTGTGAGTTCATCTAGTTAACTGGAGGAAAGAAAATAAGGACCTATTTACAAAAAAATATTATACATCCATAATACGTTCCACTAAGTATCTCACTAGCTCATTCAAGTACAAGTAAATACACAAATCTGAGTGGAAAAAAAAGAGCAAATATTTATAAATTGAGGAATCTTTTATATTTCTGACCAAAGTCAACAGATGCAACATTCTACTCACCCATGACAAAGGAGTTCAGTGCCAAAAGGAAGAGAACAGTAGGGACCTCAGTTTCTCCCTGCAGAGGTTCCTGCAGTTACCTGCTATTCCTTGTATTACAACATCTTATTTTCAAATTATAGCAATAATACAAATGTGTGTGCTAAATGAGATATGCTTAATATCTTTGCTAGGTTGTAGGGTTGAAGTTTAGAAGAATCCTGATTAGTCCTGGTTCCCTATTAGCCTTTTTTACCAAGATGAGAAGATTTTTGTGGCCAGGTTTGTTTTACTAGCAATCACTATACTTAAAAATATTGGAAAAACTTATGTAACCTTCTCGTAAGGCTGAAGACTAAGAACATTAGAAAAAGAAATAACACACGCAAGTGGAAAGAAACTAATGAAATTCTTCTTACCAAGTTGGTATCTTCAGTCTATAAAGATATTGGAGGGGGAAACTAATTCATCATATTGAGGCTCCCAGATCCTAGTGCCATGGGAGCATCTGCTAGGAAGGTTAGTAAGAAAAACACCATTTGAAGTGTTTATACAAAGAAGCAGCAGCAGTTAAGACACAATTATATGAATGCTGATGTGAACCTGCCTGTGCTCACAAAGAGGGAAGCTGAGTGATGGAGAAATCCCATAGTCTCTGCCAGATACATTTCCAATCACTAGCTGTGTCTCATACTGAATATTTCCAGGCATTCAGGCTGAAATTCCTTAGAGATTATTTTGTAATGTTTTTCCACAGCTGTGTGCCCAGAACAAGAACCCTCCTTGAGGAAGAGATTAAATTAAGCTAATTCTGCCTTGGAAAGGGGTGGAAGCATGACAGTGAATAACAGGAAGGCCCTGGAGAGCTGAACCACGCTGCCATGGCAATTGAAGGAAGCATTATCCACCTTCCCACACACTGCACCAACAGCAGCAGTTGCCCTTAAACTGTTCGAGGACTACACACTGCCTGCACCAGGAATTTTTGCTACACCGCATGATCAAGTGACCCAGGCAACTCCCTATGTCTAAACTGCATCATTGTTGCTGGTTCTGTAGCAGCATGTGTCAATGTAACAATACAATAAATTGTGTAGAATGCCCCTGAAGCCAGAATATATTCGAGGTTTTAAGTAGCTCCCCTCACAACATTTGAGAAAAAAAGCCAACAGCAAATGA
The DNA here is from genome assembly GCA_013399875.1 of Gymnorhina tibicen. Taxonomy (NCBI): domain Eukaryota; kingdom Metazoa; phylum Chordata; class Aves; order Passeriformes; family Artamidae; genus Gymnorhina; species Gymnorhina tibicen. Next base: position 126,688 of record VXAZ01000687.1, on the reverse strand, counting down.
CCACTGAAATGAAAGAAGATTCAGTCTCATTTCCCTTTTCAATACAAGTCTGTCCAAATATTTCAGCAGATGTATCTGTCCTATTGCCTTTTAAGAGCTCTATATTTTATCGCTGGTTTAGTTTTGAGAATTTGAAGATAGGGGTAGTAAGAAAGCCAATTTTATCTAAATCTATGGTAGGGAACAAGTTTAAAGTGGCATTAACATTCTATTTATGGTTTATACAAAATTAAAGCATTATTTAGTTATATGACTTTCTGTACACTGCCTTTCAAAATTTAAGCAGTGATTATGTGGTGGAAGTGCACACAGAATTCAGCTTAGAAGTTAAAAATAAGTTGCCAATAGAAACGTTTATATTATCCCCTGAGCAGAAAATTATTTAAGCAAAATCCGCTTCCATTTAATTAGTACTTCTTAAAAGTGATCTTTGTGAAGCAAGACCCAGTTCCACAAATCAGTCTGCAGAACTGTCTTAGATGTTTGCACTCTTTTTGTGACAAAAATAATTGGGTAAGATGCTTATGATATTGAGCAGTCAGGATCATAACGTTAAAAGCTTTAACTAGGCATTTAAATTTTCCATGAGCATTTGAAATTACCAAAATTTGTCAACGTTAAAAAGATCAAGTATTATTTACTGAATTTCTCATTGAAATAACAGCAACTACAGGAAAGAAAAGTATTTGAAATTAAAATCAAATCTGCAAGATCATATACTAAGCACCAGAGCTACCATAAGGCTTTTTATGTTGTCTACCAGTCATTTTGCTCTAGAGAGAGTTGCTACATACATGGCACTTCTGAAGATTTAGATATTTGCTTTCATGTACAGGTCTTCATTGGTCTTCATTCTGGAGTAGTTTGGGTATATGGAGCAGCAGCCATTGCCAGAATCAAGCTAGCTACTCCTAGGAAAAATAACCATCTTTCCTTCCTCCCTCATTTCCAGCAGCAGAACCAAAGCAAGTTCTGTGTGGCTCATATCCTTGCTCCTCTTCCCACGCCAAGAGTACGGGTTAGATCAAGCTTCAGCCTTCAGCTTTGATACATAGTGCTATTAAGTCTTCCCCTTGTTATTCCTACTGTCCAACTTCCCTTTCCAGTTTCCAGTTATTCATTGGCCCTTGTATATTCTGAACAGTTAATAGTGAAAAGCTATCAACTTGAAAAGAAGAGCAGCTCCCCAAAATTAAGACTCAAGAGTGAACAAGAGAATAAGGCTCATGTACCTTGATCTCACAATGTAGATAACGTACATAACCAAGAGTTATTAACATTTTGAGTAGCATCATTGTATATTTTATGAAGAAATTCTTTGAAATGAGGCTTTTAAGGGTAAGAAGAGTGCTGTCAGCAAATAGATCAGAGTACCTCAAGGGTACTTATAGAGACGAGAGTGCTTATAGAGACAAACTTCTTTCTATGAGATCTAACCTTCTGCAGGATTAAGAATAAAGAGGAGAGGAATACCGTACTTGAAGCAGTCCAAGAAGTTTGTTTTGAAAGTGATACATCACTGGCAGGGTTGTTTAAAGTTACTGCTTTATTTGTTACATCATTATCATCATTATTTGAGGTGGAATCACCATCCCTGGAAGTGTTCAAAAAACTTGTGAATGGGGCACTTGCAGACATGGTTTAGTGGTGAACATGGTAGTTCTGGGTTAATGGTTGGGCACAATGATCTCAGAGTTTTTTTCCAAACCTAGCAATTCTATGGTTATTATTCCACTCAATATAACATTTGAATACATTTCAATTCTTTTTGAATCCAAACAGAGAGAAATAATGGGGAAAGTTGCCTCTGATTTAAATCATCAGAAGAAAAATTGCCTCAGATACTGTAAGATTTGTTAAAGTACTAAGCTTCTGATTGACAAGAGAGAATAAAATGAAAAGGAGTTTCATGTGAACGGGTCGATTATCAGTTAAAACACGGAACTTCTAAAAATAAAGGGGAAAAAAAGATAATAACAGGTTAAAATGCTTAAAAGACTGCATTATATGCTGTGTTCTTAAATATTTTATTATCTATCGCTGCTCATACAAAATATATGGATGAAGGACATATTGATTTTTTTTCCTCCCTGTAGTAGGATTAAAATCTACTAACAGAGCAACTCCATTTTTTTTCATATTTGGTACCTTATTTAATATTCTTACTTTAATCCCTATGATTTACCCTGTCTCAGCATACCAAAAGTTTCAACAGTATAGGGCACATTCATTCGGACATGAATGAGATTCCTGGAAAAACTGAAGGCTGGAAATGATCACAGAAATACAGCCTGCCTGATGTGTCAGTTTAAAAATTGCTAGGAACTGCTACAAAGCGTAACTCAATAGCAAAGGAGATCAAGGAAGAACTTCCTTCTTTGAAAGTTTTGTTGATTTGGAGGCGGAGGATGGGGAAGGAACTGCTGTCAAATTGCAGACTACTCTGGTGCATCCTCCAAGGGTGTCATAAGATACTAATAGTAATTCTGGAAGATCGAGAAGCTTTGAAATGTTTATAAGCACTACTTTTGAAAGCTTAGCTGACACCTCAAACTTTTAGCAGGGGTCAACTCAAGCACATTAGAGCAGAAGGTGGCACTGGTGTAATACACAGTAATAGCTGTGGGGCGTGTGAGCCTCTGGAATATCACAGAGGAGAACCAAGTGAACAAGGTTTCTTTACGAAATAGGATCTGAACATGTGAAGAGGGCACTTAAGACAATTGTACCAAAATAAAAACAGTGAATAAGTCAGTTCCACATGAAGGACACACGACTAAGTGTGACTAAATTTTAGGTGCTCTCTGAAAATTTTGTTAATTTGTGTGTGGTTTGTTTGAATTTACAAGTTTTGTTTGTTTTGGTCTTTAAGGAGAACAAGTGTTGCAGGAAGCAGCACTGCAAAGGCTCCAAACTGGTCCAAGAAGAAGACACTAGGCTGCATGGCCCAAAAGGAAAACATTGCACAGGATGGAGGATAGAAATAAAGGAATTATAATTATAAAATTATATTATAAAAAGGAAAATAATGTCAGGGTGATCAACAGCTCAGGACAGAAATGGACAGCACGATGTGGGAGCAGCAAAAGAAGGGTGAAAAAGGGGAAAGGAGGGAAAAAAAAGTATTTTTAATTATAACTAATTACTAATGCAACGAAAATTTTTCTCCACAAACGGAAAACTTCTTCAGCATCTCTTGGTTTAAACTGCTTCTTTGGGACTGCAAGACTTGTTCTCTCTTTTAAGTCTGGCATACAACTCACCTTAGCCCTCTGAATCAATTTTCAAATCTGTAGAATCCATCACAATAATTGTTAAAAGACTTTTAGATAGCAAGTATTAAGTCAGTATGTTTCATCTGCAAATAAGCACCAGCAATCTGTCTACTGTTTTACTACCTTGCACTGCACCCAGAAAAATATATTTTACCTGGATCAGAGTTACTACACATCTTCATCATTCCAGTCTGGAGCTTTCTCATGCCAGTTTTGCACAGTTAAGTAACCATACTTGAGGTTAAGGATGTAATCCTTTGTTGAGGTTTTATTAAATTTCACTTTGTTTTGTTTACCTGGCACCAACATTAAGTTGCTTATATCTATGTTGGTTTTTAAATGCCATTGGAGATTATCATATCATTATGCTGGAGAATTTTACTTACTTTAGCTGGGGTGCAGTGCAGTTTGCATGTACTACTATAACCATTACTGCAACAATAGACAACATTAATTTCAAATCTTCTGTTTAAGGGGTACTGCATAAGCAAAACTAACACTTCTTTTACAGTAATGTGTGAACTTTACCTCAAATGAAGCAGAAAATATTAAACCTTTTTAAAGGCTAAATACTGCTCCAAGCAATTTTGCAGAAACTATTATTATGAATAACTTAAATTTTAAAATATTATTTAGTTATTTCTGACAGTGAAACAGCAAGAAACTTATGAAACTTCAAGAAACTTATGAAACAGCAAGAAACTTCCCTGAGACTGTTTCATAATAGACTACCAATATTTACAAATTCTCTTGTCATAAAAAGAGCATATGAGCACTGATTTAATTGCTAAGAGACAGTATGTGCACATATGCTCTGGACCAAAACTGAGCTGTTTTTCAACAAGAGACTATCACCATCAGTTTTCCGTAGCATACGCACACACAAAATACCAACGTCTACTCTTCTTAATACGAGGCCAGTGGAAAGTTTTAAGAGCTTATTTGTGCTTTGCACTGCAGCCTTCACTAATCAAAAGAAATATTAATTATATTTTTTTTAGGCACTTACTTGTCTTTACAGCACTAATTGAGGGTATATGTATAGAACAAGCATAGAAAAGCAGATTACTTATTAAAAAAACATGTTGTATTCTTACAAATATGAAAACTCTCCCTGCATAAATGAATCTCAGTGCCTATGCAAAAAGACACAGATTGCCAAGAAAACTTCAGAAAGGGTCTCTCTGCATGGAAATGTACAAAGTCATGTTCATCTCCTGTATCCAGAGCTGCTCAGCAGATGTCTAGCAGGAGGCACTAGGCTGCTATTCTTCAGCTGTAAGAAGCATATGCAGAGAGGACCTATAACTGATAAAAAGCCAAAAAGCACTTTTTAGACCTATCCGCACTAGTTCTTCCTAGTGACATGCAGCTGCTTATTTCAAACCTGTCCCTCCCTCTTGCTATGCTTTGTGCAGTTTCCTTCCTTATGCCCCCACCCTTCCCCGATTCTCCCTCAGTCTTTAACATAGCAGACCACTTGCACATCTTGTGAGTAACCTAGGGGTTTACTGTGTTTTTTAATTGAGCAAATACTCTCCCTCCACATTCAGGAAATTAACTGGATGCTTTATGTCACAGCCTTCCTCTTGTTCTGTCATATCAGGATGCTCTGACCTCAGCAGCAGTATCTGGCTATATCCAGCATCCAGGGGAACCAAGGAAGTAAGCTACATTGTCCAGTCTTAGCAGCAACTGTTCCTTGCCTCAGTGACAGTAAAGGTACCTGCTGTATTTGCCAAGTCCTGATTCAAAAATCCAGATTGCTGAAGCTGTCAGAAGTATTAGAGAGCAGGTAACTACTCTTTCCTCCCTCCTGATCCCAAAAGCCATTTTCCACCTCTTCCCAACAGCCTAGATCTATAAAAAGGGCAAGCAGGAAAATCCAGTGGTTTCGGTACCCTTTTTTCTGGCAAGAGACGTTTCCCCATCTGTTCTGTAAAGAAAGGAGAGAGACCAGATGGATGTACTGCCCAAGCCATCTGCACTGCAGGTCTGGGTGCAAGAGTTCCAAGCTGAAGGAGGCTCAAGGTTCTTCTCTCTTGCCCACATACTTTACTGAAATGCAAGTTTCCCCATTTTGGATTTGGGCTCAAAGAATAGGGTCAATTCGGGGCTGTAAGCACAAATGATAAAAATTTGCTAGCATATAGCTTAACTTTTCAGGAAGCATTTGACTGATGCACACAGAAAGGTACATGCAGACATAGGCTTTACATATGTTCTAAGGAATTTCTGCTCTTTTCTTATAGGATAAAGCACACAAGAATGCAGATAATTAGGAAATACACCACCCCGCTGTAACATCCCCACGCTCTCTTTGCCTTAACCTGGAAGACATGATTGTATCTGTGACAGCAGTGTTTAGAAAGAATTTCCTTCTATCGCTGAATCTATAAACCAGGACAGGGTGGAGATTGGTGGTTTTTTAGCATTTTCCTTCCTTTTCTTTCACTTCAATTCATTAAGTGGAAACTAATTGAATGACCAAAACGCACCCCTTGCTCCCAGGAGCAAGAGTCTGTGAGAATACAGTTAGTTTAGTGATATTGTTTTGGTTCTCAAGCCAGACACTTTAGCATTGTATTTAATAAAATTTGAGAAATCTTTCTAATGTTGATTTTCAGAATTGCTCCTCTCTCTTAATTTCTGGAGTCCTGTGGAAAACCTTGAGGAGATTTGCAAAATTACACAAAAATTCTATATTTCTGTTGTTTATTTAAATCTACTGTTGGATAGCCCTTATGGTCAACAGTGGATAATTACTGTTTTTACATCTTCAAAACATTCTGAATTTTTTAATCCCTTTTATGTGTCTACATCCTCTCTCTTCCACTCTGAACATCTCCACGCTGTTTAAAATTTTCTCATGAGAAAGGGGACTTGAATCATATGATGGAACAGACACAATTTTAGAAAAAGACGTAACAGTAACCTCAGATTTTCTGTTTGCTTCTTTCCTACTATTCCCTAGTACTTCATAGTACAAAAAATAGTGATGGTTAAGATCTTTACTGGGTAGTAATAGATAGCTGAAAGCTCCTGATCCATGCACAGAAAGTGGTAACACAAAAGCTGAGACTTTTGAGTCACCTTTCATCTGACTGCTTTGAAAATCTAGTGTCATTGCTAAATTTTGCCACATCATTCCTCAGCTCCCAGGATTATATACGAGTAGAATGAAATTATTATGTACATGCACTGATCTTTCCTACACTCTACTTCCATTCTCCTCTACATTGTTGAAAAATGTCTCTGTTTCTCCCTTTTCCTCCCTCTTTGTTAATTTCATTCTTTAAAGCTCTTAAATAATCTAAAGACACCATAGAAAAAAAGGGAAAGTTTTCTCACAGATTAAGAGTTGACTGAAAAACAGGCATAGAAGGACTGGAATAAATGGATGGAGCTTTTTGCTACAAGTATCTGGACGTCCTCTTAGTGGTGGGCTTTCAGCAGTTTGCTTGCTTGGTTCTAGCCCTTCCCTCAAAAGTACAGCCAAACACTTTAACCCACCAAAACCTTCTGCTGTGCTTCCTTTCTTTCTTCCTGTGAGCCCTCTTTAAGAGCCTCTTCTGTTAATTTGTCTGATTGTTGCACCTCTTGCTGATGAGCTGATGATATTTTTCTATTTTTTTGTCTTCCCCCCCCTCCCCACCCCCAAAAACGCAGAGAACTCATTTCCTTTGTGTTTCCATTACTAATCACAATGGAATAATCACCAAGGCTAAATTATCTCTATTGTCCTGCCTGATGAGTACACACTTGAACCATTGCTAGTCAGGGGAAGCATATTCATAATACAGCAATTTTCATAGCAACAACGATGTAAAAACAACATTCACAGGAGTAAAATTTCCTTTTACTCCTGTATTTTAAAAATTTATTGTTTACTTCTACCTAACCCTATTATGTCATTCTCCATCATTGATAATTTAGGAATCACTGGAGTATAATAATAAGTAATTTGGAGTATTTGTTCAACTCACAATTGAAAATCCTAAACAGACATTGAAAGAAAGTTGTCTTCTGTGGCATACCAACATTGAATTTCTGCTTCAAAACCAAGAGGAGTATAACAAAAGGATTATTTGTAGCAGTCAATAATATTAAACCAGAACATATCAAGATGTATAAAGGCCTCAGAAAGCCCTGAAGCTGTTTGTTAATAATACAGTCTTCCCAGTTTGGAATAGAATAACTACATTTTACCGGCAATATTATTCTTAGATTTGCAATTCATGGGACTCTGAACACCTTAACTGACACCACACACTCCTGTTCTTGTGTGTTTGTTCCCATCTGGGTATTGCAGAGATGATAACTTCTGGAAAAAACTTGCATCAGGGTTTCCAACTGAAGGTCCCATTTTCAATGCTGATAAGCTTCCTGAACTCTATGAGTCTGGGCTAAAATTTCCTTTGCCAAAAGTGTGTCTTGGAACATATGGAAGAACTTCTTTACTGTGTAAATGAGTGCACACTGGAACAGGTTGCCCTAAGAGTCTCCCTCACTGAAGATATTCAAGAACTGTTTGGAATGCACAACCCTGTGCCATGTGCTCTGGGATGACCCTGCTTGAGCAGGGAGGTTGAACCAGATGGCCCACTGTGGTCCTTCCAACCTTACCCTTTCCGTGATTCTGTGATTTAGTTTTGTGATTTTCCATTATACAACTAGGTTTTTGGGAAAGCAAAAAAAAGAAAAAAACCACAAAACACTACAGATCGCTGGTGTTTCACAATTAAGTTTTCATTAATGCCATTAATGCTATACTCTTCAAGTTACACATTGCTGTCTTTGCCTAACCTGACTAGCACCATGTGTACACACGACAACAATAAACCAGTTTTAACAAACGCACATCCACGTGTTTTCTCTCTCACATGATAAAATAGCACTGTCAGTTGCTATGATACAAAGTCTTTTTCCTTATTATATTAACTTTTTTCACATGTGCCTCATTATTTCTTCATGTTGATTACTCAGTGAAAGAGTTGGATTCTATTTAAGGCTATGGAAAAGGTCACGGACAAAAGGGAACTCAAGTCTCTGTTTGCCATTTTAAAAGAAAACTACCACACTTGTGTTAATATTTGCTTTCACTTACAGCAGGTATACTTTGGCTATCTGAATAGCAAATCATGGTGGGTGGTGTGAATGAAAAAGTACTGAGGTGAAGTTATTGATCTCAGAAGAAAGATGTAGACATGTAAAAAGTGATTTTTTTCCACAGAAATCTCCGAAAATATTTGGGATTTTCTTGTTATGGTTAAAAGCTGTTCAGCTACCCAAATTTTACACTGCAGAGAAGAGAAATGGCATTATTTGTACCTGATATCCAGCGAAGTAAAATAAGTAATCAGAAAATGCAAGTTAAAAGAAAAGGCTATTAAAATAATTAAAACTGAATACAAAGTAAAAATTACTACAAATGAAATATTTCTTTCAATAAAAATAGAGTTACATGGGCACAGGACGTGAATGACTTCTGGGTTTGGTCAGCTGGTTGATTACTTTTGGTAAGTGAGGAGTGAAAACATTGTGAGAAAAATTTTGGTTTCAGTTCCACAGTCTTAATTCACCAGACAGACAGTCATTTTTAAATGCAAATATTACCACTGCTTTCAAGGAATAGTGTCAAACCAGTTTTTCTAAGAGGAATAAAGGTCAGGATTTGAGCTTTGCCACCTGGATCCATTAATAACATTCCAAACCCAGTATATTTTATATTGTGAAAAATTATTTGTTGAGAGGCAATATTTCATAACTTGCAGAAGTGTTTGCTTGCTACTTGTGAGAGTTTGCACAGGCTGTAAAAAGAGTTCAGTCAGGTCAGGATCTTCCAAAGTAGGCCCTGACAGATACAGCATTACTTACATTGCCTGCTCTGCCTTGACATCTGCCTTGGTTGTCAGAAGTAACCAATGCAATATATCCCTTCCAGCATGATATTATCTCTTTCCTCACAATCATTCATCTTTTTGCCATCTTCACCATCTTGTAAGTGGGAGCCAACAGAGAAATTAAGCACAGGAAGATCAAGACTTTCCCTGCTTCCAGTTAGGAGAAAGGCTGTAAGCAAAATGGAAAGTGCCCTGAAGGAATATGCAGAAGACTATACTAAAAATGTAATTATGCTCCAGGTAGCAGAAACATGGCAGGAAACTGCATTTTGGAAAAGTTGATACAGGATGGCATTTCCTCCCACAGAGCTTTGGTACCAACATGGTAATGCTGTATATTTGACAGTAGTCTGCTCCAGCTTCTACATCTATGAGAGCCAAGGCATGAAACAGCATTTAAATTAGCATTTGCTTATTATTTTAAAGTAGTATCTAAGTTCTTGGCTGCTATGTTATTAAAATATGACTCAGATAACCATTAGTTACTGTTCAACCCAAGAATGCAGTTAAACTGGAGTTACTTCTATAAAAATGGAATCCTAATTCATATTAAATTCTGTCTTTGGACGTGTTGTCTAAACACAGACCTCCTGGGAACAATGCTTCATACGTATCAACACATCAGGAATGTTAAGAAATCTTGTTATGTCTGAAGATTGCAAGTCATGGTCTCCTGAGGGGATTAATATAGATGCAATTTTACTTTCTTTAAACTAGATTAACTTCCTTTTTGCTTTTATAAGCTTTTAAATATCTATAAACGACAGCTTGGTTCAGCTGTTCACTGCAGATTGACTTATTTAGTCCAATTACTTCTTTTCTCATGTTATATGAAAGCATTACTTGTAAGTTCAGTTTTACTGGATGACTGATATAAAAATATACCTGCGTCTCCAGTCCATTTTACACACTGAATGAACAGATAAAGAACATAATTCACTTTCACAAAGGTATCGTTTTTAAGAAAATTGTACAGTTCAGTCCACAGAATTAAAAAATTAAGTTGTACTAAGTGATTAAAATGCACATAGATTGTTTTGAACTCTGCACAGATTGAGAACATAGAAAGCAGGTAACAAAAGTTTCAGACCAGAACTACCAACCCAGGAACACGACATGGGGTGGTAGGGGAAAATTAAGAGTTCAGGGTTGTTTCAGAGACTGCTTCCAGTGACTCCTTTGGCAAGAAGAGAATAGTTTCTCTGTATTAATCCTCAGTGCCTCTGAGTTCACCAGGAACAGGGAACATTTTCTGTAACCTGCCCAGAACGCACTCTGTGTCCTTTCCCATGGCCTCCCCCAGAAGTACATCATCAAAACGTACCCTACTGTCCTGGGTTACAATGTATTCTATTACCATGAGCTGTTGAGACCCAGTACAGCAATGTTCCTTGCCTCCTCCCTCTGGACTATCTCCTGTCAATGGGCCCAACAATGCCCTGCTGTATGACTCAGAGGTAACCCGAACCTGGACTATCTCCTGTTAATGGCCCCATCAGTGCCTTGCCCTATGACTGACCATCCCATTGTGAGATGCTCCGCCCAGGGGGAAGGAACCAAGCATTCCCACCAGGATAAAATCTGGGGCCTAAAACAGCAGAGGCAGACTTACCTATTGGGACCCCAGAGGACAAGAGCTACACCGCTGGATTTTCCGAGGAAGACCAGACCCTCCTACAACACTGCTGGACCTTCAGAGGAAGACCAGACTTTTCAACAGAACCATCACTCCAGGAGGACTGCAGTCACCATCTCATTGGACTGTTACCAACCCCCCGATTATCAGGGGGTCAGGTTTGGGCTCTGACCTTGTCAGTGGGTTGTTTTTTTGTTTGCGCTACTGCATTTATTTTATTTTTCCTATTAAATTGTATTTCTGACTTAGACTCTCTCACTAGTTTGCTTTCAAACTAGTACACCTACCTATTCAGCGGAGTACTCTGGGGAGCAGGGCATGAATGAGGAGAAAGTATCCATACCCAAAGGCAGCAAATAAAATGACCAAGTTTCTGTATCGCCCTTACTTTCTCCACTCCTGATAACTTTTGAATTGACTGCTTTCACAAGGTATACTTTTCACTATACTCATATCCACGTAGGCAAAATGTGCAGGTCAAAGCCACAGAGAGGGAGAAAGGGCACAAAGGGACAAACATCTTCATGTATTTGTCAGTATCTTCTCTTAGCTGACCATTCTAACAACAAACACCACTGGTTTGAAACATTTCAGGATTATTAGTAGATTAGGGATAAGAATAATCTATTTCCAAGATTCACAGCACAATAGCTTGTACAATTCTGCTCCCTTTAATAGCTCACAACTTTTATCATTTAACATTTTTCTTCTTTCTATGAATATTTCCAAAACAATTTTCAGGTTCTTTACTGTATTACTGCTTATTTTATTGCTTTCATTTCAATTTTCTCCCTTGCACTAAGATTCCACCACAGAGATTACATAGTCATTCATATGTTCAGTAGGGCTAGACAATTACTGGACAAATCTCAAACCATCTTACGGCCTCGGGGCTGAGAAAAGTTTTCACATGTCTGCAAAACTGTTCTTGGATTAGAATTACTGACCCTGAGAAAGTTCATATCATCATCTTTTCCTGCTTGCTAATTTCACTGCTCATTTCCAATCAGCATGTTCCTTCTTGAACTAATTACACTCAAGAAAAATATTAGTTCTTCAGTCATGTGTTCAGCCTCAGAAACTTACAATTACTTGCACTCACTACAGACAAGTTTGGCCCATTTTTTATGTGGGGAAAAAAAAAATCTTAGAATTTCACTCTCCTTACAGGAGGAAAAAACAGAAAAGAATGAAAAAACAACCTTGTATTACAAACTAGTGCAGTACCAAAGCACTGCATTGTGGTGTTCACTGAACCACCCTAGGAAAAGAATAGTGTGGCCAGTGAATAATAAACAATTTAAGCTTGTTTCTTCTTCAAGCTAAAATGATTTCTTGCCTCACCTATTTAAGAAATGAAGTATATAAGTTGCAGTTAGGACTGTGATTTCCCAAGCACAAATCCTGAAGTTGGACAGAACCCCAATTTCATGTTACAATTGTGTGTTCCAGGTTGCAGGAAGCTCAGATTCATGGCCCCAGGATCACTACTATTTGTGAAGTTTAAAACAGAAACCGGGTCTTCCTACCCTCACCCCTGAGCTTGCCCTCTGAGAACAGTGTATTCCTAGACAGGTACAGGAAAAGTTTCAGTCATGAACACTGCCTGACTCAAGAAGAACTTTGAACATTTGCAGTGTTACCAAGCACCACTTCTTTTTCAACCAGGTACTTTCATAGAATCATGGAATCATTTAGGTTGGCAAAGACCTTTAAGATCATCAAGTCCAGCCATTAACCTGGCACTGCCAAGCCCACCACTGAACCATGTCCTTACATGCCACAACTACAGGGGATGGTGACTCCACCACTAACCTGGGCAACCTGTTCCAAAGGCTGAAAAATCTTTCAGTGAAGAAATTTTTCCCAATATCCATTCTATACTTCCCTTGGTTTAGATACAGAAGGGAGAATGGTAATGTGACACAGCTAGTAATGGTAGATTTACAAATTGGTAAGAAAACTAAACATATTAAAAACAAATGTAAAGCACTGAGCTGATATTTTGACTATCTGATGATGTGCAGACACGGGAAAAAATACATCATCTTTTAAAACTGAGTTTCCACCTCTAGATTTATTAACAGTTTCTTTTAAAAGCATCCTACAGAGTGTGCTGTTTATAAACCAGCATCAATATAAAGAAGAACTTGTTTAGGAGATGCTATCATACTACTGTAGTATTTTTTCTTTCTAAACACATCTATCATAAGCCTTTCTCAGTCTTTCTCAGTGTAAAAGTAGTAACCAAGGATCATCGCATTCTTTCAAAGATTGCTGAAAGGTCTGAACATGAAGAAAGTCTTTTGACAACCCTTTTAAAATGGCCACAGAATTCCCAAAATGTTTCTTTTAGCAGAGATAGAACATTGTATCTGCACAAGTCAACGGATACCTACAGACACAACCATCAGCCCCGTACCTGCATTGCAAGTCAGACTTCCAACCCTTTTTATGGCCTTCATCTTTCAATGCAGTCAATACACTTAAACATTCAATCTGCTGTTGCAGTGTAATTTTTATGTGTTGACTTTCTTGTTCTCTGTGACATTTGCTTTTCCCTTCCTTTATATATTCTTCCTCTGTCAGCCTAAGACCTCCTTCACATAGCTGCCTCTCTCACTATGCCATTAAACCACTTTTTTCTGTGATTCATTGATTTTAATTCTTTCCAGCTAGTAACTGCATATTTCTATTTTATATGAGAAACTGTCCACAAAATGGATTCCTGATTACATTTACTGCTGAAAAAGAAAGCAGATTCTCCTTTGTTCTAATCCATTTTTTCTTTTAATGCAGCTGAAAATTGGGCCCTATATTCATATTTTCCCCTGAGTTAATACATTTACATCAATATTTCCTTATGTAGTTGACTTGAGTTTTGGGGATTCTTTGTTTAGGTTGCTCACAGTAAATACCACTGTTCATAATATGTTCAGAGACTGAAGTGACTACCAGAAGTCACAATGGCTTCTTTTAATGTCTTCCAGAATAATAAGAGGGCACACTGAAATAGTAGGACAAATGCAAGCAAAGAGCTTTTCTGAGCAAATATCCACAATTATTGTAACTTACCTGATCCAAACAAACCAAAGTAACAAAGATATATGGGTTGATTTTACTGAAGATAAAACATAACAAAGTCTGGTATATTTGTTTAGAAGGAACATACAAAATCCTGTTTCTTCAGAGTGCCAGAGAACTCAAAAGGAAACAAAAAGTCTTTCTCACCTCTTCAGCTTTTTTCCATTGGTGAGTACCTAAGCCTCAACACTGAAATCCAACATTTCTCTCAGAGGTTCTGTATTCTGTAGGTATATTTTAAATTTTGTCCTTTCCTTTGTCTTTCCACACTTTCTTACACCTCTGCAGCGAGGTTCCTCTACCTATACGGTCCCACTTTCTGAAGGGAACCACAACTAAGCAGTGGCACATGTAATTTAAGATGGAACTTGATTGTGTTTAAGGAAAAATAGCTTTTCCCCATCATAACTGGCAAAAGATAGCATTTGCACATGCTGACTGTAACATCTTTTGCCCAAAACAAACAAAAAACCCTCTAATAACTATTAGGAATTTCTATGTTAGATTTGTAAGTGAGGACAACAAAGCATTTTAGACAGTATGAAACAGTGCAAGTCGAGGAGGATGAAAAGTTCAGCTGCATCCTCTGCCATTTACTCTAGTAACAAACTCATGACTTAGCTACTATTAGTACCTCAACACAGAACTGCTAACAGTAAGTCTTACTGCTTGCATTGCAGTAGGAGCATGGACTTTTTGTTGCCACTGTGAAGTAATGGGAACATCATTGTTGCACTGCATGTTCTGATGCAAGGATGACAAGACTGATACTTAGAAGTACATGTTAGCCTAGAGCCACAACCCAACTCTTTCTGAAAAACGTGTATGCCATGTTTGGTACCATGAAGTTTCCTGCAGTTGTAAGCTATTACAGATCTGTGTAAAAGTTTCTTTTAGCAAAATACCTTGAAGTCACTTGAAAAATGTGTATGGTTTCCAGTAACTATTGCAACCATAAGTAAAACAGATATGAATTCCCACTCATCAGCTCCACAGCAATGGCAGCTCTTTTAGTCATTAAACTGCAAGTCAAACATTTGTCAACTGTTAAGCTACAGATCCTTGACATTTACCAGGGCCATCCAGGACTCTCTAGTCCTTTTCTATCCAACCATTAGGTTCTGAGAACATTTAAGATCAAGTTTTTCCAATGTACGGCCTCGGGTATAGGGAAGACAGACTAACCGTTAAGCTTTCTGAGTTGAGATCATTGAAAAACACTCTTTCCACCAGAAAAAAAGGCAGATATAATTAGTTTTTAAAGCAGCATTCTATTTAAGAAAAAAATGGTAAAAACATGCAATCTGAGCAGGTTCTGAAGTTATCAGTTCAAACCAATATCAAGCCAAAATATCCTGTTTCATAGGTAAAATGTTCCATTCATTTCTCCTTACAGACTTACAGTTATTAATCGTTTAGAATAAAAAAATCAATTTCAGGGAGAACTGAGAAGACAATGATACTACTTATTATATCCTGTAGTTGTTCAACCTTGTAAACTAGTTCTTCTCTGAGAAGAAATCAGAATGACACAACTTGCCATAA
Organism: Gymnorhina tibicen; assembly: GCA_013399875.1. Lineage (NCBI taxonomy): Eukaryota > Metazoa > Chordata > Aves > Passeriformes > Artamidae > Gymnorhina > Gymnorhina tibicen. Next base: position 111,245 of record VXAZ01000687.1, on the reverse strand, counting down.
CACAGCTAAACTCTTTGACAGATGAGTCACCATGCCATAAGAATGAAGAAATTCAAGTCATGCATTTACTAATTTTTCCAGAGTTAAAGAAGCAACAAGAGTGTGAAATAAAAAACTAAAGATAAAATAAAAAATCAAAACTCTCGCAGAATATTTGTTCCCTAATACCAAATACTATCACAGATATGATGCAATTTCAGAAGTTCTGCTGCTTTCAGTTCCCATTACAGTTTTGAGCAATTTCAGTTATTGTAAACTTCTTTGGTTTAGCACATACTTTTCATCATGGGTATCATTGTATAGCTCTGGAAATATGCAATTTCAGTTAGAAATCATCAAGTTTTGTTACCTCTTTCATATCTATACAAGTTTGGTTTTATTAAAAAAATGTATCTTCCCCAAGTGAAAGAAAATTGATTTAAGACACAGGCACTCAAGAAAAAAAAAGGTTGTAAGGAATCTAGACTAGAGAAATAATGATTTCCTATTTTCATAGTTTCTAACTCATTCAGCAGGATTTTCAAACTTTTTGCAGATCCCTGGGCAATGGAAGCTTATGCTATGAATTTAAGGCATGATCTTACAGACTACTTACTCTCCTAGTCATCAGAGAAATTAATCTGGCCACACACAAAAACCCAACCACAGCTACGAGCACTAATCAAAAGATAAAAGATAGGAGAGCCAAGCAGGATGGAGATCAGTTGTAAATTGACATAAATAGTTTTTGGAAACTCGGGTTAGAGAATTGACACCTTCCCACCATGTTTTTAGAACACTTCTACCTTAGATAGCAAATGCATCATGTTCATTATCTATTTGAATTTCTACCTAGGAAACACTGGCAGTGAATTCAGAACTCACTTGATCCCAGGAAGGTCATAGGAGAACTACTAGGAACTTATGAGTTTATTAAACATTCTTGTACCAATAAATTCATTTAACATCCGTTGTAAGCTGAAACCCTCATGGTGCCTCACTGAGCTTCTTCTGCTTCGTTGCATTTTTGTTTATAATATGAGGCTATATTTTCATGTTGCAGCTGTGTGTAGAAACACCATACAAACTAAAAGAAAACCTAGCAACAGAAAACATTGATGTTTTTTCTTTTCTTCTTTTTTTTTATTAAAAAAGCCACCAGATTTCATGGGGAAATAATTTAGAAGAAAAACACTGCAATTTCATAGATGTCCTAGAAAAGATGAACAACAAGATTCAAAGTAACACATTTCTCCTATGGAGCATGCTATATATTTTGTAGTATTTGGGACTGAATTTTTACAGAGCAAAAACTAAATCATACCTCTGAGAAGACGACCCTCCCATTGGCAGCTTAGATCAGTTTTCCAATTTTCCCTTTCTCAGCCACTTGATATCTACTGATATTGTACCAGAACTCTTCTAGGTATGGCAAATGTTTGTTTCTATAAAGAAATACATACAAGCAACACCCCCCAAAAACTAATCAAATCTTGTGTTTCTCAACACAGGCTTAGTTTTTCCAACAGCCACTGAGCACTTCTGCACCATGACATAGCTGCTTGATACATGACAGCTGAGATAAAAGCCTCGGGAGCTGTGGACCACTTCCAAAGGCCCGATGTCCTTGCAGAGACATTCTGCAAGTCTGTTTCGGAAGCAGAGCTATAGAGCCCTGAAGAAGTGCATAGGACAAGCTCTTCTAGAGGACTGCAGCTTGCTGTCAACCTGGCACAATTCTGGCATACTGGAGCTAGTGTATTCCAGTGAAGTGCACAAATGCATCTCAGGGCTGACACATCAATGCCAAGATCCACTCCCAGCTGGCAGTGTGGACAGGTTGTACTAGGTTTGGCTTCCTTTCCACCCTCTAAGACTATCCCAGACGACTTCACACCCTAAAGCATACTTGCATGTCCTTGTGCCAAGTCCCAGGTTTTCATGCTACAAAGACATGTCTTTTCACAGGTTTTGAATTCATCACTTCTACCCTGGATTATATTCGAGTGGGGCTGAGGCTCTGCATGGGGCTTGCAAGAGATTTATGGCAGCTACTACGAGTACACTGTGGTACTTGGCCCCAGTTCCCTAACACAGTTCCTGGCTCCATTTCACCTGGAACAGACAGAGGCTCAGATTTCTTCAGCCTTGTAACAGAAAGGCAAGAAAGTCAAGATTTCCTTCTCTTTCAGAGATGCTTCCCTCATTCCCCACACTGATTTTCACCTACACCCTCATAATTCATGAAGGACAACAGACTCTATGTTTTGCTGTCCCTCGTATTCCCTCCTTCTTCACCTGTGTCGTGAACTTCTGTGTCAGGTCTCAGGTGAACTGTTGTGATTTTGCACTGACCAGTGCAATTGTCTTTACTGCAGTCATCAGCTCAGCTATTCATCCCCTAAAGGAACAAAGATATGCTTTTGTTTTGTCCTTCTCTACATCGATTGGGTTTTTAGCTGTTGAAGCACTCCTAAAGCCACATGTAACAAACTGAATTAATTCACCAAAGCCCTTAAGGCACAATCTCAGCATACAAAAGAAACCTGCCCATAAGAAAACAGATTCGCCACCTGCGAAACAGGCAACAACACTGCCAAAACAAAAGGATCTGTTGTACCAAAGAAAAAAACATAGAAAACTCCAGTTACATCCTTATGCTGAGATTATGTACAGCCACTGGCAAACCAATACTTAAAATGCCAGCATGAAAAGCGCATAAAAGGATAGACTACTCCTTTTACAAGGTTTTTTAAGAGAAATGTTTTCCTTTTCCTCCCACCAGTACCTGATGTCCCAAAACAAAGGGGGATAAAACCCAAACACCAATGGAAAACAAAACATAATAAAGCTTGCAAATTAAAGAAAAATATATTTGGGCAACATGTATTTAGATGAAAACGTCTTCAGTATTAGCCTAGAATAGAAGTCTTAGAAGCTCTCCTCCACCCAGCACCAGGTAACAATGTAAGATTTCCTGGACTCCAGACAGGTATCTCTGACTGGTCACTGGGGAAGTGGGGAAGATGTACTCACTCTACCACTTCTAGCACAGCTGACTGAACCTGGCACAGCGGCATTACTGGGACACTGACTAAGTGAAACAAATTAATATTGATTTTATTCCATTTTTCACAGCTCCACTCAAGGTCCTGTTTCCCTAGGTTCTGCAAGTACACAGCTCTGCTTTCTAAATTAAACAGCTTTATAACATTATCCCATAATAATACAGGTTCTCAACACTGGTCCCTGTAAAAGGCAGAAGGAATAATCACAGAATCATTTAGGTTGGAAAAGATGTCTCAGATCATCAAGTCCAACCTTTGATTACTACCTTGATGGCGCTAAGTGCCACATCCAATCATTTCTTGAATACCTCTGGGGATGGTGATTCTACCACCTGCCTGGCCAGTTCATTCCAATGTTTAACAATTCTTTTGGTAAAGAAATTCCTCTTGATTCCGAACTGCACCTCCCCTGGCACAGCTGGAGGCTATGTCCTCTCATCCTGTCACTAACGCGCAACTAAATGCCAGGAGAGGATTAGGGATGGCCAGAAAACATAAACCAGTCCACTTCACTAGCAAGTCAGAGGGCAGCTGGTAAAGGATGCAAATGACAATCATATCTAATACCCCAGAAACTTGAACCCCAGGGTTCCCCAGCAGCAGCACAGACACATCACTGCTGAGAAGGCAGAGCAGATAACCCTGCATGCTTGTTCTTACATGGTGCAAATGTATGTGTAGTTTCCTTTCTACTGGTGCTTTGGCAGAAGAGACCTACCCGCTTCTGACACAAACCACAGAGCTCACAGCCATTGCCAAATGCTTACACAACATTATCAGCCTGGTTACGAACAGAAAGGTCGTTTCTGTTTAACGAAGATAAAACCAAAGCTGTTTTTTAAGCATAAGTGAAGGGGAAAGAAGAAACAAATACAGCTTTTCTCTTCATGAAACCAGGAAAATAAAAGACATTTGTAACAGCATGATTTATAGATCACTCTTCCTTGCTTTTCTCAGGGGAAGATCAGAAATAGCCACAAATAGATTTATAGACAGACTAACCCATTTAAATGTTAACTTGCAATCCAATCTGGCATGAACTAGAACATTAGAGTCTGGCTTTCCTATCTGTTGACACCCCACACAGCAAAATCTTTCAATTACACTGAAATTGCTTTTCTGCTGGTGATGCAGAAGGGAGTTTGGGTGGGGTTTTTTTTCTTATAACTCGATGCTAAGGTTTTCCATTGGCCTGGGCATCCCTGAGGAATTAACTTTTCAGTGATCTGCTTCTTCCCCTTCCATGAAGAGTTTTGTTACAGTTGCTACAAAGGCTTGGATGAACAAGTTTCATCAATTGCCTTGCATTGCTCAGGGGTCAGATTCCAGTTCAGAAAGTCTCGAGGTCTTAAGGTAGGTGTGCCTGATCAAGAGACCATTCCAGGGAATGTCAGACTACTCCAAAGGTCTGTCTCTTACGTATTGTTCATAACACGTCATAATACTTGTCTTCAGCTACTTCATACCCTCAGTCACTCCTGTGGGTCAAACCTTTCAAGCAGGCCCAGTCTCCTGTAATGCACCACAGTGCACTGGAGCACGAGGTGCTGTACAGGGGACAGAGCTCAAGGCTCATCACTCCAAGGGAGAACACAGATTAGTAAAGAGCACAGGGACATATGTTACCACTCCATAGAAAAACTGTGGAATTTTGTGTCATTAACCACTGCATTGCATCTATCCAAAGCTGGTAGTTCAATTAAATATATAATTTCAGGTTTTCCAGAAAGAAACCTAAATATTTCAGGGTAAGTGTCAATGAAGCAAAATTCCTTTACAGATCATCCCTGTACTAATTTTAGAAATTCCTAGCTAGCTAGTGAAGGTCAGGGAGGATAGATTGCATGTGTTATCCAGGAGGCTGTAGCTTTCAGCACTAGCTTTCTTAGTAATCTGTGGTGAAGCCTCAAATTTAACATTTAATAAGGTCCCTAATATTTAGATGACAAGTCATGAATCCTGGCAATGACATATGCAGACAAAAATTAGAAAATATAATAATGAGTAGAGCATATAAGCAAAAACCCTCTCACTATGAAGCCAAGAACCTCAGCACATTCCTTAATAGTTTGCTTAAGCAGTTTTATCAAATTATCTTTTCTGCTTCCAGGGGATGTACTGACTCAGCAATAAGTGGGTGCACATTCAGATGTGATGAAAAACCTACTAGTAAGCCCTAAAAATAAGCTCCAATTCTTCCCAACACCATCTGTATTGAGATGGGATTAGTAGTTTTTTAAACATACTCCAGCCCACATTTCTTCATCAGTTCTCTAACTGTTTCACATTAAACTTTCCTCCTGTGGCTCTCAAAGTTTAAGCACTCCCCCACTGTCCTTCTGCTTGCCATTTTGCCTGATGTCACCAGTCTATTAGGGGAAATCTCTCACTCATGGAAATTCTTCTGCTATCAAATCCCATACTGGTACTTCCCTTCCACCAAAAAACACAATAAAGTATGGCTATATTACATTGATACTTCACAGCTACCTTGGAAAATCACCCTTAGAGAGAGGTTATGCTAAAAAATAAATAAAAAATAATTAAAACTAAAATATAAGTAATGTAATTTCAACATTTTTATATGAATAGACAGAAAAATGAAACACTTCCATTTCTTCTCCTTCAGTTCAAGAGGTTCGTCTTTTCTTGTGCCAGCTGCCTTACTTTGAAGCTACACTTGCACACAGAGATTGTTTCTACTCTCTTTCCACTTCCCCCTTGGTATTCACTGTTCCCAAAAATATTAATAAAACTTTGTATAGCTAAATGCAAATACTTCCCATCGTGGCAGGAAACAGAATCTGTAACTGTCCTGAAGGTTAATAAGCTAGAAATAAAACATTCACACTTCACATTCACAAAAAAGTCGTTTTTCCTCTTAAGAGGAGGTACTGGAACTGGGGGCAGGAGTAAGGGGGCAAGTAGGGAGAAACCAGTCATGCAGATAAGCAGGGCCAACTGGCCTCCTTTGATGAGGTGGGTGAGAAAATACTAATTTAAAAACCCAAGGTGAATGACAAAACATCTACAAGTAAGTTCAAGATGCTGGAGGTGCCAAGTCTGACCTCACCATCTGGAAGTCTTCCAGCTTCTGAATCAGTCCACAGGGGCCTGTTCAAAACCCTCCTAAAGAGCAGTCAACCATCAAAACACACAGATACCAGTTATATCAAGAATACCATAGCTGCAAGGCTTATTCTTTAGAAAGGTGTGTAATACTCTGAGTGTATACATTGAAAGCTGATGGAAAAACAATGTTCCTTTTTGATTATTTAACTTGATTCTCCGTTATATCTGAAATTAATTTATTAAAATAAAAGTCAGTGGAATATTTATAAGCATCAGAGAACACTTCCAAAAACAAAAAGTATTTCTATTTCACTCCTTGTGAATATACTTAACTAGTGCCAGACAAAACATACCATTGTGTTAGCCAAAATGCAACTAATTGGAGAATTAAAATCCTTCCTATTACTGGAACAGAATTCATTCTAACATACATCATTTGTAAATTAATTAGCAGAGCTAAGCCATCACTTACGACACCAAACAACTTGACAAAATAACTTCTCTAATTCTGGGCCTGTCACTGAGCCACCTCCCAACCATTGTAATTAGCTCCCAGTCAAACATACCAGCTTCCATTCAACAGCATAGTTTAGAAGTGTCTGACTCTGTGTACTTTGTGACTGAAAGCATGTTCCCATTTCTAAGGATACAAAGAAGGGCTGATAGAAAGAGGAAAAAGAGTGAAAAGAACATTATCAAAGCAGTTCAGTCAATACAGTAAACTTAAAACCTAACCTATTAAATCTCAGTCTGATCAGCACACAGGAAGATTGCTGTCTTTTTTCCTGCGGGAATTTGCACATGGGCAACTGCTGTAGAAGAGGTATCTTGTATGTCTTTTCTGGTAATGTTGTTTTACATCTAAGAAATTAGATTTTCCCATACTTCCCATGTGAGAGAATCAGTTCAAGCTACCAAGATGGTCAGAAATCTGTCCTGCATAAGCCAACTGAAAGGAAAAACCAAACAGTAACTTTTGCAGGGACTTGGCTGAAGAATGAAAGAGTTACAAGGGCAGAAATAATAACTTACTGGTATTTATTGCAACAAGATTAGTCTAGATGTAGACGCATTTTTATAATGGGAGTTGCATAATACTGCATTTACATGAAAATTTTACATGGTACTGAATATTTCCTATCTTTGTTGCAGTTTATCATAGGATTAGCTAATAAACAGGTCTGCTTCACCCACTAAAGCTTTAGACTGAAAATTCCACAGAACAACTTAGGTAGCAGAGATGAAGTCATGAAACAGTTACTGTTGCTATTACAAGCAGTTTCAGAACTTACTTGAATATTTTAAGTCACAGCCAGAAATTTGGTGTGAGATTTTGGAGTCATGCACAGATATCTATTCACATGTCATGTCACTGAAAACCCTTTGTGGATATAGAGCAGTAATAAAAATGTTGAATAGCACATCAGCTAAGCCTGGGTAGGAAAATAATTGAGTCTGGTGAGCTTAAGAAAAGTGGGCTACATTAGAACACAGTAATTACAGCTTTTCATTTTATCAGCATTAGTGAAACTCTTGCATAATACACCAAGAATAAGATTTTGGGAACATGGAAGCAATAGAGCAGTCCTAGAGGATTTGCTGGTATGAATGATAACACACCTCACCTTATCTTATCTTTGACAGCTAGTGAAAGGAAAAGCTCAGGCTGAATCACAGAATCGGTCAGGTTGGTGTGGATCAGAGAGGATCATGTGGTCCAGCCTCCCTACTCAAGGAATCCCTGCACAAGTTAAAGTAATCTTAGCATTATTTGAGCTAGCACCAGTAGATGGCGTTCCAGCTCAGGATCCTTGCCCATAGTGCACAGTAACAAATGTGAACTCTCACCCTCACTCAGCAAAGGTCATCTGGAAAGATTAAATTAATGTGCTGAAGATTGAAAGATACTTGGACAGAAAATCTGTTATTCTTAGAGGTAACTTAAATCCCTATATACTTGGAAGACCATTTCATGTCTGCTGTTGTACAGCTGTATTTGTAATGAATGTTTTTAAAGAAACCATTTTGTTGGTGTGTTTTGAAAGCCAACTTTTTCTATTTTATCTGTTTTCTGTTCAAGGTCTTATGCTTCTCCAAACATACAAAAAGTCCCACCATAATGACTGAGTTGTTTAGAACTATTTTTTTTCCTTTAACAGGAATGCTTATACAGGTATGACACAATATTTTCAAGCTCTAAGAGGAGTAAGGACATTTCACGCATGTCCAGTGCTATATATAGCACATATCCAATGCTATTTCATTTTATACATGGGTAAGAACCATTAAATCTAAACAATCATTACCACTGAAACAAGCCAGAAAACACTGGGCAAGCAACATGCACACAGAGTGATTTTGCTGCTGCAGTTGAGATAGTGGTCACCTCATCATAAACCAAATTGCAAGCAAATCAAAAGTTTCTCAAAACAATTTTAGCAATACAGCCAAAAATTGAAGAAAAAAAAAAAAAAAGGAGCCTAAAATAAATTTAAAGCTTGCGGACTGATTTGGCTAAATTATTATCACAAAAACTATTACCACAGCACTATTTATGGCCTAGGCTAGAGCTACAGACTCATTTTGAGAACAGACAAGTTAACTCTTCAAACCTTTACTCAGTTTTTAATCAGTACAGTGTCATCATTTGAGATAGATCCCTAACTGCAGTGCAGGTACTCTAGACTACCATTTCAAGAAGCCGTGGAATTTAGTCCACTGTCCAGAAAACATCAGAAGGCAACCTTAGTTACTTAGTTACTGAGAGAGTTGTGTAATAATCCTATGAGAGCACTGAATTTAGACAGGAAGCTCTACAGAGAATGACAATCAGCTTTGGCTTTGTGCATTTGAAGATCATGACTACCCTGCCATATTCTTTCAGGCTAGAATACTGAGGTGTCACACTTTCCCCTTAAGAAGGTGGGGAGCATTCTCTTGGGATCAAATTATCTTCATCTTGACATAAAAGCTGTAGTGTTGTGGAAAATGGAGTTTAACAGTTCAGTTTGGTTTTTCTTCTACAAGATACCACCATTAAGACCCCCAAAGACTGATAAAGACTTCTCTCCTCTTGTCAAGTCAAACATAAGGACCATGCAGTCACACCAGAAATGCCTCAAGGAAAATTATCTGCCAGCACTAAGTGGCAGCTGCTCCAATTTTTTTCCTGGCCTGCATCCACACACCATCCTTCGGCTGACTCAGGAAATACCTACAGTGGCACAGACAAAACTCTCCCTGCAGCCTACCACATCATAACATACTCAGAGGAATTTCTTAACAACTGTTCTGCACAACCAAGCTGGAGGCAACTTGCACAAAACACATGTGGTGGATTTTTAACCACAGCTGAGATAGTGGACTCTTTTATTTCATATGAAAGATTATCAGTGTGGTACATTTCCTTTATGAAGAAAGTTACACTGTATTTCACCAGGCTTTTTCTGTTTCTGCTGTCAGCAGCAGCATCCACCACTTGCTATTCCACTTCTTTAGTTGATATGTAATATTGGTTCCCTTCCCCACCATATGATTATTTTTTACTTGCAGACTTTTTGAGATACGTAAGGCCTGTTTAAATCTTGCTTAAATCTTGCTTGAAGAGGTTTCCAATGAGGAAAAAACTCCCCAAAAACGTTGTAACAGAAAAGGGCTGGGGGAAAGAACAAGTAGGGATGGGAATTGTGCAGGAGAGGCAAGAATATCCCTAACTACCACCAGAGGCTTATCATGACATTTCAGTCTGTTCTCCTGGAGGTTTGCTCAAAGTGCAACAAGGCTGAAAACGTTCACCACCGCTAACTGCAGGCTGTACACTGACATGAGCAAAGAAAATGTCTGAGGAGTTTCATGTTCACAGGGTCTTCTGTGCCTCTTTCAGTATCACAGTGGGGACAATTATTCCATTCACTCCACACAGTGAGTTGAACTTGGACTATTTTCTGGACTCACATGCATATCAGCAAATTCAAGAACTGAGGAGCAACTGTAACTCAGGGTATTATGCTTCTTAACACATTTAAACAATGGCCCTTTTTGCCATTAAGGAGCCCTAGATGTCAGAGAGTAGCAACAGCTTGGATGTTTCAAAAAGTCAGAAAATTTCTAACATTCAAGAAATTTTAAGCCAGCCTCTGTTCTCTTACTCCATTTTCAAACTCTGTTGCTAATAAAGCACCATCCATCTTCCATTCTACAAAAATAAAGTTATTAAAAAAAAAAGGGTCTAAGACAATCAGTTGCTAATGTTAAAATAGACAGTTTTCTGATTCTGAACACTAAGGCCGTTTAAACTGGCAAGCCTCCCAGCCTCCCTGGGTAGATGAAATTACTTGACATATATTTCCCATATATTCATGCATATTTCACTGGATTCAGAGACACTTTTTTTCTCTAGCTACCTCAGTCTCACTCCTTGTTCTTGCAGTACTTCAACTGTGAACCTGTAGCTTTTGTTGTACTCTTTGATGACAGACGGGAAAAAATCCATTGTATTCAAATTCTGCAGAGCCTTATGATTTTTTTTTCACCTCCCTCCATGTCTACAATTTGTATTAGAGTAATAGTCACAGGATTTCTGGAACATTCAGGTAGCATTAAAGTAGATAATGAGAAAACAGATTTGTTTTCCAAAATTGATGGTAAAAGTTAGCACTGGTTTATCTTGCAACTCAAGGAAAAAGGGTTATCAAAAGATTACGACTCCTATCTCTACATCTGGTGCAAAAAGCATTATGAAAACTGATTACTACATGGAGAATAAAAGGAATTACAAGTGTTATGGCCTAAACAGTAGGAACACTCAGGATGTCACCTGCCACTCAAAACTCAGGCATACCTGTGTCTTCAGCTACACGTGTGTTCTGACAGTCCGAAGAAGAAAACCAATCCTTTTCCACATTGAGGTATACATACTCTTCAACCAGAAATGCATGCACAGTTAGAGCAACCAGGACTTGGCCACATCAGTCTCAGACCTGAAACTCATTCCGAAACATTATTAATACTCATCTGCATCAAGAGTGCCAGATCTTACAGGACTGCGTGAATTCTAAATAACTGTACAGGTCACAGTCTTTAATCCTGCAGGAACTTTATTAGTCTCCTATGGAACCCAGCAAAAAGTAACAGCATACATTTAGGGAATAATTTCCATGTTTCTTATCTAATTTTTGCTTTATTGCATAGATCCAATGTCTGGAGTAGTCAAATGCCTGCGTTAAGAGGATCCAGAAGATTCTTGCTGAGGACAAGCAAACACCTGCAGCTCTGTCAATGTTACTGCTTCTTAGGAGCCTAGGCCTAAGACACAGATAAACCAAGCATCATCTGAAAAACAGAATAATGAAGATCATAATATTATAGGAGATGCGGGATCAGGGTAGTCTGGAGCTGCAACTTTACAGAAGACTTTCTGTGGTGCTACATGGTATAACACCAACATCTGCAGTGGGGCAGGGTTCAGGGGGCACTTGGTCAGCTGTAATTACAGATCAACTGGTTTAGGAGCAATGGTATTTCAGATACAGCAATGAGACACACCATAGCAGCCACAAAGCTAAGGGCTCAGTATGCATTTTAATTTTGTCAGTTGTGCTCTTTAGTGACACATGAAAGGTTTAAATTCATGATCTCATCAGCATAAGGAGGCAGTAAGCACTTCAAATCTTTATTTTAAATGTACCAGAAAGTGACGATGTATCAATTGACAAACAGCAGTAGTAGCACCCGCAGTCTAAGAAGAAACAACGGAACTATTTGAAAATATAAAGTAAAGCTTACCTCTACTGATTTTGTATCTTCAAGCTTCCTCACTTCAGATACGTAACTTGATGTACCAATACTTTTTCACCTCGAGTAAGCTATGCTTCTGTTGACAAACCCTTGATCTCACAAGTCCAGTAGGATTTATAGCACTTCACTACATCTCTAAATAGATCTCTTGCATGTTTTCAAAAGAAACCCAAAGAAACCCACTATATATCAACATCACTATTATTATTATTTTTGGGGTTATTAATATTATTGTTATCTCTCTTTATTTGACAGGCTACCTCTTCTTCCCAGTTCTTCCTCACAAGCTGATTGCTTGAAGCTTTCCATCACTTTTTGCTATTTGTTAAAGGCCCTCCATGCATCTTAAATGGATGGAGGATGAAAAAGGTGCCATCTCTTACCCTTAGTAGCTAAAAGGGAGCTGAAACAGAGTTTGAAAGAGAATAAATGCTCCTGAGCTGCCAAAGACTGCTGAGTACAGCAGCTGAGAGCATACTCCTAACACCTTAAGGAGGTACTCTGTTCTTCAGACTCTTTGTACAAGACATAAAAAGACACTAGAGTTACTTCCCTTATATTCCTGAAGTGGTTATCTACTCAAGAAAGTCAAAACCAACTGACCTTTTCAATCTCTGAGCAATGTAAAAGAAATTGGGTTCAGTACATCTCCTGCTAGTGTCAGAAGATGCAAGATTTTGTCCTTTACATCACTGTCTTTTTGCTGTCTGTCTTTAGCATCCCACCTATTACCAAGAGTAGGGTAGATTTTTCCAGAGAGCTTCTAAAAATTTTCTTTACAAAATAGATTACAAACCCATTCAGCTAATTCTTATTAACAGGCCATTTATCTGAGTTTGTTCCTCTCTTCTTGTATAAAGATCATTGGATTTGCTAAGACCATTACATTACTAAGTTATCACATCATCACAAAGAGTATCAGTGCCTGTTTTATAATCTTTTTTAACAACCTAGAGGAAAAAAGTCTAATAAAAACATATGGATTTAAAATTATAATGGTGAAAATATAATGGTTATATTCATACAAGGAATTTATTATCATTCATAAAATACTACAAACGACAACCCACCTGTATAGCTACCCCCTCACTTTTTGTATTTCATTTAGAGAAGTTTTTTATTTCATGACTTAAAGGAAAACTGTCTATGACAGATTCTTTCATCTTAATATGCACAGTCAATAGTCTCTGAATAAATAGGGCACAAATCATTACTAACAGAGAGGAACAAAGAAAACACATTCAAGGTAGTTCATAAAAGTTGCCTATTAAATAGTTAATAAAGATTCAGTGGGAGAAATCACCATGAAGAATACTTGTATAATGGGAAGAAGACAATTAAATCACAGATGCATATCTTTGTGTTTATAAATGAGGTAATCTTTCTTAAAAACCTTATGTGAAGTGATCTATCTATATTGTTTCAGACTAAGAATCTCAGTTATCCACCTGTGTTTTTATCCAGTTGTGCCACGACATATGTGCTCATATCACAGTGTGTGGAATTCAGGCATTAACAGAGGCTTCTGTCCAGTGCATGCTGAAACTATTGAAACCCAAAGGCCTCACTGAAAGTAGCACCCACTCTCACCTTCCAGTGACTGCAAAGGAATCCAGCACACCCTTGAGAAGTTAGCACCTGATGGCTTCTAGTGGCGGATATTCAGTGGTCTGAAGAAAGATTTTAAAATATTTTCCTTCCCTTATCATTATTTGGAGATGAGATTATTACTCTGTCCTAACCTGAAAACAAGGCAGCATAGCAAAAGCCATATTCCCAAGAAACAACACAACTGCAGAAATGTATTCATGGTTAGTTCTACTCAGACTGAATGTAGCCAGAGTCAGTGGCGACCCAGAATAAAGCTCAGACACTGAACTTTTTATTTACACTATAGAGGAATGACTTTCCAGATCAACATGTTGAATTGGATTGTTTGCAACCTTCCAACTGGGCCACAGGAGCATACAGGAAGGACAGTTCTCTTAGGGAGCCATATTAACATTCAGGAGATGGAAAAGCCATCTCTGGTGATGCCGTGAGTTGACACAGACTCCTGGTTAAGCCTGTTAACCTCTGTATCACTATCTACAAAATAAGGAAGTCAGAAGGAAGCTGCAACAAATACATCAATATTTGTAGTATCTTCAAATGCTGACATTATTTTCTCTTCACTGAACCATAAGGTTCCTTCCAACCTAAGCCATTCTATGATTCTATGATACCATGACAACTGGAAGCTGTAGTCTCACTATGTCTTTCAGCTGGGAGATGAATCTGTAAGAAAGCTCAGGAGTCTCTCTTTTGTCTTTCTAGTGTCATTTGGTGCCTAAGACAAAAATTCTCAAAACGCTGTAACTAAATGTCATTTACAAGTGAAAACAAAACAGTAAATAAAAAAATACTGAGCCCTAACAGCCCTGATTTTGTGTGTTTATTCCTCTGGTCCTTTTGCTAATCTTACTATACTGTAACTTCATTTAACTCAAAAGGATTTCTTAGATGAAAATGGCGATAGTGCAAACAATCTAGCAAGGGGTCTCTTGCAAAAGGTCTCTTGTTTCTGTGAGGACTCAGCTAGGTAGAAAGCAGTAGGAATTACTCAGAAAACAACTGTAGTTTTTTCTAACATCTCTACCTTTCATTATTTTATTTAGCCTCACCTAAACTTACAGCTTTTGCTGTTAAAGCACAGGACTACTGCATTACAGAAATGACTAGGCTACTGCCATTTTGCACAACCTGCTGGGAAAAATGAAGTGTAAATTAAGTCTATATATAATCAGCTTTTGTCCTAATCAAATTTAGGGTTAGGTTTTTTCCTTCTGCAACAGCTTTTATTGCATAAAATAACAGAGCTATAACAGAGACACATGTAACAAAGGCTTGTGATAAGATTTAGAACATATATTTACTATGAAAAGAAAAGAAAAAAGAAGACTGATGCATCCCAGAGGGCAACACTGTAAGCCCTACCATTCCCTTGTTTAAGCATATACACCTACCTACAAGCAGGTAAAAGAATGTACTTAATAATTATGTCATACACATTCTAAAGATTAAGACTATTTCAACTCATAGCGGTACAACTAAAGCAAAAACAAACAGAACAAACAAACAAACACAAACAAACCAAACAAAAACCAAACCAAACAAACCCCAACAAACCAAAACCACAAAATCCATCCCTTGAGCAGTTATTCCAATATGGAACTGCTTTAAAACATTCTGCAACTTGAACCTTGTCATAAAAACACATTTAATTTGAAGAAATAAAATCAGCACAAGTACATGACTTTTGAAGTAAACAGGTACTCCTTAATAAAACAAAAACTGTGTCATTAGAGCATTCACAGATGCCCAGTGACAATGTAGTCCCTTGGTTATTCAGCTAGTCTTAATTAAAGATTGGTGTGGCTCCCTAAATCAGAAACTTTGAATACAAAGTTTGTCCTCCAAGAAAGAACATTCTCTAATACTTTCTCCCAAAATATTTCTGACCAACTGCAATTTCACAACCAATAAACCAATCCTATAGTGCAAAGCTTTAGTCCTTTCACCATTTCAGTAAAGCAATATAGCACCACAACAAATATATATCCAGATTAGGCCCAGAGACTGCAATGCTAATCTACTAAGATATTCAGCATCTACAAGCCATCTACAGATTTAGCATCTACAAGCTTGTTATTCTCAAGATAACAAGCTTTGGCCTGTTAGGAAATAAGAACTCAAACTCATAAGCTTCTTCCAGCTCTGCCTTGAGAAAACAGTTTTATGTCTTGTCAGATCACAAAAAGAAGTCTATTGCCAGCTTTGCCCAACACAACTTTGCAGAATTCTGCTGGAAAATTTACCTGCGCAGTGCTGCCCAGCAAAGTCAACAGTGTCTCCAAGGGCTTTCCAGCTACAGCAGCCTCTGGTACTTGCACACCTGGAAAAGCAAAAAGAAAAATGCATCACTTCATAGACTCTGTGGCCCCAATTACTTGAAATGCTTGAAAGAAGAAAAGCAATCAAGGAGCAACAGATCAGTTGCCCCGACTCATCTCTCTCTGAGACCTCATGAGTTTTCAGTTGCCTCTATCTTTCACCACGAAATAATGTGAAGGCAACATAGCATCATTTACCTCTGTATTTTTTGATCATCTGTCTCTATTACCAGCTCATAGCCTGCTTAGAGCAGTAGCTCTAGGCTGGCAAGATGTCCGTAATCCTAGATGCTTTTATTTGGTTTTTATATGTTTTGTCCTGTTTATTGCAAAAGCATCCTAATTCCTGTCATTTAGGACTGGTGAAAACCTTAGATAATGGCAATTCAGACCTCCATTGGATGACTCTGCTTTTGTATTTAATTTAAAGATAGGTCATGCTATGTTCCAAAAGCCATGTATTGAATACACAAGGAAGTAGATGGGTTTGATTTTAATCAGCACTGCACTTCAAGCACGCTCTCATCTAATCCCGTTTGAGGATGCAGTCACACTGAATAATAGAACTGCACTGAAAGAAGAACAATGCTGCATAAAAATCTGCTGTACTGCTTCAGGCCACAGTTATGAGCTATTTTACAGCAGTACAAAAACTACAGAGAAGTTAAGCCATTGGTACTTTAGAAAGCAAGAAATTCTCTCCAAATTCCTTTCTGCCTTCTCGGGTTGCAGGGTAACATTGAAAACTGCCCGTATTTCCAGCAAACAGCAAAATGAGCGCTCTTTTCTGTAGTAAAAAAAAGAGTGGGGTTGGGTTCTGTCTGGTGCTTGGGGGAATAATGGCGCTATCAACATGAGAGCAGCACCATATGCAGACCTTGCAGATGTGCTAACCTACGTCTCGCAGCTTTAAATGAATCCTTCTCTCACGTCCTGCTGGTACATTTAAGGAAGTCGTCAGGAATGTACAGCCACCCCACATTTCCGCACACATCTGACATTCACCACGCATGTGGCACCTGAGGCCTGGGCAGACTGACTGGTGACCTCACTCCAGAGGGAAAACAGCTGTGCCGGTCCTTCCCAGCAAGGAACCCTGTGGCTGGAGATGTGCTCCTGGAGTGCACAGGGGACCATGTTTAACCCCTGTCACGGCACCCTGTTGCCTGGCGTCTCCTGGCTGCCCTTCGGCCAAGACGCCGGCCCCTGCGAGCCCCAGGCAGGCGGTGCCGCTGCAGGGCAGAGCGCGGCTGTCTCACGCTGAGGTGAGGCGGCTCCGGGCGAGTGGCGAGACAGGCGCGATGAAGAGACAGGCGCAGGAGGCAAAGGGCGGCGGGAGAGGGTCTCCCCGTGATCTCCGCTTATTGAAGGGTGACGCACGCAGATACGGGACGGAGACGGACGGGAAACGCCGAGGACCTAAGCGCTCTGCACCAGGGTTTTGAGAAGGGCAAGAATTGGGAGGGGCTACAGCCAATGGGGAAACAGGTAAGGGGAGGGTACAGAGGTCCAGGGTCCAACAAAATTTTTTTAGGGGAGGGTAAAATAACTTAAAACCAATGGGGCATCGAACTGAGGAGAACTTTCCAGAGGGATGGGTGGGTCTCAAACCTCAGTCCCACCTTCGGGACCCTCCTGAAAGGAGGAGCCCCCTGCCTCTGAGGTGGAGTCAGAGTGACTGACAGCGGCAATTACTGAGGATGAGCCCACCACAGGACCCCCAATAGCTTTCCAGCAGGGAGAGTGTTTTTGTGCTTGAGGTGTCCACAGTGGAGCCCAGGACTCGCCTCTTAGCAGGAGTGAACCCACTGCAGGGTGTGCTGCAGGAACAGGATTTCCTGCACTTCATAGGAGACTGAAGAAGCCAAATACCTCAGTTTCTGACAGGATGCCCTGACAAATGCTCCTTCCACCTGAAAATGATGCTAGAGCAGCCAGGCTGTGCTGCCCTCACAGGAGGGAGGAGGGCGGGCGGCGAGGACACCGCCAGGCTGGGTGCAGGGCGGGTTCTTGATCCAATACAATAAACAGAAATGAGGTCTTATGCCAAGCAAGTGTCTTAGTGCCTGTTCCAGAGCCCTGTGGGTACGCAGCTCACTCCCTCCAACAGATATTTCATGCTGTAAGTCAAGCCTGAGCCTCTACATCTGTAGCCACAGCTCAGGAAATCAGCTAATTCAATCACACGGTGAGAATTGCTGCTTCATGGTACAGCAGCTCCTGTCTGCAGCCTAACTTTTGCATGCAACAGCTGCTTAGGAAGTGAAATCAAATCCTGCCCTTACCGAAGTCATCGCTGGATGATCCCGTAGTGGAAGGTAATTTTACATTGCCTGGTTCTGGGAAGGTTTTTTAGTATATAATTTTCTCTGTTTTGAATGAAAAGAATTAAAAAAAAAAAAAAAAAAAGGCAAGCAACTTTTCAAGCTATTTCCCAAAACACAGGGTCAATATATTCTCACTACTAGTAATGAATCTGAAAAATCATTCAGTGGTCACAACTTACCACTATAACCTTGTTCCTATAGATTTTTCCTACCACCTTTTTTCACTGCTGAGCCCACTCTCCCTGTTACTCATGGTATGGAACAAGTCTTGACTTCACACTACTCAATATGCTGACCTTCAATGCCTCTTTTTTCCCCCCGAAAAATCTTCAATTCTGTTTGACATGGGAAGAACTTAACAAGGTGTCTATAGTCCTTGCATACATAAAATCTTCTGTCAAAATGAAGTTCTTGTGACCCAAGCCCTCCAAGCTTAGAGAGACTGATATTTGGGGAGCAAAGGTTTTCTTTTCCCAATTTGTGTACCTTGAGTAATGTGTTCAAAGATAAAAGTATTGTTTTATCAAAAGCTGAGTCCACCAAAAGCCATGGCCTTATGCAATATGCACGTACAATAAACATATTCTATGGTGTGCAACATGAAAGACTTAGAAATACTGAAGTGTGTATTAGCAACCTGAATAAAGATAGGTCAGCTGGCTCTGAGCTACATTTGCGTCTTGCAAAGTTTACAAGTGAATGTCACCTTAACTACATCTGCATTGCATTGAAGTAAAAACTCCCAATTACTGAATGAAGAAACAGAGGGGAATCATTCAGATTTAAAGTGGCTCCTGCAGGGCAGGATTGTCATAAAAACTGGGTTACAAGATCTGTGAGTTGGCCAATGGCAGAACTTAGTCTAAAAATAATAAATGGATAGATGTACCAAAAAAACCCACCCTTGAATTCTAATGAAAGGCTAATTTTGTATACAACCAAAAACTTTGGCAGAAGGCCCAACTGACAAAGCAAGGAGCAGCTAATGCATTAAAATGAAAAAAAAAAAAAAAAATCCAAAAAGCAGAAACAAGGACAGGCAGCAAAGGAGGAGTATAAAGTATTGCTTAGGCAGCCAGGGGTGGTGTCAATAAAGACAGAGCCCAGTTGAAGCTCAAACTGCCCAGGGGCATAAAAGGCAAAAGGAAAAGAATTCTGTAAGCAGCCTAGTAGCAAACTGAGGTTCAAAGGAAATGTGAAACTGGTGTTTAATGGGGAAATACTGAAAGAGTTTTTTGCCTCAGTCTTCAAAACATTCCAGACCTCTGTACACACCTGCAGTTTGAGGAACAAGGAAACACAAAAGTAAGAGAGTTAAGGACTGTTTAGAGATGTTGGATATATTCATGGCTACAGAGATAGATGGGACATATGGAAGGATGGTTAAAACCTGGTGATATGATTGTGAAGCCACATCATCATAAGAACATATGATGATCCGGGGAAGTCCATGGAAAGGGGCTAAATATTACAGTCCTCTTTAAGAAGGCTGCAGAGGATCTGAGGAACTAAATGCTGGCCAGCTTAAACCCAGTCCCTAGAAAGACCATGCAGCAAAACTATTGAGGATCCATTTCCAAACAACTGAAGGACAAGTAGGCAGTGAGGAAAAGTGTGGATTTACAAAGGGCAAATCAGCCCTGACAATCTGGGCTCTATTTCTCTAATTTCTCTAATGAAATTACTTGCAATGCGGACAAGGGGGAGGTAGTGAATAGGATATGCACCCCACAGTGACTCCATGCATCAAAGCCACCAGTTTTATCATTGTAAGAACTTCTCCTATAATGCCTACAAGTCACAAGTACCGTGCCTCAGCTGCAAAAGAACCTGTAGCTGCTCCAGCCTTCCGTAATCATTTGCTTCTCTTTCCTGGCACTTTGAACCTACTGAATCAGGTTTGCTTGTTATCACAGAACCAAAAAAAAGGGTAAGATTGGAAGGGATAACAGTGGGTCATCTGGTCCAACCTCCCTGCTCAATCAAAGTAATCCTAGAGTACATAGCACAGGGTTGTGTCCACAGAGTTCTGGAATATCTCCAGTGAGAGAGACTCCAGACACTTAGGGTTAGAGTTACACTTAGGGTTGAGAAAACCACAAAGCCCAGAGCTCTAGGGACACTGCAGCTGCAAAAGCCATGCCAAGGCCAGCGCGGCACTGCCCCAACATTGCTCCCTCCACACTTTTCTCCTGGGCACCAGCCTTACGTTTCACACTGCTCAGTCACCCATACAGTAGAGAAGTTCCTTCTCATGGTCAGGTGGAAGTTCCTGTGCATCACTTTCTGCCCACTGCCTTCCATCCTATTGCTCAGCAGCACAAAGAGCCTGGATCTGTCCTCTTGACACCTTTCCAGGGGTATCGGCCACTCCCCCAACTTTGTGTCATTAGTGATCTTGCTGAGAAGACATCTGCCCCTTCATCCAAGTCACAGATGAACAAGTTAAACAGTATGGGGCCCAGTATTGAACCTTTGGGGGGACACCAAGGTTAGTGACAGGTCTCCAACTAGACTCTAGTTTTACCTGTTTCATGCCAGGGGACAGCCCCCAGCTGAGTATTCTGCAGAACTGCTTAGCTCTATGAGACTTAGGGCAGTGATTAGGTGTAATGGCCCTCTTGTTCTCTGATCCAATAATTCTTTATGCATTCCATGGGGGTTTTTTTCCCCACAAACAAACCTGGAGTTATCAGAAGCATTCGATCAATCCTAAAAATCCTAACTTAACAAGTTTTCTTCTGGTCATTTTACACCTTCTAGATAATTGTCTTCTTATATTAGTTCCAGTTGAGTAAACATTTTGGGAAGACTGTGGCCAGCCCATACACACAACACATTTCCTTTAGTCAATCACAGCCTGTTTTCCTCTTTTCACAGATATAAAAAAGAAAAATATGCATGCAAATCAGTACCTGTGTATTCAGTTTCTTCTTATTTTGTATACTTGTTAGAAGATGAGGATCAAAACAAGAACATTGTGCTGAATTCCCTCTCACGTGTTTATTTGTATATCTCTTAAAAGTTCACCTTTTTAAAATATGCTTTGTTACACCTAGGGGAGTTTCAGTTTTAAATCAGTTCTTTGTAGCTCCTTTTATATTATTTCTTAAAATGACAAAAACGCTTATGACACGTTGTTTACTTTAGAGTGTTGTCATTTTTATCATAAAAGTTCAAATTGAACAAGGAAAGAAAGAAAATATTA
This sequence comes from Gymnorhina tibicen, assembly GCA_013399875.1. Classification (NCBI taxonomy): domain Eukaryota; kingdom Metazoa; phylum Chordata; class Aves; order Passeriformes; family Artamidae; genus Gymnorhina; species Gymnorhina tibicen. The sequence goes on along the minus strand of VXAZ01000687.1, from coordinate 89,863 downwards.
CTGTGTTTTTCTAAGTGAAGGTGAATTTAACTGAAATTCTACACTGATTGGGCCCACACTTTTATGGATGTGTCCTGGTTTCAGCTGGGATAAAGTTAGATTTCTCGTTAGTAGCTGGTACAATGTTGTGTTTTGCATTCAGCATGAGAATAATGTTTGATAGCACACTGATATTTTAGATGTTGCTAAGTAGTGCTTACCCAAAGTCAAGGACATTTCCTGGTGCACAAGAAGCCAGGAGGGAGAACAGCAAGGACAGCTGACTGAACTGGCCAAAGTGATATTCCATACCATAGAACACGATGCCCAGTATATAAATTGGGTGAAGGTGGCCAGGAGCTGCCAGCTGGTGCTCAGGAATGAATTGGACATCAGTCAGCAGGTCATGAGCAACTGCATTGTGCATCACTTGTTGTTCTTGGGTCTTATTCCTTTCTCTCCTTCTCCTTTTCATTACTATTATCATTGTTGTTACTGGTTAAAGGAAGATGCTGTCTTGTGAGGCAAGTACCAGCACTTAATGCTAGATAAAGAAATATAAGCCCTGCCATTTGCATTCCATGTTTTTGTAGGACTGCAGGAGCAGGGCAACTTTCAATTAATTTTTTTTCAATTATTAAACTGTTCTTATCTCAAACCATGGGTTTACCTTCTTCCAATTCTCCTCCCTATCCCACCAGAGGCAGGGTGGGCAGTGAGCAAGCTGCTGAGTGGTACTTAGTTGCTGACTGGAGTGAAACCACAACAGGATATAAAACAGGAACAAAGACACTCGATTACACCAGTAACCAACTGGAACCAGAATCAGACCAAAAGATTCATGTGTCTACTGCCGTCTGGAGGTTTGCTACAGGTAATGCAGTGATGAAAATACTCCCACTCACAGGGAAGCTGCAAATCCATATTACTATTTTCTCTGCAGTTCGCCTGCTACTGCAATCCTACAAAAACATGCAATAGCAGCCGGCATGTGGTGGAAAGGGCTTATCTGTTAGCATTAAGTACTGATACTCATCTCAGAAGATAACATTTTCTTTTAACCAAAGCTCTGATCCTGCAAGAGATTAGCACACATACTTGATCCACACACAGAGCAAAGGAACCACTTATTCCATTAGGATCAAAGTTGCAAAAGCAAATTATTCAATTTCACTGTGAGACTGGAGGCAGAAGCTGTAGAAGTATTCTTTGCTTCTTGCAAGGACATGGGAACTGTCAATTGCAATGTGCAATGCAGTATTTAAAATATTACATCTTTTTGATATCTAGTTCTATCAGCAAATTAAATGGTTGCATCTAAGATTAAGAAGTTGCAGAAATCTGACTAAAACAGATGTCCTATCTATTCTGTTCAACTTAATTCCAAGTTATTTCAAGCTCAGCTTTGAATAGCATTATGTCCCACATTACCAAATATAGCAACTCAAAAAATAAATCCAGACTTATTTATATACATTACTTATCTAGGACAAAGTATAATTTTTCATACAGATGCAACTGGCCTACTCTGAGGACCTGTCACTTCATGTATTTCAGATACTTACACGCAGGGGACAATTTAATTTTTTGTTTAATATGCTTTCAGTCTACTGATTAAGATGGATTAAGCCTTTGAAAGTGTCCTGCCCATGTTTTATCTTTTCAGTTAAAATCATCTCTCAAAAAATACTCCCTGTGTGTTTATACATGTAGTTTTGCACCATGCCAAAAAGAGCACAGGAAGCAGAGAGTTTTCAGTCCACCTCCTGCAGTTTGTGGGACTATTTCCAATTGGGCAACAATTATGCTGGATAACAGGAGCCTGTGCAAGGGCCTGTCTTTAAATTTGTAAATTTTCAACTCCTTCTCAAGTCAAAAAAAGCCCTCTAGACAAGATCCTGGGCAACCAGCTGTAGGTGGGCCTGCTTGAACAAGTTGGACAAGAAGGTCTTCCCAGAAGTCCTTTCCAACCTTCAACTTCCTGGGATTCTGTGAAAAGTAGCATATACAGAGAAAGGACTCTCTATCCTGCAGCAGATCACATGTAATTACCAAATCCATCCATTTTCTACTGTTATCTATCAGGGTTGTATTCTTCCTTTCCCAAGGAAAATTCATTTGTATTCCTTAGCCAGAAAGAGGATATTAGGTTAGTAAGTCACTTAATCACTTTGATCTGGAAGCTGCAGCTATCAGTTTGTGCACTTATGATCAAAAGTATCCTGTCAACATGTGACTAACACATCTCATAAGTACAAAGTAAAGCAATTTCAGTTATTCACAAAGGAAAGGAAGTAACAGCAGAACATTTATGCACTAAAATATCAGCACAACCATCTTTTCATTGTAGTCAGCCAAATTATAAAAATAGCAATCACAGTGTACTTGGCTTGATTTGCTTTTGATGGGCCAAAAATCAGAAAACAGAACTGAGTAAAGATCCTTTTGCCATGAACATACTGTATAACCTATTCTGCAAGGGCTGCAGTAGTCTGCTCCACCACCCATTCACAGCACAGCTGTGCTTCTGGGGCCTTTTTGCCTTCCTTGGAAACAGCCACTAACAACTGCTTGCTCTAGGATGCCAAACTGGTGCTTATAATCAAATGAAAGCTCCGGGGTGTCTTGGTAGCATTTCACATTAAATTAGCTTCCTGATTGGAACATAGCAAGGATTTTTCTGCTCTGGTTAGAGCAGGCAGGGACCTCCAAGGTACTGCATTTCACATGGCTAACTTGTTCTGTCACCTGGGCATTTCACTTCAAATTCTTTGCTATTGCAGAGAACCCTAGACACTGTCACATGCTTTCGATCTCAGCTGCTTTTTCTGCCATATCACAGAGCAAATTTTATCTTATATTTTTGTGAGAAAAGTTAGTTTTTCAATAGATGTTAAAATATCTCTTGTGGCTGACGTCTTGCTCACACAGGAAACAGCAAAACATAAACCCGCCTGGGCAAAGTCTCTGTTACGCAAGTACGGCTGTGGGGACTTAGCTGATGGCAGTCTCTCTTTCCAGACCCATCTGCACTCCAGTGAGAAAACGCTGGATATTCTGCAAATGGTTTTAACTTCAAGGAGCCTGTGATAAAACCCTCAGCTTCTAAATGACAAAATATGCATTCTTCAGAGTTCTGCAATAAGTCAGCTTTCTCATTTTCTGCTTTTACAGGGCCAAAAATGGAGAACAGTTCCATTGCCTGGTCCAATGCCATCATTTAAAGGGTGTCATCTCCATTTATCTCCTCCTCTAGCAAGTGATTGGGAGCAAGTCTGAAATGAGAAATTATATCCCCTCATGCTCAAGCACTGCTCACACCACATCTGGGCTATTTTCCCCCTCAGTGCAGGGTGTAAACCTAGAGTAGAAGGAAATATTTCACCAGCTTGTGTGGGAGGGTCACATTTTGATCCTAACTAGACTGGCAGCATTGTCTGAAACCATGAGCCACATCAAGAGCCCCAGCTTGGCCCTTGAGAGCCAGCTTGGCCAGCTGTCAGTGCCTCCCCTTGCTGATTGTCTTTCACATCTGCTCTTGGACAAAGAGGAGTTTGTCAGCAGCTGGGCTTCCATGCAGACACCAACTGTGGTAGCAAGAAGAGATCTGAGCGTCATTCACTGCTCTTTGGCTGTTTCACAGCACACCTAAAAAACACAGCAAGTAGTATTTTGCCCACCTATAAACATCCTGTGAGTTTGTTTTCTGGAAAAAATTCAATACAAGTCCTTTTAAAAAACAGGGCTAACAAAAGTACACTCAAGGATGAATGAAGACCAGCAGTGCTATGAAGTCCTTATAAAACTACTTCATTAGCCAGGTGTGACATGTCTGCAGATTAGGATAGCTCAGTTTAGACTGTTCATGTTTCAATAAGAAATTCAAGATATCCTGTTATGCTGACATATCTAGCAGGAAGAAACACAATAAAAAAGGAAAAAACAATCGATCTCCCATGGAAGCACTTGCTTCAGGTCACACAGGATAGGGCCTTAAAATGTTCACAACAATCCACAGCCAAGACTGTGCTGCTACAGAAAACAGCAGAATCCACACCAGCTCATCATATGCAGCTGAAAAGGAGCTCACCGTTGAATGCTAAAAACATAAAATCCTCTTCTTTGGTACTTATTAAATGCAAGGGCTATTTCATACCAATCTAGTGCCACCTAAGCTTTTCTATGTCTCTGCCTAGCTTCAATTTTTCACCCATGGCTATGCTCCCTTGCTAAACTTTTACTAATAACCCTATAAAAGCAATGCAGTTCCATATGCTATCTGTAGACTATGAACTCTGGTACAGGAGTCACTGGCATCTCTCCTGAGGCTGAAAGGTTGGTAACCACAAAGAGGTGAGTTCTAACCCAGGGGGAAGTGCATGTTCAGGGAGTTCAGAGGCTGTCCCAATTTTATTTTGACCCCACTTCAACAACCATTATGGTTCCAAGTTACCCTGATCACATAATTTATATGCATGCTTTGAAAGTTCTAATCCCTTGAGTGAGTGGTTGTCTGTTCCCAGTATTCAGGAAGAGAGAATATGACAGGGCTGCCATATCAGGACTTTGTGAGACACAGGTTCTTTTCCTAGTAAGCTCTATTGGTCTTTGGCCATTCTCTAGCCAGAGAACCATTCCCTAAATGTGCACAGTTTCAATGCATTAAGCTGACTGCAGATCATGACACAACATACATACTTCTCCCCAAGAAAGCCAAAGAACATCCTACTGCTTGTTCCACATATATTTGCTGGCAAGCAAAGTCTTACCCCCTTCATGGCGAGTGTACCACACAGCTGGATACCTCCAGGCAGTCATAGAAAAGGATGGAAAGACACATAAAATGGACAGTCTGTAGGAACTGGGGACAGCCTCCCTTGTTAAAGTATGCAGTGATTATTTTGCTTAATTTTTGCCAAAAATCAATTTATGGACATTGATTTAATTGTTTATCTTTTAGCATCGTAGTTCTTCCTTCAGACAAAAGCTTACACTATTAGGAACAATCTGCTATTTTAAACAAGATTTTAGATAAATTCAGAGCAGAGCAACAGCTTCATTAGTTTTTCCATCTGTTCTGTTCAGGCTTGTTGGCTTTCATGTAACATTTAACTTTTGTATGAACACAAAATGCCAAAAGCTAAACTGAGCTCAAATCTACTGTGCTTCACAATCTGACAGGAGGTAATATAGTCATTTGCCTCAGATTTGGTTGAACAGGATAGGCTTCTCAGCACTGTTCACCAACTATTCGATTCAACCAAGGAAAAAGGGAACACTGGAAAATGCAATTTTCCTAACACTGATGGCAGCCATAGGACCACTCATTGATGTCACAGTTCCACACACCAAGATGTGAAGTTCTAGGAATTTTGACAGTATTTGTACTTCTACGCAAATCCACTTGCCTTTAAGCAACTTAACGTCAACTTTTGGTTGAGCTTGTTAAATCTGTGTCTAAACCTGGGAGTTACCCCATCCAAGCATAAGAAGACATGTTAACAATCTACAGTTAACAATCCACTACTTTTTCCCTAGGAAGAGGAAAGCAAGTTATCAACAGTTGGTATTAAAAAACCCCAGAAAATGTGAAACTGAGAGTAGCTAAAAAAACCCAACCCTAGACTCTCCAAAAAAAAGAGATCCTGAAGGTGTATTGTAACAGATTAAATTACTATCAAGTATTTCCAAAGGTTCTTAACACAGTGACTGTGCCAGCCTCAGTCCTGTGAAGCAGCAGTAGCCAAGAGGCCAAGCCAGGCTATTTATCACAACAGCTCAGAGTCAGCAAGAAACCAAACAGCAGAGGCTTGATGTCTTCCTAGTGAAAGAGCAGAGCACTGTCAAGGATGTTCTGACCTTCTTTCCAGCATACTTAAATATCTGTGTGGATGGCAATGATTCTGGTTTTGAGGTCCAGTCAGAAATACTTCAAAGTTTAAAGGTTTTTATATATATGAAATTATCATCCACATTTTAGATGATGGCTTCTATTGCTCCAAATGGTTTCTTTCAAAATAATTAACCACCATTTCTCTTCCTGAATGAAGAGTAGCTCTCACACTTAAAAGGTCCAGGAAACTTTTATCTAATCTTTAAGACACTGACAGTAGGAGCTTTTGTTGTGGGCTGATCTAAACACATCAATGGCATATATATAATAAATGGACTCAAGTTCAGCACTTAAGGCACTGGAAAGAGAAGAAAAATTTAGATGGTTGTGTAGCATGTACAGCCCGTAAAGATGTGCAGAGAAAAAGGCAGCAGGCTAGAACTAAGCACCTTATAGACCAGGCACTACAGAAGCACTGTCAATCACAACACGCTTTTCTCTGTGTCCTAACACCAGACACAAGAATATCAAAGAACACCAACAGCTGTTGCATTGCTGTGAGCTCCATCTGATTTTATGATCCTGGCAAAACTTTAACTTCAGAATCTCCCATGTTGCTCTCTAAGACAAACATAGTTTCCAGATGACAATGCTTCAGGCCTATACATGTCCAGCAAGGAACTTTAGATCAAGAATAGATCTCACACTGTTCTAAAACTCACAGCCTGCCTAACAACGTGGAGAAAGCAGCACCAGGCTGCCTGTTCCCCTGCCTCTGACTTTCCATGGATAATTTTCAGTCTTTAACTTGCCAGTCCTTAACACAACAGTCAGCAACTGTTTTATCCCTTGTTCTGCAGAAGGCTACATCTTCCAAGTCTTTTTCTCAGAAACATTTGACCAACTCTTCCTCTGATTTCCAATGTGTTTCCAGCCAAAAGCAAATGTTCAAAGCAATCATAAATAGATCAGCCTTGAGTGTCATGGATACTGGAGATTGGTAGAAACTCTTCACTAAGAAACCCAGTAATACAGACATTAGCAAGGACTTCAAATTGTAGCAATTTATCTTTTTTCAACCACTTTCTCCTGTAGCGCAACCCTACAACACCTTATTTTAAATGTTGATCAATTCTCAGTGAACAAATGGCTTCTCTCCCCTACTGTAGCTCACCTGACCTATGCCAATGTGCAAGAGGTATTAGATTAAGCAGATGAATGAGATGTTACAAGTTACCAGGACTGGATGGCCTTCACTAAGGAGTTCTAAAGGAAGTGAGACGTGGAAGGGCAGATGTGCCAGTGAACACTTGTAACTACCGTTATAGACAGTCACTGTGCCAGATGACTGGCGGACCACTGCCCATGTCACTCTCATCCACAAAAAGGGCTGTTGAGGGAATCCCAGAAGTTATAGACTGATGAGTATGATCTCTATCCCTGGTAAAATTGTCGAGGCTGTAGTAAGACTTAAGAGCCCATGGACAGATATACGGACATTTTGGAAAGAATCAGCATGCTTCTTAGGAAGGAAAATCCTGTCTCACTAACCACAGAGTCTTCAGAAGAGGTGAATAAGCAGGAGGAGAAAGGTGATACATCAGACATATCTGGATTTCCAAAAAGTCTTTGACAATGCTAAATACGTGATAAGCTGACGTTGCTAAGAAATTGGATTTAAAAAAAACTATTACAAGGTGAAAGCTGGTTAAAGGGTAGGAAGGAAAGCACAAAAAACCCCATTCATTATCATGACTTGGTGATGAATTGATTTATTAGGCAAACTGTACCTAACTATCAAATAAACTGGACGCATTTGGTGTTAAAAGAAAATTTAAGCTGTTTATCAACTAAAACAAAAGAAAGTCAAAAAGGCTACTGAATTATCATTTTCTAAACTGCCACTAGCATAAACTGTTCAGTACCTCTGGAAGTTAAATTAGTTTGACACCAATTATTACATGAACAAAAAAGGTGAAGTTATTCTAAATTTTATCACTACTACCTTTATTTCCACATTTCATTTCAAGAACTGACAGAAACCAGTGCAATAAATATAAAAAGTGAGAGAAAAACATGTATTTTATTTGTATTGAGGCAAAAGGAGCTCATCTCATTTAGATCAAAGAAATAGAGAGCAAATGATTCAATCAAGTTTTTAAGAATTTACAGAAAACAGAAAAACCACCCTCATGTTTATCACACCAATAAACAACTGAATTTCCTATGAACTCTCTATTCTTTAGACTTGGCACAATTTTTTATTGCCCACTACCACACTTCACATCTTTGCTTGTCAAAATGTTATACTACCAATGTAAACATCTGTTTTATGTGTAAACTCCAACAAGTAAATGGGAAAGCCTACTAATTTATCCACCCCCCAAAAAAATAAAGTATGAACTAAATATCAAATTAATTACATCATATTCTATGTAATACTGTTTCAACAAGAAATAGAGCCTGTTGAATTCATAACAAAAAGGATGCAGAAACAAAAAGCAGATGTGCAGTGTCATGCATTAGTGTAATAACATTATAAGGCAACAATAAAAAAGGTAAATTTTATTTTTAAGTATACTCACCAAGACAAAAATCAAGGCTGTACTCTTAGTCCATTTTGGTAGTGTAGGATTCTTTCTTAGCTCAAGCTGAAAGTGTTAACTTTTGAGCATATGCACCCTTACTGTGTTTGATAATAGATACTTTGGTCAAAATACACGTGGATTTAAATTTTGTGCAACAGTGGATTTTATACCTTTTCAGTTCAAATTCTTTATGTTGAAGTAAAGAGAAACTCTGTTCCCAAAGAATCAAATAGGGTAAATGGGAAGAAATACTTGAAATTAAATACCCCTAAAATAAACAATACATGAACAACAATACCTCTGCAGGAAATAAAAGTTCATCAGCCTGAATCAAAAGATCGAGTTAATACTATTCTTATATGTTTTTTGTTGTCGCTTTGTTCACTTCATGCTCAAATACAGTAAGCAAAAGTAATTATAAGGCAGTCTGGAAAGTCAGACATCACCAAATATTTCCTTTATTGTTCAGTGGGCCTTTGTACTGCAGAGCATAATCAACTCCAACCATTTAAACAAGAAACTGAAATCACATCTCAAAGTTGTTGCAAATGATCTCAAAGTAATTATAGTATCACAGTAATCAAAATGACTGTTCTTTTTCCTCTGCCAATAGCTTATTCTACCACCTGTGATTTTTACAAACTGCAGTTCACATTAAAACATTTGCTGATAACAAAAGCTTTTCTTTGAAAACAACACTGCTTTACATCTAGTCAGGCAGCTTGTGCATATCAGAGCATTCTGTCAAGAGAGACATGGAAAAGGGTAAAGGAGGAAAAAGCTGAAATATGGCTGCAGTTTGTCTGTGCCTTCAATGCACTGCAGAATCTCAGGCAGCACTAGAGACAGCGAGTTTCTTCAGATGATCCATAAATACTTGTAAGCTGACATCATCAGTAAGAATGGGTGCGCCAGACTCCTATGAAATAAGGGAAAAAAGGAGAACTAATTATACACGTTGTGAAGAAAAAGCATTTTAAGGCACAGTATGTTCCATTGAATAAACATTTTATAAATTTAGCAAGATCTTAGAAGTGTATCATTGCTGAAATTCTCTGACAAAAAAACCCAGCAGACTGTACATTTACATAAATTTTCATACATTTACATGAATTCAAGCATAAACTACAACTACATTCTCTTCCATATTAATGCATACAGCAATGACTTGCTGTATCGCAAGATCTTTACATCAGCCACACAAAACTCAAGAGCTTTTTGACAGCTGCTGAATATTAACTTACAAACTTTCCATGGGACAGTTCCTGCATCATTCCTACCTCAGTAGAGCAAAAGGGAGAGAAACAGTAATATACAAGTGACACAACCAACAAATCGTTATCTGTCAGTGAAGCTCAGACATAGCAAAACTGTGAAAGGAGGAAATCCCCTAACGGTCTGATTTGACACCAAGTGAAGGTCATCCTGCTTTCCCAAAGAGAGGTGGGCCTATTCTCTCCTGTAGTCCTGTACCACCTCAGAGACAGACCAAAAGCATCTGAAAGTCATGAGCAATCAGATCACAAAAGATTTGAGAAAACCTTTTGGGTGGATTCTTGCAATTTACTTTTTGAATTCAGAAGTATTTTCACAAATCCAAGAAGTTCAAAATGGTCATGTTTTAATTACTATTTTTGAACAAATTTATAGTCAATACAAACCAGCAGTTGGCAACTCTGCAAATATTACATAGTAACTCCCTTAAGTCTTTTGAGACCAGTCTACCACTACTTCCATTTATAGATGTAGGAAGAATTCCTATAAATCTCAACAATTCAGCCTTTTCAAAGGTACTAAGAATCCATACTTCCAAATTAAACCAGAGCTGTCAGAACTCTTGTAAAGTCTTCCAAAACACAGACATAAAAGTCTTAACAAGGATGCTCAGAACTGGTGCTGTTTTCTGAGAACTGGCCAGAAACAGTTCTCAGTTAATGATCAAGGGACAAATCCAAGTACAGCAAGATTTCTTGGATCACTACAATACACAGCCACTCTAAGGGAAGGCACACTAAATTATCTATCATCTGATGGCAGCAAGATGAGATTAAAGGATACTCTACTTTCAAGCCTGTCAAATGCTACATCTGAGTTCTCTTATTTAAGCATCACAGAATCATTTAGGTAGGAAAGACCTCTAAGGTAATCGAGTCCAACCATTAATCCAGCACTGCCAAACCCACCGCTAAACCATGTCTCCAAATGCCACATCTATGTGTCTCTTAAATACCTCCGGGAATGGTGACTCTACCACTTCCCTGGGCAGTCCATTCCAATGCTTGACAATCCTCCCTATGAAGAATTTTTTCTAGTACCCAATCTAAATGTTCTCTGGCATCTTGAGGCTATTTTTTCTTTTCCTATTGCTTGTTACCTGTGAGAAGAGACCAACCCCTACCCAGCTCCTTTCAGGTAGTTGTAGAGAGTGATAACGTCTCCCCTGAACCTCCTTTTCTCCAGACTAAGCACCCCCAGCTCCCTCACCTGCTCCTCACAGGACTTGCGCTCCAGACCCTTCACCAGTTTCATTTCCCTTTTCTGGACACACTCCAGCACCTCAATGTCCTTCTTGCAGTGAGGAGCCCAAAACTGAACACAGGACACGAGGTGTGACCTCACCAGCGCTGAGTACAGGAGGACGATCCCTTCCCTGGTCCTGCTGGACACACTATTCTTAATCCAAGCCAGAGTGCCAGTGGCCTTCTTGGCTACCTGGGCACACACCAGCTCATGTTCAGCAGCTGTCAATCAGCATTCACAGGTCCTTTTTGAAAATTTCAATTGCATCTTCAAACACCAACCACATAATGGAAATGTACAAAAAGTTTATCATTATTTTCTGAAAATGCTTTCTATACTATTAAGGCACCTGCCTGCTAAAGTTCAAAGAAAACCTTTACTTAAAATCTTAAAAACCAAACTAGGCAATTCATGACCTCCTGAAACATGTTTTCAGTGGTGTGTGGGTGCCCTCTTCAGGTCAATGTGACTTTCACAGTTGTACACAAAATAAAATATGAAATAATCATGAAGGTCATGAGAAAAAAAAGAGCAAGATGCAAATCAGTTTTAAATTTCTCCCAGACATTACATTTCTCATTTCATAATTAGTACTTGATTCAACTATTTTCACAAAAAACCTGCAAATACAAGAGCATAATATCTTGAGCACACACACTGCAGTGCCCCAGGGAGGTTAATACACCATTTCTTATGTTACCCTAGAACTGAATTTTTTCAGCATTAAAACAAATAGCTATCTTTTGCAAGATGTATCAGAGTCTCATCTGTCCAGCATGAAAAATTATCTTACAGATCAGTTAAAGAATTTTTTTTGTATTTACATTTGGAACACTTGTTTCATTTGCTTATTAATTAAATGAGCAGAAAACAGTTGTCCTGTACTGCTGGAAATGTGAAAACTTAAAAAAATTCCAGGTAATGTTTAGATTAAAAATAAGACCTTCCAAACGACAGGATTTGTGTGTATGTTGAGGGGAAACATGATGAAGAGAAGCACTAAAAAACTGCTGGTTAGATTACCAACTTTGGAAGCAAAAGAATTTGGGATTTGTGCTCAATTTGTGCTGGACCTGACTCAGTACAGAATTTTCAAGTATTTTCACTCTGGACCTCAGTGCTGTTCACTGCCAGAAGCTTCATTAGAACCAATTCATTCCTATGAAAATGTACCCTAATAAAACTTACTTGACAAAGATGACTGCCATAAAATTGCTACAGAGCTTTCTCACTCATGACTTCAACACTGTACAACATTTAGCAAAATATTTTAAGAGCACAGTTAATATGTAGCTTCAAATGTCTGATGCCATTACATTTGCATGAGAAATGACACTGCACTAGCACTTACCCACAGCAGTGTTTCTCTTCCCACTATAGAAGCTAAATGTGGAAGGAGAACGTGGAACAGAGATGCAACATTCAAGAATACAAGCTGCTACAGAATGTTTAACTTCTGAACGTAACTTCCTTCCTAAAGACAAGATTTGAAAACTGATTCCTGGTCAAACAGGCCACAAAAATTCTGGAAAATGTCAGTACACTGGCACTGGTGTATTTTCCAGTTCTTCCTTATAACTACCTTCAACACTTATTTCCTCTAACGCAAAAAAGTCCCTTAGCCTTTACGTGTGGTAAGCACTCTCATTTCCAGTATTTTGAAGGTATTTACAGGGATGAGATCTAAAGCTCTGTGAGACACGTGGACATGGAGATAACAGTACAAGGCTGCAACATGCTGACTTCAAGAGGAGGCCACCAGGCAAAGGTCAAGCAGCCTTACTAATAGCTCAGCCAGGCGGAGGAAGAAGCGATACTGCAATGTTACAATTCTCTTCTGCCCTTGAGCAATACACGCACATTTTCATCCACAAGACAGCTCAGCCTGGCCAAGGCTACCTAAGCCCTCATTGTCACTCGTTTATTTATGAAAAAACACACCTGCCAATATGAAAATGATGAAGTGGCTGCCCTTCTAACATCTTTTACGGCAGCAACAGGGAACCAATCCTATTTGACTACAGCAGGTATAAAATTGGTATTTTAAGTCCTCCACAATGTGGACAAGCATATGACTCTACCTCTCAGGCTGATGGGTTTGCTCCTCTCTCCTTCCAAAGCAGGAACACTCTTTGGTAAGATTTGCATCTCTGCTACTTAGCAGAATGAAACTAAACATAATTACTGGTGAAGTTAAGCTTAATGAATTGCAAATTGCAAACTTACCTTAATCAATTGTTATCTAGTCTTAGTATATTTAGTGCTAAGGCAGTAAGCACACTTATCAGTGACTATTCCGAATCTTTTTATCTGTTGCCTCAATCAACTCTCTACTTTTGACTTTGGAAAACTGCTTCAGGGAAAGTCCTTGGAGGGGCTCTGTCAGGCAAACATCAAACCCATAGTCTTAAGACAACACTGTCTAAGAAAGTAGGCTAGATATGAAAGCAGCCTAACATAAGCCGAAAATAGTAAACCAGATCATTTCTGTCTGAAGAAATAACGCTCATTTTTCTTAACTTTTGTAATTTTGGTCACATCAGACCAAAACTGCATTTCTTTTTGAGTTTCAAAACTTCACATTATTACTTATATGTACATAATGTGCCACTTGCCTTCTGAAATAAGGGGGGAAAAAATCATGCATATAAGCTTGATCAGCAGATTCATACTCACCTGTCCCCATGCATACATGTTGTTATGAGTCTGAGAGGGATTTACTTTTGAAAGCAGGAAACGAGCCTTTAAAAAAATAAAACAAAGACAATAAATTAATCTTCTCAAACAGAATTTTCCTTAACTCAGAAAAAAGTTGCATATGTATGAAATATGTAATTTCTATTATCTGGAGATACAGACACTGCAAACAGCACCTCTGTAAATAAAGCCACTCACTGGACTCCACAGCTGTAATGAAGAACACCTTTCTGATGCAGCTGAAAATAAGCTTTTGTCTTTTTCAAGCACTAGCAAAGCAAATGTGAGTATCAACAAGACATTAATTAGTAAGTTTTTAAAAAATAACACAAAAGAGTAATTCTGGTATTGGTTCAGAGACCCAGACAAGTACTGTATTTTCTGCCCTACACACCTTACATAAAGAATCAGAGTCCAAGTCAGTATGGTTAAAATAATAAATAGCAGGATTCCTAAATTAGGGGGAAACCTACTATTAAATATCTTGCTCTGTAAAAGCTTTAAGATTCAAAACACTGATTTGCAATTTATGTGTATTTTAGAACAGAAATGCATGTTTACTACCAAAAATATCTCACATTACTAACACATCATTTCCCAGATTATATAATATATACTTCAGCATACCTGGCTTCCTCCATGCTCTGTATCAATGTATCTAGGCATTGGAAATCTGGAATGGAGAATTTCTTGGGCATCGTCTATAGGAGCTTGTAGCAAGTGGTGGAAATTCTCATATTCTGGCATATCCTGGTACCCCGATTTACGCCACTGTGCTATGGTCTGGGGACAGGGGAAAGACAGAAGTTTAGAACTGATTCACCAAACTTTCTTAGTGGATACACAGGTCTTTTTAGAGGACAATGTGCCACTGCCAGCCTCTTTTCTATCATTCATCCCTTTCTGCCCTATAGTATGTAAGTTAATTTTTAAAAGCCAAGATGTGCAAGTAACATGCCACTAGATTTTTTTTTTCCAAACTCTTACCAGCTTATGGTCCATTTGTATTTACTCTTTTTTTGTCATCTTTTATATGCCAAATATTTTGTTTGGAGGAGGTCAAAGATATTAGTTACACTTCTCTAACACGCATGTCCATGACATATATGACATATAAGAAATAAGTATTTATACTCATATCTTTCACAGTCTGTAGGACAACCTCCCCACCCCCTAGGAGCAAAGCTGGCTGCTCAAGGTCAGCTCACTGATACAGGTAGTTGTTAGGCAAGACCTGGAGGGACTCTCAGCAGGGGTTCCTCCCTCCTCTGCTTGGCAGCTGCTTTTAAACTGAGGGTCTCATTCCTGGCTCCTGTCTGAGCCACACGCCTGTACCAAGCCATGTACCCTACTGATCTGGAGCCCCACTCAGGGACTTGACTTCATGGCCAGAACTTGGACCTGCCTCATCCCTATCAACTTGTCTGGTGATCTGAACTGAAGGCCGAGTCTGGCCACTGCCCAAAACTGTTCTGCTTGCTTTGCTCAGGTACAGTGGGGACAGGTCCTCCGTGATAAGACCCTGCCTGCCTTGCAATGACACTCGCTCCCTGTTACCCTTCCCTCAGGGAGCAGCCCACCACTGCTGCTTACTGATAGCACCTTACAATGAGATAATAAATGAGATAACATTCCGCCACTTATGAAGTGTTGAAGTTAAATAAATATTTTTATCAGTGCAGCTACAAGGACATGATCCAGAACAGTATTTTTCAAATTCTCAGCTGCAAACCATTTATGGTTGCAAAGTAGTAAAAAGCAGCAGCTCAATTCCTCCAGGGAGGCAGAGCACTAGCAAGTCACAAGCACTTTAATTTATATTACTAAGGAATGTCTATCTGCCTAACTGCCAGGTGCAGCTCCATTCCTCCAGGACAGTACACATGAAGGTGACAATAGAACTTGGTGTTCTGACTTCCTGTCCCTGAAGAACCAACTTAAACCAATCTAAAATAAAGGAGTGAAAAGTGGGGAGGAGAGGGAGGCAGGGTGTAACACTCTAAAGTAGGAAAAATACTGATCTACACAAACACTCTGCATATTGAAGCTAATACATCTCAAACTCATCATAAGAAACAGGACCAAAACATCAAGTCATGTCAGGTATCTGCATATAGACACATTAAACTACCAAACTACAAACACGAACTAGGGCTCTGCTGTCAGCCATGCAGATGAGAGGGTCAAGCACTGAGGTGCATTAGAACTGGAGCCTGACTTCCAGTGATCTCCATAATGTAGCACTCCTACAGAAATAAAGTATTTATGTAAGAAATGACAACTCTTACCTCTCCATGATAAATAAGGATTTGGAAAAAGGTGTCCATAAGGAGAATGCGATCTGGTAAAATGCTGCTGCTATCCAGAAGAACAGGCTATGATTTAAACATAAATATAAAAAATTATCAACTGATACAGAACTGAACAATCAGATGGCATTGCCAGATTTTTTTAATCAATAACTGAATCTTAGGAACTTTTTCAATCACTTACTAAAGCTCCGTATTTGCTCTTTTTCATGTTACACATCTGCAACCCACACAATCTCATTCTGAAGTTATCCTGCCTGATTCTACATATAAAACTCCATGAAAGTAATAAAAAATGTATTCAAGAGCTGAAACCCCTTTCATTATTTTGCACTTTTCTAGTCTTTCAAGTACCTCCGTATTTGCCCATACAATGACATTAATTTGAATTGTATTTCAATGCATAAGGATTCAGCAGTTATTCAAGTATAAGATTTGGGGTTTGAGAGTTGTTTGGGGTTTTTTTTAGTCTTGTTCTTGCAGCATATTATTACTGTGCATATATATCCCCCAATACTGTATCTAGTAAATACTCATGGTTTATGAAATCTAATGTAATATTTAACGTTTAAAGTCACCTTTTTAAGGGTAGTGACACTTATCAGTGCTATATGATTTAACTGAATCAGTAACTAGAGATAACAAAAATATTAACTATTCCAAGAATCAAGGAAAAGGTATTATTATTCATTCTACACTGAGACATCAGCTCCTGTTTAATCATATTAAATTTTCAATCACCAATGGAACTACTTGTTTTTCATATATGGGAGAGTGATCTTATACCTGCAAGCTGCTCTTCACAAGCCACCTTATTTCTTTCATTTAAATGCCACTTCTAAAAGTCCTTTTCTATATCCTCATAAATATACTAAAAAAAAAAAAATCCTAAAAAAACTTAGAAATCCAACCTTGCAAGATCCTTGACTACTATGTTTGTTTTCACTGCCTCACTCTCTTTTATGTAACAGACAACTTCTGTTATCTGCTGTCTGACACTTCTTTCAGAAGCTTCTTGGAAAACCAGCTTTTTATTTTAGGTTTATACAGAATGTGCCATGACAATGTCACCTGGAAGGTTCTGTACTAAATCTACACGTAATGGGAACCATATCAAAATTAGAAGCTTTGGATTAAGGTGTTAAAATAGAGGAAATTTTGTACATTTAAAAAAACTTCAACTTTTCTTTCAGGCAACAGCAAAGTACATTTTTAAATAAAACCATTTTTGTTTATGTTTACATTCTGGCACCACAAAACCAAAAAAACCTCTCAAAAACTAACAGAAAGTACCATCCTTTAGTTTAAAGCATAACCTCTTTACAAAATGACTTTTGTTCTCAAGACTGCTACATTACAATTCTGAGATATGCCTTGTTCATAGCTGTTTTAAATTAAATGAATGTTCTTTCTCATACAATAAATTTTAAACCAATACATTTTGTAACATGTAACAGTGAAGACAGCAATCACCTCTTTCTCAACAAAGCACCTTTTAACCCACTAGGGAGTTATTTTACTCATACCTCGGGGGGTCCATTGAAAGAGTAGGCATAAAGAATTGGCTGAACCATGATAAGCGACTGGGTTAGATCTTGACGCATAAAATGATGACGATAGTAGGAGCTCTCATCCGGACTGTTGTTAAAAACTTGTAAGAAAGGAGATCTTCTCAAGTGAAACATGAACTGCAAAACAAGAACCATTGGTTTGAACTTTGACAGATAAAAAGGACAGTTGTACAAGGAGAAAAATATTTTCCACAAACTACATGAGACCAATGCCACAATAAAATTGAATTCCAACTCCCTTAATATTTCTAATTTGTATATGCACCTTTGCCAGTTTTTACACACTCCCATGACAGTAAGAGAGGCATCAGAATGGGTAAACCTACAAAGCAGCTTTGAAATCCCTCCTTTACTGTAAGTCCTACTGTTCCTATGAGGGAAGTTGCTGTTCTGCAACAAAGACATAGCATGTGAACAGGAAAAGGAATATTAACCACAGAAAAGTCAAATTTTGCTAGTAAAAGCATCTACTTTCATTGCTGAAATAAATTCTCCACATGCTGACTCAAGCTCTACACAATGCTTAACACCTACAGATAGATTGGTAAGTAACTGAAACAGAAACATCATGGAAGTGTATGAAGAGTCCAAAAGTGAAGTATCTGGAGCTATCAGAATGGAGAAATTTATCAGAATGGATTATTAGCAAAGAAACTGTTCAAAGTTTAATACAGTCAAGGCCAAATTCATTTCACAGAGAAGTGTTTCTTTCCTGGTCTGTATCATAAACCATAAGGGAGAGAAACAACAAAGCAAACCCATTTATTTTCTTATGTTTTCTGAATTTCTTCATTAAAACGGCCCTTAAAAAAGTGTCATTATATGAATTACAAATTCAAGTGAGATAAGGATTTCATTGTAGGAGAAACAAAGAATTTACATAGTTAGACATTTAACTGTAAGGGCAGAGAACAAAAGAGGACACAGCAGCACAGACAACAGAAGTGATTTTCCTAATGTCACATGCCAGACAGTAGCTGGGGGCAGGGGGTCTGTTCATCCTGATATGCCTCATTGTACTCAGTGTTACAAGGACTCTTCCTTCACTGAGCATTCTCTTTTATCCCTATAGACAAACCTTCCTACAGACAAACTCACCTGTGGATAAAGTGAAAATGTTTCTGAAAATCTGAAAGAGCTTGGATCATCCTTGTGATATTCTCCAAATTTCTGACACTGGAGTAAATGAGAAAAGAAATTCTATATTAAGAAACATACTGGGCTTGGTCAAGCCATTACTGTAAGTTTGGTTTTACCAGGCACATGACTTGTGGTGCTTACAACTTTGTAAACAAACAGAAACCTAGCAAAAACACTGACACAAGTTCTCTTTTTAACAAGCATTGATTTTCTTGCATATGAGACTTTAACAACTTTGTGTGTTGCTTGTTTCCCCTCTAAAATCACTAAGCAGAGTTAGAGGATTAAACAGCCCAGAAGACATTGTTTAAAATTAAAATATTAATAAATGCTTACTTACAAATAAAAAATGAAATCATTTTTAAAAAAACCAAACAGAAAATTGAACTTTTGAAAATAAAAAACCA
This sequence comes from Gymnorhina tibicen, assembly GCA_013399875.1. NCBI lineage: Eukaryota > Metazoa > Chordata > Aves > Passeriformes > Artamidae > Gymnorhina > Gymnorhina tibicen. The sequence continues at coordinate 70,819 of VXAZ01000687.1, read as the reverse complement.
CTCCATATGGTTTTCTAGATACTTTGCCTTGGTTTTTTTTTGCTAAAAATATTTACTCTACAATATCATTATAGGCAGCAGAAAGCAGAGAAAACTTTCATTTCTGCTAATCACATGCTATAATTTCTCTTAATTCCTGGCAATTATCATGTGCTGAGGAAACATTAATAAATCAACTGAAAACACACATGTGGAAATTAAGCATTCAGTTCATTTTTTTCTTCTATTTTAAAAGAAACCATCACTGAACAGTAGTCACTTATGTGTCTGCGAACAAGAAACCAATCTGACTCTTTCAACACAGCTCGTTTTACCAGTCGTATAAGTTGTCTGTCCAGCCACCTCAGCACATCAGGCCCCTCCTCTGTCTCTGCCCTGTACACTGCCAATCTAGCCATGAGAATTGCAGCAGCTTCCTGGTCAAAAGATGCAGCAATGTTTTGAATCTGGGTCTGTGCATCTGCCCAGCTGCAAAATAAAAATACAAGGATTTGTATCACAGTGAAAGGAAAAAATCCAACTTCAAAATATCCCTTCAAATTTAAGGCAAAGAAAGTTTAACAGTTAGCGGTTTAATAAACTCACACTGAAGCTTCAAAAAATCTACTGGGTAGATTAAATGAGCAGCCTCACAGTTAACCATTCTTTAATTAGAAATGTTCCTTATTTGTACAGATACCATGCAACCAGTGAAATAAAATATAACGTCACTAATAGAACAGCTATCATATTTCTTAAAAAATTAACGATGAAAGGTTGTTACAGAAAACACTGTCCACAAATCTGATCACAATTCCCACATAAGCAATTTTCTTGTGCACTTTGCCAGTTCTTTTTAATTTACAGAGTAAACTATTAATCAGATGTTTCATCAGTCACCAAGATTTTACTAATATAACTAATTATGTTAACAACACAGTCATATCAACAGTTAGGGCAATGCTTTTCTCAATAAACTGAATTTTCCATCGAATTAAGCAAGCAATGATCTCCTTCAGCTTAGAGTAAATAAATGTCACTGGACATTGAAAAATGTCTTCAAAATATTAAACATCACTTCCTAAAATTGTGAAGTATATTGAAACAAGGGAACTGCAGGTAAAGGTTATACATGGAATACCAGGTATTTACATCCCTCTGAACTGCAGTTAGCACTCTCAAGTTAAGTTATGAAGTGATTTTTGCCATTCCAAACATCTCCTCAGTACAGGCCACAGAATTTCACTCAAAGCTTCCCCTTTGTCTAAAATCACTTGGCTTTCTTCAGAGCACTGCCATAGTAACATAATAACATAATAGCCACTGTAACCTCTCAGAGAAGAAACAGTCCACAGAACAAGAGAGGCAACTGTCTCAAACAGGACACTGCTTACAAAATCTACAAAGTACAAGGTGCATGCATATATATATATATATATATTCTGACTTTTCAAAAATTATTCACGACAAGTACAACGTACTTTCTGGCAACTGTGGTCACTCTGATACGTCTCTGTCCGCTGGAATGCTGGTACTGAGTCACAAACTGGATTGCACCACGTCCTCCTTGAGGAATGGGAGCATTGTGCTAAGTACAGAAGGAAAATAAATGAAAGGGAATCTCAAGATTTTACAGTATAATTTGAAAATGTGTAACTAATTACTAGAAAATCCTAACATTATTTGCAATAGGCAGTTACATAAATGCATTATTGTCTGGTGCTTTTATTATATTGAGTATCTTTACTAAACACAGATAATAAACTCGGAGATTGTTAAGGGATGTTAGAAGCAGTTGCTGGCTTCACCAGATGTCCTTAAAGCAACCAATGCTCTCTCCTTACAGAGACAACATTTTTCCAGGGGGTCTTGTAATGCTTGGTTTCATCACATTCTATTTGAACACCATATGACTCACTAGAATTACAGGATAAGAAAACCGAAACTAGTCTAAAATGTTGATTAATGAATCTCCAATAGTACCATCAAAACAAAGATTGGAATCCAGGTGTAAACTAAAATTTCAAAATTCTGCTCAGTGAAAATACTGGTTTACACACACTATGTAAGCAATTCAAAAGAGAAGAAGAGTTGAAATCAAGTACACACCATGACTAGGCTGGTTTTAGAGCTACTAATAAAACAAGCCCAACATAAATATGCAAAAAAGTAAAATCAAAACCTGACTAAGGTAAGTTCAAGTTTTCAAACCTTTGCATAGGTAACTATGAAATACAGCATACTAAATATATATAAACTACAGTTAGTTCCTGAGCTGTTTCTTGGCATAAGAAATGATATGAGAATAAGCAGCACACTTGCTCCTCATATTTTCATCCTTTTTCCTAGTAGCCCCTGAGGAAAACACAAAACCAGACTATTTGCCCCGATGCATTTCAATGAAACCAATCTTCGCTTGCAAATACTGAGCAATGAATTAAAATGTAACACTATGTAGTAATTACCTTGTAACTAAAACACCAGAAAAATACTGAAAAGCACTCTTAAATATACAGATTACAGAGTTTCCATATAACGCAATTAAAATACATTTAATAAGTAACACACTGAAAGAAAAACTTGGGAGTTAGAGACTATAAACTCTATCCAAAATTTGTAGAGTTCTTCAGTTCTCATTATCACACACAAGAAGATTAGCCCATCATTAAGCTGTTAGTGTCCACCTCTAAATTTTGACAGCACAAAATGGCAACATCATTTTTATCCCTGCTACTGTGCTTGGGGGAATCACACAAAAATACAAACTTCAATAGTCACAAAATAAAATTATTGTGTTTAGTAGAAGAGTAGACAAATATTTATTACCTGATTTACCACCTCAAAGTACAGTGCAAGTGTTGTAGTAGGATTAAGACCACAAATCTTCCACTGACAAGTGCCTCCTGTTCCAATCTCCTGCAAAAAGATTTTGTAATACTTTTATAAACCAGAAGTATTTCCTGGTTTGTGAAATACAGCATCTAGCCATTATAGCTAACTGTTTACAACTACTCAGTCACAAGCTTTCGCCCTGCTCACTCTGCCACCTTCTCAGACAAACACTCCTGCAAAGCAACTGCAGCACTGGATGTAGGAATAATAAAAAAAAGAGATTGTTGTTTTAAACAATTAATACATTACAAAGATCAGGAGCTGGCATTAGAAAAAAATTGAAAATGCAAGTCAGAAACAGGAAAAAGTACCAGACTGTTTAAGCAAAGTCTCAAAAGAGGCAAAAAGCACATGTAAGTGGAATGACTCCTCTAAGGCGCAACAGTAAAACTTTAAGTAATAGCCTGCACGCTGCATTGTATGTAGCTACACACTGTCTAGTAACTAACAAGGTAACTGTACACAGATAGCAATGTATTTCAATTGACATTTCCTTTTTGGCATCAAAGCAACATAAATATCCAGCAAAATCAATTAAAGTAATCCATCATCCATAACGGACACAGTGAAACCAAATAAAACACTCAAGGAAAACTATGCCGGCAGTATTGTCACTATGCCTGTATTCACTTGAAAGCATTATGACTAGAGGAATTTTCCAGTCACCACTGAAATGAGCTGCATGCACTCTCATTTTACTCATATTCAAATTTTAATTCAGATAATTTCAACAAAAAGGGGTTTGGAATATAAATTAATGGTGATGTAACTGCAAAGCAACAGATGAGCTCATTGAATTTCCTATTACCTTCTATGAAATAGATATGTATTTAAATAAGGAGATGTACCTTTAATTTATTTTTGGGGTTTTTAACTTTCATTGTAATACATACAATCCCTTCAGGCAATGAAATAAGAAAAATCCGTACCAGATCACCAAGAAAAAAAAATTCTGATTATACTGAAAATTTTATATTCATAAAGATGCAATCATAAATACAAGGAAAATTTAAGGAATAAACACGCTTAAACACGATTAAAGCAGGCCATTTGTGAGCACCTTCATACTGGAAAGTGCTCTATTATGCAGATTGTTAGGAACAAAAGTGAGACTTCTCAAATGTAAGACATTTTGGTTACTTGGAAGAACTGTTTTTAATTGCTAATCAAAAGTTAATAATAATATCTGATAAGAAAATAAGTGATAATTTAAGTCTAATATAATTTAAAGGCATTACTTAAGGAGCCTGCAATAGTTGGATCTTCCAGTCAATTAATTAAATGTGCATTTGGTGAAACACCTACAGAAACGGGAAGACAGAGTCAAGATAAAAGGGATGTTTCTAAAGTCTTGTGTCCTCCTGCTCTGTCAATTCTTTCTAAGAAATGTATTTTTATGGTTCACTTTGGATAAAAGTACACAGCTCTGATTTTAACAATAAAGCTAACTCACTTTCTACTTGGTTTCTGCTACATCATCATATAACTTTTGTATAATAATTTTAAAGCAACCACATCTAAACACTCTAAACAAGTGGACAATCGAAACAAGTAACAAGGGATCTGCAAGGTCTAATACAACTGAATCTGACCTAGTAGTGAATGTGAGCTTGCACAGATTTAAATTAAAACTGGTAAAAAGTGAACACTCTGTTCCATTTATGGAAGAGTTTCTGCATCTCTTCAAATCCAGAAATCTTATTTTTCCATAGTAGGACATCACCTTCATTTTCAGCAAAGTTTACTTACATTTTCTGAGACACATGGCCCCTTAGAGTTGAGAGAGACACAGGGTCCAATCGCTCCAGAAATCTTTACTTCTCTTGAAGTCTTCATATTTCAAATAAAAATATACATTAACATGCCACGCTAAAGAATTCAGTCTCATTTTATCATGAGATAATTAAAAGTTCGATGCATATTAGGTTACCAATATCTTTAGGAAAGGTTATAATAATGCTTGACACATTTGGAGACACTTTTCATGTGCTCAGTTTCTACACTTAATTATGTTTGTTTACTATGCCAATTAGTATATCTTAAACAACAGCATGAACATAAATTAAAACATGGAGAAAAGCTGCTTTATTTATAAACATAAGAGTCTATAAAGTATAATGAGTAATGTTTCCTTTCTAATGAAACAATTAAAATATTCAAAGGTAAGATTAAAACTGAGGAGTAGTAAGATAAGCCAACAAGCAATTTATGTCCTAAACATATTTAGCTAAAAGCAAGATCCAGTTATTTACATTCTTCCAATGTCACTTTCCTGCTTGAAGTGATCTGTACATCCCTCTAGAACTGGGGTTCCCTTTTTACATTTTCTGGGATCTTCCAACAAAATTCACATGAATACGTATACAAAAAAAAGAGGGTTCAACTATTTGTCCTAGTAGTAAAAATTTAAACAGAATTTTACCAAATATGAAAATAGTCTCATATTCTTCTACAACATGGGATTGTAATATTTTTCAAGAAACATAAAGGAAGACAGTGCCTGAACCTACAGCATATTCAGCTCTAAGCTTCTCACAGTGATGGAGGTAAAAAGCAACACTGTTGAAGTGCCAGAGTGGATTCTGATAAGGATGGAAAATGAAAGAAAATTTGTCGTGGTCTACACAGAGAAACTGACCTACCTAAAACCAAGAAACCACTGATATCAAAATCTAAGCTCACAGCACTGTGAGTTTCTAATGGAGACATTTATTTTACCTTAGTCTCTCTTTTAGCTGTCACTGAATGCAAGGTGAGAAGGAACTACCATTATACCTAACTCACATTTACAGAATCACAAAAAGATAGCTAGGCAGTAACAGCTATGTACAGGCCAATCTTAACACATCTGTTTAGCATATTCCTAAAAATGCCTTAAAAGGGCAAAGATTCCAGCTTGTAGCCATCCTATTCCACTGTTTCACTAACAGACTGCATTTTTGTATGCTTACCTTTATTTCTAATGTGCCACCAAATCCCATTTTAAATTGTCCTTGCATATCTTTAGTGAATACTCTCTGAAAAGTTTGTTTGAATAACGATGTATTGAAAGAGTCTCCCATTACCATGTAGCCTCTAGACAATAACAAAACAAACAAAACCGTGAGTTAAAATAGATTGTTTATATAGCTCATTTTTATTAAAGACTAAATCTGAAGACAGCTCATTCCAAGATGTATTTTTACCTTCTTAAAATAGACTAATGTTAAATTAGTATTTTGCTACAATGTTAAGGATGAAATTTTTAAGTGAGCTTTTTGCCCTATGCATCTTAAGGTCATTATATTACGTAACAAAATCTTTCACTGGGAAAATACTATACTGGACTTTCAACACTAAGGATGTCTCCAGATCCTGTCACACAAAGTCAGTTTACTTCTAATATTTATTATTCCAAACTACAGTATTTTGTGCAGTTCACTCATTATTTCAGGGTTAAATCTATGCTCAAGAAGCATGATTTATTTTTATGCTTAGCAATATTCTGTGGATGTAACTGCAACAGTTGCCACTTGTCATGAAATATCATACCCTGACTTTAGAAAATAGTAATGGGAGATATTATTTTCAGTCATCAAAAAAATGTTAATTGAAACCTTTTAGTAAAGTATGTCAATAGGTCAAACATTACACCCAAAAGAAGTTTCCAGGTGGATACTCAAAAATAAAAGAAAATAGACATGGATAGAAGCAGAAATTCCTCCCTGTATGCAGGATATAACCAGAACCAAAATAGAACAGCTGTAGGAGAAATAAACAAACTATACATTAAGGCTACAGAAATAGGGTGAGTCACAGGAGCAGACAGAAAGAGCAAAACAGTATAAACAAAAACACAACTTGAGTTTGATGCAGAAAATGAATAGGTATCAAATACGCAAGTAAAATCAAATTTAAACATAAATAGCCTGAACAGTGAAAGCTCCCAAGCTAAAGCTATATATACAGATCTGAAGAGAAGCAGTGATTAGCATGGCCAAGCTGGCCTGAAACTCAGGAGCTGTACCTCATCTAAACCACTAGCTGAACCTATAAACAACAATATATAAAGGAATGGCATAAACAAGACAGAAAGAGTAACAGAGGGTTTTGTACTACTCCGAAGAACAAGAAAAATAAGGACAATAGGTCCTTATCATTACTGAAACCTGCCATTTACACAAATACACATGGAAAACCAGAAAGCAGCGTATCTGGTAAATATTCTGTTTAAAATATATCCATGTTATTCAAGCCTCAAAAAGATCACATTTAAAGAGAGCAAACCCGCTTCTGATTAAACCCAAAATTGTGGTGACAAATCTGCCAGAGGACAAGATATTCCAAAATTCCAGTACAAATGCAACCATCACAGTTTGTATCAGTGTGTTTACGCTTTTTTTTTTAAATAGCAGGTTTTTGCAAGTGCTTCCTGTTAAACAATTTAAAAAACTAAAAAACTGCATCTTCATACACTACTAAAAAACAAACAGACACATACCCAGTGTAGTTGGGACAACACTTCATCTCCAGTAGACCAGTCTGATCCAATGCACATGCATATATGTCAATAACATGACCATTTGTTGCAGCTCGATTAGCCAGGGCTTCAAAATGCTAAATCCAAGATGAAAATACAGTTTATAGCAATTTACAATGTGAACTCTCCTCATCTTCATATTAAATCCTAAACTTACAAAATTTTTCTAAAACAACAAGATCAGACTTTATTCACATATATTTTTTCCTAAAGTTAAAACTAAGACTGGGATTTTCAACACTTGGGGGTTTTTTCTTATCAGCTGAGAGCCTGACTCACACTAAAGAGAACTGTGGTTGCTATTTAAACTAGGAAATTACTTTGATCTTCTTCCTTTTAAACTTTGCATTTAGTACTAGATCCAGCATAGAACTGAATTTACTATTCTAATCTCAAGTGTCTACAACGAGAAGTGCCTGCAACTGAGCTAATTGTTTAAGCTCCCATTATAATCAGTCAAGATGAATTCAACAGGTTTTGGATGCAGTTCATCCACCCAAATGCACTAAATTAAATTATCTATGACTGAACTCTACATCCTAATCCTCCCCCAACTAGAGAGACAGTTTTGAGCACCTGTCTTAAAAGCACCAGCTTGCAACACTAGATACACCATTTGGTCACAAAATATTTTTCCTGAATTAAACCAGAGAAACACTCCAAAGAACTTTAATGTGAGCTAGACAAGTCCTAACTCAATACACTGAAATTTCTCAAGAAATTCTTGAGACATACCACTATTCAGCGCCAGGTAAACAAAACCTCACAATTCTCACCTCTTTACACATTTTCTATTACTAACAGCATTTTACAGTGCCAAGCAGTTTAAATGTTTACTTACTGGGAAGATGTATGAAATCCCATGATCATCTCTTACCTTAGTACCCTTTTTGACATATTTTGCATTGTCTTTTTCAATGTCATGCCATGATCTTATAGGTAACTTCAATTCATCCCCAACAACCATGCCAGGTCCCTGCGTGGCTGGGCCTCCAATGAACATCATTATGCGTGCACCAGTATTAGGGAAAGTGCACTGCAGGAAATAGAGGACAAATAAAACCCTTGGGTTTTGCTACAAGCTGAACAAAATAAATAGATATATGGGTATTTATCACACTGCTAGGATTGTAACAATAACTACATTTTCTCATTCCAGAAAGTTAAATCTGCCATTAATTCAATTCCCAATTTTGCCTTATTAAGATGTGTACATGTCTACAATATTCTATGCACATATGGGATGATATCCATCAGAATCATCCTATAAATCTAATATAAATCAATTAGTAAGGTTTTTACATACTGATTGTGGCAGCTTTTCTGCAAGAAAATTATCTACGTTTTAGCACAGCTGTAGTTAAAGCTATTACCTCAAGGAGTCCTACAGCTATAGACAGGGCCACTCCAGAAGAACGTAAGGGCCGTTTTCCTTGTGGAACAGGCCAAGGGTCCCGCTGCAGTTCACCCAAAAGATCAGTAAGATTCATATCAATTTTCTGCACTGGTTGCAAAAATCTGGAAACAAATACATGGAAGTAGTTTAGATTTAAATTATTAAATAAAAATTGTATCAATTGCTCACTAGCAATATATTAGACATATATTTGAAATGTCTAATTCTAGATTCTAGTCTGAATTCAGAACAGTGTCTCTGCTTCATCAAAATAAAGCAGTCCGGAATTACTACATACACACTCAGCTTAAGAAGTTCAGCAAAGAGCTTGCAAAACTGAAACTTCCAGACTTAGAGATACCACCACTATCCAGAAAGAACCCCACCTAGTCAAAAGAACAGAGCAGGTGATGAGCTGTGCATCTCAAAAAGAAACACATTTCACTACTTCAATGACAAAGATCGGGAGAAAAATTAACATATAAGATCTCTTTTGTGCTGTTACAGGAAGGCTACGTATGCAGCTAATTTTTGAAGGGCAGAGATCACAAAACTGTCTTTCTTTCTTGTAATTTCATAATTTCTTCTATGTCACAGTGAAATAAAACAGGAAAACCAAACACCAGCCTGTAATTTCCAAATGAGAGACCAAAGGGGAGGGAAGAGGACTAGAAGAGGGAGAAAAAGGGAAGGCACAACTGGGTATCTGCATAAGAAAGGGGCACTAAAGCATCTATTAACACTTTCCAGCACACCAATCAACAGAAGCATCATTATTATTATTTATGCATCTATAACATGCCTCTCAGAACACTTCCAAAAATCACGCAGATAGTATTACTATTACCCATTGAGTCATTTCTTTCCAGTACAAACTGTAGGAAAGAACAGTCGACCAGTAAATTTGTGCCTGACCAAGAAGTTTGGCTGTCAGTTTACAGTTTTCATGGTCATAAAACCCAGGTTTTCCAGTACATCAGTGTAGTCAAGGTACATGTTTTAAGATGTTTAAAGTAGATTACCTGTTAGAAGGTGGTGGCTGCTGCACTTGAGGACCCCGACCAACTTGTGCAACAGCTACTTTTGTAAGCCCCAGCATTTCCTGTAGTCAAATAAATAAGATTTTATTACAAAATTTGTTTACAGACTATTTCACCATTAGCACCTTAATGATTTCTTTTTGTTTGCTTCTGTTCATTACCTGAAGCTGTTTTGCAGATAGGTCCTTTGTTCCTCTGAAGACGTAACTTTTGGAAATTCCTTCACAGCCAAGCTCATGAACTTGCACCATTCGGCCAAAGGTAATGAGACCAACTAATGCCGTTGGTGGCAGGAGACTAAGGGACATTTGCATGGATTCCTTCAGAGCTTGCAAGTCTTCATCTTCCATGCATGTATCCACAACATAAAGAAATATCAATGGCATCTGAGGACCACGCTTTGAGAAACACAATTATAATCATATGAAAAAGAAGTCTTGCAATATTTAAAGGATCAAAAATGAACAAGTAAGATATATCTTGCAAAAGTTTTAATTTAAATCATACCAGTAATGTCAATGTTCCATCTAACTTAACTCCCTCTCAATTAGTAATCAGGATCCAGAACAAAACCCTACCAAAGTGAACTCTGTACAAAATGAAATGCTTACTACAGAAGAAAAAATCCTTTCACAACATCAGATAGTTTTGAAGCATGAGCCAATTATATACATCTTTTTAATATAAGATGAGCTTTTATTGCTCCAAGTGAACATAACAGTCATAAAGCTATTCACAATTATAAAATATTCTAGTCTGATGATATTCCATGGCATTTCACCTCATAATTTTATTCTAGAGACCATCAGTACTTTTTATTCTATCTAAACTAATTTTGCTGTACTGTGAGCAAACATTCTATTTACTTTGCATTACAAGAGTCAGCAAGAAGTACAGATTCTGTTCAATATTCGCTCTTCCTTTGATTAAAATTTGTAAGGCTTCAGTGAGTATTCAGACTACGATCTGTCTCACTGAAGTCTTACAAATTTTAATCCTCAAAAATGGAATTTGGAGATTAAAAATTTGCAATTGCTGTTGTCTCTAAACCAGACAGCACTAAAGCTACTCATCATTCAAATACAAACTTAAATTCAAATGATTAATGAGGGGTGAATGAACAGTCAAATCTGAACGAAATTACTTCAGTGAGCAACAGAGGTAAGCAGCCTCCTGACACAAACACAAATTAAACTCATTGTAAAGATACATCTCTAACAGAAGTATCAGAAGTAACAGAAGTAACATAACAGAAGTATCTTTTTCTTTGTTTTTTAAACCAGTCTTATTAGCCATCCTAATGGCCAAACGTTTTCCTTTTCCAACTGATGGCATCAATCTACTAACAAGCACATATATACTCACAGTCTCTAAAATATAGTGGAGAAGTAAAACCAAAATTTACTCTTTTTGTATATTACAAGGCAATAGATGTTCCAAGATTCTGTTTAATGATTTTACCTGTACTACATATTCAATGCTGGAGAATTGAGGCAAAAGTTCAGCTGGCTGATTCATTTCAGATATGCCAGCATAAGTAGGAGGAAACTGCAAATAAAAACACAGAAATTAAATATAAATAAAAGACTACAACTTCTACAAAAGCAAAAAAAAAAAAGGGCTTTCTTTCAAACAGATATTCACTATTGCTGTGATGAAAAACATCTCAATGCAATGTCTGAAGATACAGTTGCACGCTCCTGCTCTTGCTGTCAATTTCAGTTTGCAACTATAATTTGAAAAATCAAGATTTTCATTTCACCTTGTAAAAAAATATTTTCTATATGCTAAATGTTTTATTTTCTTACCTGGTTTCTCTGGTAACAAAAGTTGCAAGCCCAGAGTTTTGCTCGATAATCCACTTGGCTATAAAAATACAATAGGAAAAGTTTATATAGCATGAACAATTCGTTTTCCTCCACTGTCCCTAGAATACTTTTCTTTAAAGTTTTAAAAAACACATTGACTTTGAAAAAGCTTCCTTCTAATACACTTTCTCCTAAATACCCACATTACAAACTGAAAGTAAGTGGAGCCTTACACAGATGTATGAGGCAAATTACTGGGTTTAGGGAAAAGGAATGGTCTTCAAGAAAAAGACGCAAGTAAGAAATTTAAAAACACAGGCTTTGCACCTATATTAGAGCCTTCCTCCATGGTTTTAGCAAATCTTTTAAACTCTGCCTTCATATTTTTCATCTTTTTCTGCCTCTGTCTATTAGCTGTCAGAGTGTGGGACTATCCTGAATATACACTATGCCCTAAAAAAACAGGTTCCAACATAACAGCTATCTCTATAACAAAAACAACATTGTTTTCAATTGATGAGTCTACCTCCTTTTGCCTACACTTTTACTAGTATTCAGATAGTTTAAATAAAAAATGTAAATTCTATCTTCATGCCACAGAGATGTCTTAACAAAGTCCTAATCAGATCTTAAGGGAAAATCAACTTAATAGTTCTCAATATGCACTTCCTGCTATTACATCTTCTCCTGTCTACAAGAGCAAAAATCTTTTTTAAAAAACCATTAAATCTTCAGGTAAGTTCCAGCATGCTGTAAACAAAACACAGATCTATTGCTATCTAATTATCTTTACCAGTTATAGGGGCTGTAAATGACGTAGCCCAAAGTGCCACACGGGCTTCCAAAGTCTCCCCAAATTGAGTCTCTAATCACCCTTTCGGGGGAAAAAAAATCCAGTCATGACACAATACAGGAAAAATGTACACAGTTTACTGTAATGCTGGCATCTGTCTGACCCTTTACAAGTTTGTCTTTTCACTGTTTTTCTTCCAGCCCTCAATAAAAGATAATGCTTCCGAGAAAGTTAACTTCAACTAAGTCTGAATTCCAGTATAACCAGCCACTGTGGCTGTTTAATACTGAAACACAATTTTACATCTGCTTTGAAGCTGTTTTTTCTCCCAAGCAGGGACAGGTCATTCATAACATTAAATTTGTTCTACAGGTTCTCTGACATCATGTCTGATCTCTATCATTCAGGACCCTTTCCATGCCTATCAAACTCCAACTCAGAAATCGTTCTGTTTCTTTTCCATACTGCTATGATAGGAATGACATAAGAAACACCTCCTCTGCTTCCAACCCAAACTTACCAATGACTACTCCACAATCATTTGAGCTTGTGCCAATTATCATCCTTAAGCTTAAACAGCTTTCCACCCTCTTTTATGCCTGCTTCTGATGTTATCTGTCTATCACCTTCTGTTTCAGTAAACTAAACCAGATAACCTGCTTTGGTCCACAAATGAACTAAGGTCAGTAATAAATGTAGTTTATTTCACTTGGAAATTAAACAGTATCAGGGCCCAACAGTTCAAAAGATACAGTATTGTAACTTTTTACCCAAGTCATTTTCAAGAGACAAAATGCAAGACTATACTAACTCCCAAGATGTATAGTTCCAGAAAAATAACATACCTAATCAACAGTAAGAACATTGAAACGACTCATTAAATGAAAGCTATGTTTTAAGTATATATGTTACATATGCAAATCTATGTGCAGAACCTTCTAAGATCTGTAAGTCTGCACTGTATAATGATGTGAGGAGTACTTGAACTTCCATACACCAGATCTTTCACACAGTTCAGCTATCACCGTTCCCAAGATTCTAAGGCAAAGTACTGGAATAACATATGCATCAGGTTTACCATAAGGGATTCAGAACAGCTCGGCACGTGGTCCTACTACACAACACTGGCTCATACTGAATAGGAGGCAAGTCTGGCCGTTCCTTCAGTGGCGTGAAGAGGGCAGCCACCGGGACTACCATTCTTGTAGCTTCAAGACGACTTGAAGGCCAAACATTCCAGCTGAATCTAACTCCATCTCTGTCCTCATTCTGCTGGATAAATTCCAGGAAGGTTGTCATGGTCAAGTTCTCTCTTTATCGCTAAAACAAAAATGTAACTGTTAACAGAATGTTGACATTTTTATCCACTAAATGCTGAATGCGCTTAACGACAGTCACACATTCAAATACTGTAACTGAGTTACAGTCAATAGAACACTGAGTAGAGCTTCTTAAATCCTAAAAGCAGTGGGCAGAATTCTAAGGGAAAACAAAATACTGCTGTATAAAATTTTGTAAGAGTTTTCTAACCATATTTTTGGTATCTCATGATGCAGCCTACATGCAAACATAAAGGAATAAGAACATGATATTCCACAAGACTATATTCCTACAGCAAAGCTAGGAAATAACTGTAAGAAATACAAGTGCCATATCCAATTATCTACCAAGAAGCACTTTTCAACAATTCTATGAATTCTGATTTACCATTTTGGGCATTGATCTAAGGCTTTCAAAATTTTCTGCTATGATTACTTACAAGCTGGAGGATTGGGGAGCACAGACACATCTGAAAAGCTCAACAGGTACCTGTGAACATCTGGGAAAGTCAGCAAGGAGCACTCCCTCCCCCCAGTCCCAAACTCCTCAGCTATATACACACTGTTCCTGACTATCTGCTGCATGCTACACAACACCTTTTATAGTACATATAAGCACAGGTTTTTCCAAGAACTAGGATATCTGAACTCACACTGCCTAATAATTAAGGATTTACTGTAAAAGCCTACATGAACCACCTAAGAGGAAGTAGAAATACTCCTTGGTCTCAATTTATACTGTACAAAAGTTAATGAACAGCTATTAGAAACACAGGAACCCCCCTGAACTGGGTTTTAAATCAGGAGTTCTCACAAGCACATTGACATTCTTAGTCCTGCCATTACATACATTACAGGAGACTCCTAGAAACTCTCAATTTATCAAAACCTACCTCTACCAAAATTATAATGGCATTGCACCTTTAGTTTCTATGGCAGCTAAAAACTTCCCAAGTTATTTTAAATTATAGCCTAACTTAATGGTTTTATTCTAATCCTTTTAAGAAAACAGATTAACAAAATACATAAAGCAAAGGGAAGTGCCGCATTTCACAGTTAATATCCTTAGGAAATAATCAACTGCCAATATTTTAATGGGCATGTCTTACTGATCTTAGGAGCAAATCTGCTCCTATCTAGACACGCCATGGGAATTACAACACAGGGAGCATGAGGGACTTTGTGCATAAGAGCACTTCCACCATTGCTTTTACTCAAATTGCTGCAAAGCCATTGGGACAAAACTGAGCAAAAGAGAGAATATCTGGAAGTTTTAATTACTACAGAGAAATCAGAGACAGAAATTAACTCAGCTAAGAGAGGAAGGAAGAGCCTGGCATTTGAAGAGGATATAGAATTTAAGAAATTTCTCTCCTAATAAATCAAAATCCATCCGTGTTCTGTAAAATAGTTGAAAGCACGTTATCTCTGAAAAATGGGGTAGTGATGGAAGAATCTGCACAAGGCAACTATCTCCACTATAACCACAAACTGAACAATCTCTCCATCTAAAAATTATTTCCTGAGAAGACAGAGAAAATTGCAACTTAAGGCTATTTCAGCCATTCACTGGCATCAGCTACAGAGCTCACCAAATCCAGCTCCAAACACTGCAACGTGTCACACTTTCTGTACTGGACTTCAAAGCATTTTCTCCACATTTCACTCTACGTTTGAAATGGCTGTACATGGATACTACTTTCACCACTCAGTTACTGCTCCTTAAAGGGCAATGTACAAACACCAGTGTGCAGTGACTAATCATGTGCACACACACACATAAACGATTTGTTGGATTTACTGAGTTAAACACTTATTTTCTAGTAAAGTATGGGTTTCCTACTAAGAAGGAAAAAGTGGCTAATAATCAAGTTCTCCTCCACCTTTTCTTCTACCCTTTTCAAGAGCCCAATAATGCTTACCTATTTCATCATTCATCAAATGTGGAACTCTTGGTCTGACAACTTACATTCAGTACCATTGTTACAGCTATGCAGACACATTTTCTGGGATAGGTGTGGAGATGTATTGCATTATACAAAAACAGCAAATCCTCCTGGCACACAGGCTACACACCAAATTTCGGACACCTGAATGTCACAAAATACACACTGCCCACCTCAGAAAACCACGGAGAAGGGATTTTCAGAACAGCTGAATGGCAACAGTTCCCACACTGGGGTGTCACTGCTTTACCTTTGCTGCAGATTAGAATACTCAGAAAAAAACAGAAATCCTTTCTGGCTTGCTTCCTCCCTCCCACTGCTAAGGCTGAATGTACCTCGCAACCCTGTACCATGACAATCTCAACTGTGTGTCACGAAAGAAGCCATGCTTGAATTGCACTGAGAGTCACTGGTTGACTATTAGCACCTTTAAACATTTACACATCACAGGTAAATGTGTCCCAATATAGAATATCCCAGAAATAGTATCCCCTAATCCTTGCATGTATATACAAACAAAATCAAAACATTTCTCTCTATGGCATTGTAAGAGTTCCAGCACAGATAGATCAAAATCCCTCATAGGACCATGTGTTTAAATACCACTAAATGAGTACAGTTCACTGCACACTTTTCTTACAACACACGTATTTTTTCAGTTTATTATGCACTAACGTAACATGGTAAAAGAGATTAATAAAAAAACCTTTAATTAATATTTTATGACCAAATTACATATCAGATACAAATGTATTTCAGTTCCAAGGAGGAACTAAAATATACGAACAGAATGGTTTAAATAGTTATCTAAAGTTGCTGACAACATTTTCACCACTCAAACACAGTCATCCTCCAAATCTGCTCTCCCAGACCTCTCACTGAGAACTTTCTCTTTTTTTTAAACAACCAGGGTATGTGAGAACCCACCTTAATTAAAAAATAAACACATATTCAAACGCAGCAGGGCCTGCATTTCTTGTAGCTTTACCTAAACTGCAAGGCACCCCCGTCAGTGGCACAGCAGCGTAGGTACAGCAGAGCTCCGGGACAGGAGCACCACAGGCGCTGCCGGTGAGAGCCGCCCTTTAGCCCCGGCCGTGCAAAGGCCGTGCTGCGCCGGCCCTACCCGAGCGTCGGCAGTCCCGACCGAGCTGGGGGCTACTGGTGGCCGCTCGCCCAGTCCTAGCCCGGCGGGCGCTCCCCGGGAAGGGCGCTCGCACCCCCGGCCCGAGAGGCCGCGGACAGTGCGAACCAGCCGCCGGCGGTAGCCCCGGACCCTCAGGCCGCCGGGGGCCCCGAGAGCAGTTTCGGGCACCCGGGGATCCCCCACTGCCGCGGAGGGGACGGGGGGAGCTCCCACCACGCTCGTTCCAGGCCCGGCAGCCGTGCGGGGCCCCGCGGCCCGGGGTGCCCCCCCGTGCCTCCCAGCACGGAGAGAGGGGCTGCCGCCTCTCCTCCCCACGGCACCCCAGCTCCGCCGGCTCGGGCTCCCCGCGCCCTGCGCTGCCCCCTCTGCCCTGCCCTGCCCGCTCACCCGCGTCCCGGCCGCCGCCGCTGCTCCCGCTGTGCTCGTTCTCCCCGCCCGCCCGCTCGCTCGCAGCCGCCCCGGCGCTGCCGACGCATCAACATGGCTGATGGGAGAGTCCGCGCCACGTCAAGGGGCAGAGAGCGGGGGCGGGCTGAGCTCCGCCGCTCCCCCGCCCCCGGGGCAGCCCGCCGGCTCCCCGCCGGCTCCCCGCGGGCCTCCCCGGCCAGCGCAGTGGGGCTGGCCTCAGCCATCCCTCAGCTCTGACCGTTGCTTCGCCCCCTTGACGGCTCCTGCTCACGTGTGTGTGTTCTCTGCCCTGTTCGGCTTTCTTCTAAAGTTCGGTCGTCTGCATCTCGATCTCAAATCCGTTCAGGAAAAAAGGCATCCCGACCACAGGGGGCAGTTTGACATTCTCTCCCCACCGACAGCGCTCGGCTCTCCCGTGCTGCGCCTGTACCCGCGGGTACCGGAGCTGCCTGCGGCCCTGCCGGTGGCTGCGCTGCTCTGTCCGGCACGGAACTTCTCGGGACCGAAACAGCCGCGCTTCCGGGAGTCCTTGAGCTCACCCTGCTTGTTCCCATCTTCCAACATGTGTACTTATGGCAACTTTTTAATCTGGAAGGTTGTTTACGTGTTTCTTCTGAGTGCCTGGGAAAACATATATTGAAATTATATTTCTGGTGGGTTTTAGCCTGAAACAATCCTGTATCTTGTATTTATAAATATTTAATACATGTTTGTTTACTATCCCATAGCCATTACTGTATAGGTTTGTCCGGGTTTTTTGTTAGTGTGGTCAGCTTTTTATCCCCAAACACAAGTTACAGTGACTCTTCAGTTTCAGGAATTGTTTTTAATAAGCCTGTCGTGAAAGGCCAGAACAGTAACTTCTGTCTTTCCTGAGATATGTTAGTGCAACTAATCCAGACATGGGGGAGGACTGAAAAACATTCTGCTGACTGACAACCATATCCTCCTTCATTGCAACTTGGAAAACATTCTGTGACCACCAACCAAATATAAATTACTAAAACAACCTTATTCTCTCTTCTTATATGTCAAATGTGATTATTATAGTAATGGCAAAGAAATTCTATCTCCAGTATGGTTTACTAGTCCTCTTCAGTCTAAAAACATGAATAGGTAAACAACAGCAGAATTTAGGGGAGGGATTTTGAATTTCCTCGCCCACAAATCTCACTGCCATTTGTGGGAGTGTTAAGCAGGAGCTTGCCAATGATATGTAATATCTTCACTCTGAACACAAAAGGAAAAAAAAAAAAAGACCAACCCCAAAACCCTACAACATGGCGAACTTCAAACAGATGCACAGAAAGTGACTCAGTGTTATAATTGCAAAAGTATTCAAATACCATGTGAAATATTTTCAGAAAATTACCTTTAAAAGAGGCAAATCCTGAAGTATAAACTGCAGGATGAACTCTAGAAATAAGAGAAAAAGAGGCAACTGACATTTAAAGACACTCAAAGGGCAAGAAGGGAAAACAGGAAAGTATAAAACTCTAAAAGTTCACTACAAATAAAAGATATTCAGTAATTTTAATTAGTCTTTAGCACAATTAAATTTCATTACATAAGAACTCAATACAATGCTCTAAACTTAAAGAAAAGTCTTGCAGCTGTTACGATGATGCAAACCACAGAGAAAATCAAGGAGGAAAAAAAAGTAGAACAGAAAATACATATATACTCATTTTAAGAAAATATTTTGTTAGCTGCCCGTATTAGAATGTAGACTGAAAGCATTTTAACTTTTCATAATGCAGAATTTATATGGGGGTTTTTTGGGTTTGTTTCATTTTTTAGCCAACAGGGCATATCCATTAATGCAGCTCACCCTTTCTTTGGAAGAGTACTCTTCCTGAGTAACTAAGCAGTTGAGGAGAAAGAATATACATTTCCAGTTTCATTTTCCTCTTTCTCCACTGAGTCATATTTGCTAGCCATTGCATCAGCATTGTTGGTAAGACATGTTAGGAACAACTTTATTACCTGTGGAAGACTATCTATAATGATTAAAAATATGTTGCTTTGTTTAAAAAGTATTAATGGAAAGTTCCAGAAAAAGTAATCTAAAGCTAGAAAGTATATTTAAAGTGTATTTATATCTGTGGATTCTCCTTCTGTTCAGTTCTTGACTTTACTACAAATAGGAAAAATAAGTTCTGAATATTACTAAAGTATTAGAAATTAAATTTTTATAGCTGGACTCACCAATGTTTTTGTCTTGATCATCAGTCAGCCTTTTCAGAGTTATCACTGTAGTCTTAAGAAGGTTATTATTTCTAGTGGTGACTGCAATTGCTGCATACTCAACTAGGACATTAGATCCGGGTTTCAGAAATAAAACTCCCTGGTACACGTAAGTACTTTTGGAAACACCTTAAAACAAACAAAAGCCATTGGAGAGGAGGAGTTAAGTTAGGTGTTTATTTAGAACTGCTAAAATACAGACATGCAGGGGATTTAAAAAAAAAGAGCATTGCTTGTTTTTGAACTTATGTCAGAAGTATCTAAAACTACTCTGAAATATTAGATATAAACTGACTTCGCACACAGAACTAATAGGAAAGATAATATACTGATTGACATTTTGTGCAACAGGAATTTCATAACACACAATGTAAATGATTACAGCATCATCCTTCCGCTTTTTATCTTACCTGAGAAACAATGCTCCTTTGTGCAAATGCTACCTTGCTTTCTGGCATGTGGGTGCTCCCACGTAACAGTCTTCAGATAAACCAATACAGCAACAACTCAGGCATTGACCCTTCCAGCATAGGAACTCCGTGTAAATTTCTAACCATTAAGTTCTATGTAACTGACTTTAACCACAGATCTCAAAGCATTTCAAGGAAGGGACAAGTATTATGAATATCGTGCATTCACAGGTAAAGTAAGAGAGTACTAATGGGTGAGCTTTAAAGAACCGCTTGCAAAAACTACAGTGTATTAGAATAATGACACAGGGCCTAATGAAAGAACTTACTAAAGGTTTACACCTATTCACCACAAAAATAGGCCTAGTTTGATAGGCAGTGAATTGGCAAACCCCTTTCTGCCACTGCTCTTTGGACAAATTTCCTTTATTCCCCTCCGGTGGTTACCAGGGCAGCCAAGATGCCCAGAGTGGGTCTCGACACCCCAGAGCGCAAGGCCAACGCTCCCGCATCCGGGCGCACGGCCCGAGCACGGCCGGGCCGCCCTGAGGACTCCGCGGGAACCTCCCCGCCCACCGCGCGCTGCCCGGCCCGGCCCCGCTCCGCCCCGCCGCTCTCGCGAGATGTGCGATAGCCGGGCGGGCTCTGCCGCCGGGGCGCCGCGGCCATGGAGTCGGGTGTGGAGGAGTTGATGCCGCGGCTGCTGCCCGTGGGCGACTGTGACCTGGCCGAGGACTTCGACCCCACCGTACCTCCCAGGACGCCCCAGGAGTATCTGAAGCGCGTCCAGTGAGTGGCGGGGCGGACGGGCCGGAGCCGGCCCGTCACCTCCCCGCGAGAGCGGCGCGGCCGCCGGTGCTGCCCGGGCCGGGCTTCGTATTGGGGCGCGCCAGGGCGGCCGTGCGGTGCTGCCCTTCGCCGGTATAGTCAGTGTGTTTTACACACCTGCAGGAGGGGCAGGTACCGCTCTCTTTCCTCTCGTGACCGGTGACAGGACTCGAGGAAACGGCATGAAGCTGTGTCAGGGGAGGTTTAGGCTGGATATCAGGAAAAGGTTCTTCACCCAGAGGGTGGTTGAGCACTGGAACAGGCTCCCCAGGGAAGTGGCCAAAGCACCAAGCCTGACAGAGTTCGAGAAACGTTTGGATAGCGCTCTCGAACACAGGGTGTGATTTCTGGGGTGTCCTGTGCAGGGAGTTGGACTCAATTGGTCCCTCCATGATTTTATGAGTATTTCAGAGACGTCCGGCATATATCGACCTGTTACAGGAAAGAAGAAATGCAGCCCACTTAATTCTGTCTTGTAGGATTGAAGCAGCTCGATGTCCTGATGTGGTCGTGGCACAAATAGATCCCAGAAAATTGAAAAAGAAGCAGACAGTAAACATTTCAGTAAGTTTGAGAGGTTCTACATGTTTTGAGAGGGGGGAAAAAAAAAGGGAAAAGATGTTGCTATAATGATGTTTGTATTAATTTTGGGGAGTCATTGGTATAACTAAATAGCACTGCTAGATTCTAAAAGCATCTACAGAATTAAATGTCTGTGTTTGAAGAAACCCCTGCTCAACTGCTGGGTAACAGCAGTCTTTCTAACTGATTAAATTGATAATCCCCAAACTATTTGACACACAGCAGACTATTTTACTGTCTGAGGAAATCAAATGTTGCATTAAATTTTACAATTATTTAATCATAAAACCTGCATAAATTTTAGAAGAAAGATATCTCCATACCTGTCTTTGGGTTTAAGTCTATATCTAGCATAAGGTTAGTAAGTGCAGCTAAGCTTTATCAAAGTTAGATGAAATTCTAGCACCACTTCTTTCCTTTTGGAAGGAATATTTTATTGGAACTTTTCCTTACTGTTGAAGCATGTTTTTCTGTTGTTGCATTGCCCTGCCAGCTTGGTTTTTAATCTACTGTCAAATCGTTAAAGAGACCAAGTTTGCCTTTCTTCCAATGAAAACGATATAATCTGAGATTTCACTACTAGATTGCTCAAAGAAAGTTTCTAGTACTGACATGACCTTTTAACTTCTGTAGCCATTCTCTTCATCTGTCTCATCTGTGTAGTGGCATTCTTAAACACTTGTAGAAGTATTTTAATTTGTTTAATAACTCATGCTAATCTTTAAAGAGGTTATATCTACTTAACTATCAGGCTTAATTTTCTAGATGGTTTTGTGGTGTTCTGTCTTCCTCAACTTACTGTCTTGACAAGTAGAATGCCTAGGATTGATAGCATCTGTCACAGATAAGGCAAAAGCATCCTGCTTTTTATGAGCAGGGAGATTAAAGCAGATCAGTTGCTGAAAGGAAGACCTTAAGTAATTCTTTGACAATGTATTTTGAACACTTCGATTTCCTTCTTATGTACATATGAGAAGAGTCAAGCAAAATATATTTTGTCTAAACCAAATTCTTAACTCAGTCTTGAATGTGGTCATGAAATTACCTTTCTTAGATGAAGATTTAAAGGATATTGTTTACCTGACAATAAACATTTACTGATTCTCTTGTTCTTAAGGAGTCTTCTTATAAAGCTCTCTTTACATTATAATTATTGCCAGTGTTTTCTCAGATTTCTGGATGTCAGCCTGCTCCTGAAGGATACTCTCCAACGCTCAAGTGGCAGCAGCAGCAAGTGGCCAATTTCTCAGCTGTTCGTCAGGTACAAGATAGTCTGTGAGGGGTCTTGCACAGTCTAGATAGAACATACCTGTGCTTTATGGGGGACTTTACATCTAGTATAGAAATGTCATGATTTTGTAGCAGGATAGATGTTTACAGGCAAGTGTTTTAAGTTCTTGAAGCTATTTGAGCATATACTGTGTGGCTTTTAAACCTCTGATAAAACTCTTGAGAGTCACATTTAAGAAATTCTCCTTAAAAAAAAAAAGTCAGTATTTAGATTAAATGATATGGCATAGTTTAGAAAGGACAAAAACCCCTATGATGTTATGCAGTTATATTAAAACCTAGTGCTAGCAGGAAATGTTCTGCCAAACTCAACATTAACTAAGAACCAAGTGGATTCTAACCCATCAGGAGATTCATAAAGTCCATTTACACAGTCCATTTAGGAATCTGTTGATAGAGGTGGCAACCCATTATGAGGAGAAATACTGATTTGGTAAAACATATTTGTAAGGTCGTAGAGTTAGAAGAGACTTTAATCTTTCGTGACAGATTTGCACCCTGCTCGAAATAACACCAGAATATTAAGCAGTCTCAAAGGGTAAAGGTTGTAAGTTCAGCTAAGCTTTACTAAGGTTTTAAACTGAAGAAGGGTCGATTTAGATTAGATACACAGAAGAATTTTTTTACAGTGAGGGTGGTGAAACACTGGCACAGATTACCCAGAGAGGGGTGGATGCCCCATCCCTCAAAACACTAAAGGTCAGGTTGGATGGGGCTCTGAGCCCCATAGTTGAAGATGTCCCTGCCCATGGAGGAGGGGTTGGACTAGATGGCCTGTGAAGGTCCCTTCCAACCCAAATCTTTTTATGATTCTACTATTCTCTATGCATAGTTCAAACAGGGTGAAATGGAAAATATAATAAAGGTGTAGGTAGAGATCATTTGTTATTTCAGTGCTGCAGACAACATGTTTACAGTGCATTGATGCTGGATTGTAGGAGTACCTCAAGTACTGAGGTGTAACCAACTGAGCCGGAGCTGCTCTAGCACTGAACTCTGCATGAGCTCATGTACCATGTTTTTTTCAGGGAGGAAAATTAGTGAAGGAGGAGATCTGTACTACTGCATCTACATTGTAAACAGTAACTGAGCTAGCCCGTGTTTCTGCGAGGGATCACATTGCATCCTGTATATTAGGCATAATCTAAGATTTTAGCAGAACTAAGAAGACTGAGATCTAAAG
Organism: Gymnorhina tibicen; assembly: GCA_013399875.1. Classification (NCBI taxonomy): domain Eukaryota; kingdom Metazoa; phylum Chordata; class Aves; order Passeriformes; family Artamidae; genus Gymnorhina; species Gymnorhina tibicen. The sequence continues at coordinate 47,032 of VXAZ01000687.1, read as the reverse complement.
GCTTATTCACTGTATAGGTATTTCTTTTATGCTGAAATTAATTGTCTTCTCATCTGTGCTAGAATTAACACTGTGAGGTATGAGACGATACTAAAAAGTATTTAAAACCAAAAAAGAGCATCAGAATTCACTTGTTCAACCACTGCATCAGCTGCTGTTACTTAGAGCGTTTTTTAGGGGGTTTTTAAACAGCTACAGTAACAACTGGAGTGGGAGACAAATGTCTTCTGCTACAGAACAGTTACAGCTCTCTACAAGTAACTGTCAAGCACACCAATTTGTCTTAACACAGGATTCCTGCCAGGTAGAAGAAATATGCTAAAAACACACGTGCCTTCGTTCAAACAATTCTGTAGACCTCCGATACAGATACAGACCACTGGTGGAAATAGGATATTGGCTTTATGTGTGCTTTTGGATTAAATCAAAGTGGGTTTTTTCTTAAGATTGTTCTAACCAGAAAAGTCTAGAAGACTATTAAAGCTTCCTACCTCAGCTTAACCTTATGTAATAGACTTCAAAATGCCTTCAGCTTTAACATTACTTCCAAAAACCCAGCGTGAGCATCTTAATTACATTTCTGCAAAGAGGTATAGGAAGTATTTAGCCAGTTGTGCTGGCTATAAATCCACTGATTTATAGAAAGTCATAAAATATATTTTTCATACATTTTAAGAATAATGAAAAGCCCTGATGGTTAGGATAAAATAACTGCAAAGTTAAACTGTGATTTGGCTTTGTTTTAATTACTCAGAGCCTGAACAAGCACAGGAATCACTGGCGGTCACAACATTTGGACAGCAATGTTACTATGGTGAGTAGAATTCATAACAGCGCTCTGTGGTTTGCTTTCCCAGTTATTAAATCTACAGTTAATCTTTATAGTTTCATGTAACAATTTATGAGTATTATCAAGTCTTTTCTCCAGTGTCTTCAAGATAACAGATTCACACAGTTTTAATTTATTTTTATTTACTTCAGCCAAAATCAGAGGATGAAGAAGGCTGGAAGAAGTTCTGCCTGGGTGAAAGAGTATACTCAGAAATAGATGCACTGTCTGATAATGAAAATTTAGGAATTGATTACATGAAGGTGAGTATAGGACTTCCATTTAATTTTCTGCAGCTATTTTCTAGACTAACTGCCAGAAACAATCCTCTGTTTATTACCACTTTGTGCTAAATAGAAGGTAGGCTCTGGTGAGCCCAGCAAGTCCCATTTTACATTCTTCTTAAGCAGAAACTAAGTGAAGCAGAAAATAAGTCTATGTCTTCAGTCAAAATATGAAGAGTTCCTTCATCCGTTATCAGCTAAAGTCACTACTTTGTTCTCACTGAACTTGAATGGAAGCTTTCTTCATAGTCTGCTTTAGTGTTTTGTTGCATAGCGATACATGGTTACCCTCCTCATATGTGTTACCCTACAAACATGTTCTTCACTGCATCATTTTGAAAAAACAAAACTTTTAACAAATAACAGTAGAAGCAAGGTGCTCTGGGCCTTCAACTCTTCACTGGGCCTTCAACTTTCTTGAAGATACTCTTCTAATAAATTTCAAAGCTCAGAACAGACTTCCAAATCACTACAAGTGTCTGAACATCAAATTAAAATCTTAGTATGTTCTAAATTAGAACAAAAATGTTTGTGATAATGTTTGCATTTTCCAACTTGATTTCTTTCAGGTGGGCTTTCCCCCTTTACTAAGTATTGTAAGCAGGATGAATCAGGTAAGCCTACCTCTTAGAATCATATCGTGGCGTTGCCTATATCATTATTTCTCATATTCTGTCTGCTGCAGAAGCCTTATCTATTTTTCTTTGCCTAGAGTAGACAATTGTTTATTACAAGTTCTAGTCATTGTACACTTAGAAGGAAAACGTGTATTCATTATCTCACATTCAGCTACAAATAAACTTTACTAGCAAGGACTTTTCATGACTAGTTCTGAAAGTATTTTGTTGTTGTAATTTCTCTATAGCACATTTAATGTTTGAATTTTTGCTGAATACCCCAATAGGTGCTGTACAATGTTTTTAAATGTCTCATTTAGTGTTTCAAGTGCAGTACTTCAATTTGATTGTGAAATTCTATGTACATTGCAAGGCTAGAAGAATCACACTTTACTTCATTTCCCACTTGCCACCATTATACACAACCAACCAGTCAGTGTGATGTCTCTTTCCTAATCTGTAGCTACTTACCCATAACTTTTCATTTACACAGAAAATTACTTCATTTCATATAAAGTTCTTTCCAAAAAGTGGTACTTTAACACTTACTTTACTCTTATATGTAACTTCAACCTGGAATAAAAATCATAGAGTAGAAATACTTTATATAATAAAATCCTTCAGGTAGAAGGGCAGCAAAACAAAACATTGCAGATACTGTATTGTCTCTTTCTGTTCCTCTTTTGAAGGCAACAGTAACCAGTGTCTTAGAATACCTGATAAGCTGGTTTGGAGAGAAAAAATTTACTCCAGAACTGGTAATTTTTAATTTATTCTAACTACTTGCACATGAATGCATTAAACAAAGAATAAATTGTTTGCAGTTTTCTATTATTTTAATTTTCTAAAGCGTTCTCTAGATGGTTGTATCATATTGTTACTTTCAAAACTTTTTTGATTAGATACTAAAATAAGTATTCACAGGTGTTTTTGGAAGGCTAACATTACAGAACATAACAGATACAGAGATTAAAAGTACTGCCCAAGCCCCCTCCCCTTTGTATCACTTGCCACGCTAACTTAAGCCACGAGGCCTGATGAGTATCAACGTTTAGGAGAAGAGAGAGACCGCAGCAGCTTTGGTTCTGTCAGGATGCTGCACTCTATTTACCGACACCTCCAGTTGCAGTGTGCTGGCAAAGACACATTTAATCTTTCCACATGCAGCACAGACCAGAAAGCTTAGCTGCATTCATGTGATGACAAATGAAACCTACTAAGAACTCCTGAGTGATAGGCTACATTGGCATGAAGTTTGGCCACAACTAGACTGACTAGCTGTGTAATGGCATCATATCTACAGAAGACCTTGGTGGATGCATCTCATCTCCTTCAGCACCACAAAGTGAGAGAGTTAATGAAAAATTACATGATGCTTAGCATAGTCCCACTATTTTTTTTCTGCCACTTCAAGGCCTTTCATGTTCTGTCCTTTCCTGTATAAGACTGTTTTCTTTTTAACCAGTATGTTGCAGAGGATGTGCACATTGACTTTTAATTTAGTCCCACAATGAAGGCCACTAGACACTAAATTATGAAGTTAGACTGGTAGCAGAAATTAAGTAGAATTCAGTGACATAAAACTCAAAGGACATGTTTTCACAGTGCAAATCTTAAAGCAGATCTAACCACTAATTCCACAAAGATCTGAGTTCATACATTCAGTCTTCAGGAATATTTTTTCACAGATTATGAAGTTAAAAATTAATAGCCAAGTAATAATATTTAGATATTACTAAAATAATCCTTCCTTCAGACTGTAATAGTGGCAGCTGTAATAATTTATATCTTGGCCAGAATGAAAAAAAAAAAGTCAGGAAACCCAGTAGTGCTCACAAGAATCTTATCTAGAGACACAAAACTCTCTACCAAGTAGTCTAATGTGGTTTTCAAAATTCAATTATGGCATATAGCACTTAAATGTAATTTTGTTTTGAGACTTACACTCCAGTCCTGTATAACACTCCTGCTCTGTGTAACATGAATTGCTTAAATCTTCAAGGAAGTGCTCAGAATTAAAATTTTGTTATTTGAATCCTCACAGGGCAGATGGCTTTATGCACTGTTGGCATGCCTTGAAAAACCTTTGCTACCTGAAGCTCACTCCCTCATTCGACAGCTGGCAAGACGATGTTCAGAAGTCAGGGTACTGGAGGTAAGATTTAATATAACATAATTTAATAATTATGCAAAGGACTTGGTGAATTTAGCAGGTAAGGATGATCATTTTTCAGAAGTCTTAATAATTAATTTTTCATGTCTTAAGTTGGCTCAAGAATGAAGGGAAGACTACAAATACACATAACATGGCATGTAACAGCTTCTCTTTTTAACACGGGTAACAAAAGAATTGTTGTAATATTTATCTCCTTTCCAGGAGAGCAAGAATGAAGAACAAATATCAGCTCTGAACTTGATAATCTGCTTAGTTAGCAGGTAACACGAATTATACACCTAAACAAGTAATGTATGTCCAGCCTAAATGTGTGATTATTTGTACTAACCTAAATCCTTTTAAAAGTGAAAGTCAGTAAAAATAACCTGGGCCAATGCAGCAAATATACTTAGCTAAAAGGACTTAGGTTTATCTTAAGAGTGAAGTAAGCTTATTCCTTTGTTCAGATGAGCCCCCTGAACCATAAAGCCATAATTATGATAGCAACACTAAAAGATGAGCTAGAAAGCAATGGGTCAGACAACTTGAAGCAAGGAATATGTTGCAGTGGAGGTTTCTTACCATATTCCACTTCATTCCTAGGTACTTTGATCAACGTGACCTGGCTGACGAGCCTTCCTAGACTGTTTTGAGGACATCCAGTATTTTGCATTGCCATAGTACAAATAGCAGTATCAGCGTTAACAGCAAGACACTGCACTGTTCAGACCTGAAGTACTATACAATCCCTTCAGAACACCCTCACAACTAATGCATTTGGGACAGCTGTGAATAACTTAAGCTGAGTTTTACCTGAGATTGTCAGTGTCTCCAATACTATCACCACCATCATTGTAAAGTGGTAACTGAAGTGTCCAGCATCATCTCTCAAGCTCCTGTCTCCGTAAAAAAAAATTCTTGGTTAGAAATTTCTACGATCTGAGTAATCTATGCACACTGCTATTAGGTGAAGTCTGAGGTTACATTACAAATTATTATTCTTTTTCTAACAGACTTATTGAGGGCTTTTTAAATAAAACTAAAGGATTTTAAAGACTGTTCTTAAGCACTGTGGGTTTTCTCACTCTATATTATTTAACAGCAGCCTTACTACAGAAATCTATAGTTAGGGCTGAATGTGTTTTTTCAAGGTGCCTGAGCTCTAGCACTGCTTAGCACATTACTGAAACAATTGTTTTAGTAAAATATAAACATTACTACTTCTTGAGTAGTAATACTACTTTTAGTAAACAGTTGCAGAAACCAGTGAAAATTACACACCTGTATTCAATGCTTTTAGCAGAAGCATTTATTAACAGAATGAACAAATTTATTTTCTCTATGGTTATCTTGACAAATACATTACCTTGCTTATTGTTACATATTTAATACGGAGTGCTTTGCCAAGAGGATCAACACCTGATTGGTATATACGTGACCCTCTGGTTCCAATAGTCTTCAACAATTAAAGGAACTGAATTCAGCTGATAGCAGATAGACAGTATTAAATGACATCTGATTTCTGTGTATTGTAGAATTAAAATCCCCCTCCTCACAATTTAAAATAATAATTAGCCATAACCAGTTACTGATACATCTTTAATATGTCTTTGAATGATTGGCACTCTTGCATGTGGAATGGTAGTCTTAGGTGTCAAGTGAAAAACTAAAATGAATCACAACAACAGAATGTTAATTCTGGAAATGCAAGTAACAGATTTTGTACATGTTGATAGTGAGTGTCTACCCCACTGCAGATGCCTAAATGGGATGACATTGAAATGTCCATCTACTAGACATACAGTGTGAATTATTTCTGGTCTCTTTAGTAACATTTTCAACATGTTGAAAGCAGGATGAGTTGGCAGCTGAAGAACCTATGAAATGCAAGAATACTAACTAGCTATTTCTCCAGCCCTACAACTCCAAACAAAACTTTAAAAGGTGAATAACCACCATCTTCCTCTGAATTGCCAGAGTAAGAACTCAGGGTTTTCAATCAAACTGCAAATCCCCACTGAGTACCATACTACTATAGCTACTTTTACCTCTGCTAGTTCTGTAAAAAGTTGGACAGCATTCAGCTGGTTCAAATTTTGCTCTACATGTTTCCAAGAACTTAAGTTATTCAGCTACAACTAATCTGAACTAGCATTCACAGTACCTGAAAAGATGAGAACATAGTCACACCTTAAGCTCAAGCATAGTAAAACCCTGGTTATCATATGTATAATCTCTAGCTTGACAGCTTGTGACAGCTTTCTAGAAAAGGCTTGAGCCATTATAAGCTTCAGATTTTTCCTAGAACTTACAGGAGAACAGTTTCCACTGTTCTTGCCCACCATGCAACTGTACAACATACACTTCTCCAAACATAGAAGGTAATTTTACATCAAAGGTGCTATTTTAACAAACCAGCTTTTCTAATTTTTCAGCCCATTATTTACTGGTCTCAAAAACAGAAACCAAATCTATCACAAGGCATTCTCACACTTCTGAATAAACACTGTAAATTTCTACTATGATGCATTTGAAGGTGAAGTATAAGGCCTTAACCTGCCAACAAAAAGTCTTAGAGCAAAATTTATTAGAAGTTTTAACAAGATGTTTTCATGCTTACCTAAAGCAAGATATGTATTGTTACGCAAATCTTGTAACAAGTAGTATCTAGCAAATCCCAGTGTCCTGAAGAGATTCTTTATAGCTTCTTTCAGGCCTAATAATCTTCCTCCACACCCTCATTACAGAAGTGAACCATAGCTAGCAGTTAGAAACAATTACATTGATTTTATGCACAAGAAGGTAGAACAAATTTCCTTCTTTGGCCAGTATAGACAACCTCAGGCATAAAATCATTCTGACACAAGGAACAGCTGGAGAAACTGTCAAACTATGTAAAAACAAGTTCTCTTCTACTGCCCCAAACTACATTCCTACAAAGATCTCCACCGAACATCTTTAAGGAATGCTCTTGGCTCACGGTGCTAATGGCTCCATCAAAAAAACACAAAAGCAATCCCCGCCTCCCAGTTCAGAGTGAATGGGGAAAGGTAGCAGTTGGGCATTCACTTTGGGCAACACAACACACATTAGTTTCTTATTCAAATTTAGTCTTGGTCAGGATTTTTCTCTGTTCCCAAACTTCCTCTGGTCTTCCAGGCTCTTTTGGTAATTGAAATGCTTTGCTGAAAACTTTATATATAGAGTACATGGTTTTTACCATGTAGACATTATTACTTTGGTATAGAATAAATTTCATACCAAGACACAAGCATATTGTTAAGTTACTTTGATGAGCATTTATTATACATTTTGGAATTGTGCTGCATGCTGCTATAATTTACATGTTATATACAAGACTGAGCCAAGATACTGAATCCACACACAAAGCCTTTTTAAAGTAGATACCCAGATTTGAACATGCTCTACATCTTCTGTATCATCACCTGAAATTTACCTGCAAGAAAAGCAGAGTCAGATCACATTATTACCATTAGAATTATTTCTCCAAGTAATTATTTTCTTGTAGTATTTTTTTTCAAAGAAATAGTAAGGAACATTTCAATCTTACAGTTTAATTGTAAGCAGTTGAGCCATTATTTAAATTTAGCATTTAAATTTTAACTCCACGCTGAACAGCTTTTCTCTTTTCTTTTTTTCTGTAAGTTGACCATGGCCCAGATCACAGAAGTTCTGTCAGATAAACCTAAAATTTGTGCAAAGTCTGTGGAAAATTTTTAATTGAGCAGCTTAGGTAGTTACAATGGTCTTCACTTACTAACATTCTTAATGACTCCTATAGAGAAAGATCTTCACTTGTGCAAATAATCTTTTGGACACATGCTTACGCATTTGATGCTTCCAAATGTAAATACAACTTTTTAGTTTTGTTTTCCACTCAACATCATGGAGGCTTATCCTCTGTCACATTTTCTAAATGCTAAAGGATTTAGTGGCAAGCTATATTCTGAAGTTCACACAGACTCCTATGGGCCAGCAGCTTCAAACAAATCCCACCTTGAAAAATGCTTATAACAACTAACTCAGTCAGGAAAGTTACCAAGTGAGCTAATAATTGAATACTCCAAGTACTACTTACATGCAGGCATTGATGAAACTTCAGCTGTTACAATACTCTTTATTCCCAGATTCGATAGGCCTCCTCTGATTAGTCCACAGGTGAAGGCTAAATACTAAATACAAAGCTGCACTTCAAATAAGTGTCAACAGTGAAGCTTGTTGATAAAGATTAAAACTAAGTACTCAAGAACAGGACTTAATACTTGGACAACAGAAAACTATGGAGGTTTTGTTAACATGCTTGAGAGATTTTATCAGGTCTCTAATAGATGAAAGCTCCAATATTTGGTAGAGTGGAGCTCACTACACAGATTGTTGTCACTAGAGGCACTATTTTGAGTCACTTTCTATTTCTATTAAACCTGTAGGAACTTAATACCCTTAAAACAATTATTCCCAAGACTTGGCTGAAATTAGCAACTGCTATTAAAGTCAACAAAGAAGAAACAATCCAAGGCAGCATTCTTGCACAGGCCATACCTTAGAATACAAAGGCCTGCAGATATTTAAAATATGTGTTGCAAAACAGAAGAAATGTTTCACCAAACACAAAAAAAAAAAAAATCCCAAGGACAGTAGCCAACTGTGAGGACTAAGATCAAAAATTAAGAAACCACAAAATAGAACTGAATGTCCCATTTCTTAATCTGCCTGAACCAAAGTGCTCTATGATAGTTCTGCAGAGGCACTGATTTTACTTACCTGAAGTATTGCCCTAACTCAGCATCTGCACTCAAAACTATTTCTAATTGGTGGAAGATCTTTTTGAACATTCACATCATCTCAGAAGCTTGTTTTAGGTAACAAATAGCATCTTCCAAATGTGTTTTGGGAATTTTAAAAAAAGTTTTTGAAAACACATGCTTTCCAAAGAGAAAGAATTCGTGTGACAGTGTGGCAGACAAGTTTCACCATGAAGTAACTCAAATGTAACAGCAGCAAGTTTCACAATAACCACAACCATTTTTTGAACCATAGATCAAATCCACTGTTCTGAAACAAGGTGCCTTTCTAAAAAGCACACAGGTCCTGAAGACTTATCTTTAGCTGCCCTTTTGAAGAGTTTGTATCTATTTAATTACAAAAATTTAAAGTTATTATTAATAGATCAAGGTAAATCAAATCAAACTGGTAGACCCCACACACACATACAAAATCAAAGCATACCTTTGGTGCATGTTCCAAATACTGTTTTCCTGCAGACATTTGTGTCAAGAGACGAAATTTATTGTCTTGAAGGACATAAATACCCTGTTTAAAAAGAAAAAATTGGGGGTTTTTGTTAAATGTGCAGTAATAGAGAATCAACATTTTCTGTGAATGGATTTGACCTGTAGATAAAATATATATGATCTCATGGTGAAAAACAAAATTTTAGATTAAGGCATATGTAATTTAAGTTTAAATTGGATTATTTACTTACAAGGAATATCAAAAGAAAATATACTTCATTGGGAGTATACAACAAAACCCCTAGATGATAATATGATCAGTTAACCCTAAAAAATGTTTATGCACATTTCTTCTTGGAAGAGTCCTTCTGGTGATCAGAAAAAATAATTCCATACTAGAAAGTCTTTAGTAATATATCAAATGCATACTGATTTTTACATTCAAATCTCAGTCTTCACAGAGTTTTGCAAGTCTCTATTCTTATTCTCAAATTCAGTGGGAATTATTTTTCTTAATAGCAGTACAGGCAACAACACCCAGCAGACAATCAAAGTAAAAGTTCGGTGTTTTCTACTATACAATTTTGTGCAACAATATGCATCTTAATAAATTAAGTATAAACACAGTATAGCTTTATCTACACCTGCCATTTTAATTTCCCTGCTACTGACTGTGCTACTTTGGAATTTCATAAGCCTTGAACTTAAATTAAGGCTGCATATACAATTAAGACCTTAAGCTCAATACTGCAGCTTTCTTTGAATTAAAACCCCAAATTTCTAAGGTAATCATTATTTGTTATTACATGATAAATAAGCCACTGAAAAATAAAACGTATTTTATTTGGCACATCCTTGTACAAATTCTCTTCTTCCTAATTTGACACAACAGGAAAATGACCATAAGAAAACCAAGTCATTCAATAGGAAAAATATTTTGTCACTCTAGTAAAATGGCTCCTTAAATTATTTTGATCTGGCTTTAAGAACTGTGGCTGTTGATATAGGAAAGCACATGGATACAGCACAATGTCACCAACATGCAAATCTGAGAAGTTTCTCAGCTGTTTCTTACAGAAGTATTTTCAATAGAGTACAACTGTCTCAACCGCTGAAAACTTAATAGCCTTCAAAGTAAAAAAATCACAGCAGCCATTCTATTTAAATAGATGTTAAGACAGTAACATCACTTTTTCACTAGTTTTTTTACTAACATTTATTAGGAAATAGATTAAAAAGTTCTTGTTTAAATGTTAATCAACTGTAATCATTACTGTCCTTTCTGTAACTCTGCAACAGTGCATATGACATTCAAAGCATTTAGTCTTTTCAAGCAGGGTGGCAATAAAAACATCATAGGCAATTATTAAATTGTATTCTAAAGCTACATGATAATATGAATATTGAAAAACACACTTTTTAAACAAAACAAATATGGAACATTTTGGGTTTCTTATCTAGTAATTAATTCAAGACCAAGAAAAACAAAAAGTGCACAAGCAACTCAAAACTCTCACCGATTTTCTAAGTTAAATCTTATTCTACAGCATTAGTACCTGGTGATTAGTCCTTAGGTTATCTATTTGTTTTTTGAACACAGTTGTCCAAAAATCTTTGCAAATGAACTTCATAATATCTAATTCATCCTTGAACCTGGCAGTGTCCTTTGTAAACCTAGGATATAAGTGAGAAATATATCAATAATGATAGTATGCATAACCTGACCAATTAAACACAGAAATAAGTTTTTTAAATGATACTGTACAACATAATTTTTGAGGTTATTATAGAAATTAGTTTTCCAACCACTGAACAGTATCATTCTAGCTTCACTGTGCATTGATCAAGTATTTTAACTTAAGAGCAACACAGTATTATCTTAGTATCTGCAATATGATAGCAGAATAAATTGTTTGAATTCCATGATTATTAAACACGATTGACATACAGAAAGGTGGAAAGTGCTCCATCAGTTTTACCTTCAACAAAATATCTAAATAGAAGATAAACAAAATGCTCACACCTATACTACTCCTTGGAAGGAGTCCTTCAAATCTGCAAAGGAGCTCTAACATAGGAACAAACATGTAAAACTTGTTCCCATTTTTCAAAAAGGACCTCTTTCTCTTGCTTATTTCACATTTCTCTCCCTTTATCCCCCTTGAGGGTCTTTATCTAGCACTAAAGCACCACTTTGTTCAACTAAAGCATGACTTCAGAAGCTCAAGAGTCTCCACACGACCTCGGCAGGAGGGCGCTGGAGTTGCATCGAGGGTCCCCGAAGAGCCCGAACTGCTCAGTCGCGAAGTTGCAAGGACTGAGAGCACTTTACAAAAACGAAATAGAGTAACAGCCAATCATAAAATTATGATTAAGAAGTAAATCGGAAAGAGAATAAAGTCATAAAATGTACCAGAAGCAGGAAACGTGCAAAAGTCTACAGAAAGTAGAATTAAAGATAATTTTAAGTATTAAAAGCAACCATGTACCCTGACTCGGTTTTCATGACGGGAAGCACTAGGAAAACAACACACTCCGTCCCGTGACACGCAAACACAGGTCCCCACAATAATGAGATACGAAAAGAGGAGATGCCAGAACAACTGATGATAGGAGGAACGCACTCGCTGTCCACCCAAAGCACCGCACTTTGCCCAGGCAGGTCTGCTTTACCGGCGAGGTGAAAGCCCCGAAAAGGAGCAGCGCCCGCCGGCTGCGGGAGCGGGACGAGGGCGCTGCCAGGGCCCGGCGGGGACTCACCTCTCGATGAGCCCCTGCCCGACGCGGAAGCCCATGCTCTCCAGCTTGGTGGTGCAGCGCCCGTTCTCCTGCAAGACATAAGGCGCCGCCGCTGCAGCGTCAGCCCCGGCCGCTGCCGGGCGGCCCCGGGGTAGCCCCGGCCCCACTCACCCCTTCACCCTGCTCGGCGGAGCGGTACAGCCCCGCCACCATCTCGCTGTGCAGCAGTAGGAACAGCGCCTCGTCCGCCATCGCCGGGGCCACCGCCCCTTCCGGGCGGGCCCGGACACCCACGGGAGCTCCCGGCCGAAGCGGGGCGGCCCAGCAGTGCCGGCCGGGCCGGTTCTCCCTGCGGGGAAGTGCTGGGAAAGGGACTCTCGCGTTAAGGCTCTGCAGAGCCCGCGGACTCGGGCGGCGCCGCCAGCCCAGGGTCCTGAGCGAGGGCCGGAGCCGGGGATCAAACGCGCCCCTCCTGCGGAGCTGCCCCGCCTACCCTACTGCTAGAGCCAGCGGGGGCGCGCGTGTGTCACTGCCTTCAAGACAGCGCCCGTGCCTTCCCCTGCCCGCCGCGGGGAGTCACAGAGCAGCACCGGCTGCTGCCGTGGAAGAGGGTGGTTTAAAGCCTCGCCACAGCCCCGGGCGCCACGAATAACGCGCAGTACGGAGCTTCCCTGCCACGCCGCTCCGGGCGGAATATGAGGGCAGGAGCGGCCCCGATACGCGCCACCCGTGAGGCCGCCACGCCAGCCAGCATCAAGTAACGCCCCCGCCTATTGGCTCGCCGGGCACGGCCGCCTCTGGTAGCGCAGCGGTGATTGGCCCCTCCCCGAGTCCCGCGCGCGCCGGCCCCTCGGCCCCGTTGAGAGTGGGAAAGCCGAATGGGTCCCAGGTGGGTGGGAACAAGCGGCCTCGAAGTGGCTTTGTGATTGGGCTAAAAGGAAATGACGTTTTAGGTCTTATTAGCTCTGTGTCATGTCACTCCGGCTGTCCCTTCCGTTGATTCGTCGAGCTAGCAGGCGGAGCCTTCCCCTCGTTGGGCGGCCGGGATGCCAGTCTGCTTTGGGCCCTGTGATTGGTGAGCGCTTTTCGGCGTACACCGAGGGGCGGTGCCCTTTCCTCTCCTGCTCGATGATTGGCGGTCAGAGGGGGCCGCCGGGGTGCGATTGGCTGCGCCGTCCCGGCCCGCGGCCACCGGAGTGGGCGGAGCCTGTTCCCCCCGTTTCCCAGCGGTGCCTCGCGCAGGGCCCGGCCAGGCCGCGCGGCGGGCGGGATGGCGGTGGCGGTGCGCGCGCTGCAGGAGCAGCTGGAGAAAGCCAAGGAAAGCCTCAAGCACGTGGACGAGAATATCCGCAAGCTCACGGGCAGGGACCCCAATGATGTGAGGTGAGGCGGGGAGCGCCAGGCGCGCCGCTGTCCCGCGAAGGAAGGGCTGGCCGGGGGGGGGGCGCGCGTCGGGCCTGCAGGGCGGGCGGCGCAGAGCTGGCCGGGGGTTCCCGCGTCCTTCTGTGGGCCGTCCCCGCTCCGCTGGCGCGGCGATTGGGGAGCTCTGCCCGTGGTGGGGGGTACGGCCGCGGAGCGCGGGACGGAACGGCCGCGGGCACGACGGGCCGGGCGGGTAGCAGCGCCCCGGGGGCCGGGCAGGCACCACTAACAGCGCCTACCGTCTCTTTCAGGCCTCCTCAGAACAGGCTGTTAGCCCTCACAGGCCCCGGTGGAGGTAGAGGGCGCGGGAGTTTATTGCTAAGGTAAGGAGGCGCAGAACGGGCTGTGGAGTTTCATCCATCCTTCCTCTGCCAGCGGTTCGTGCCATTGCGCTGAGTGTCGTGTTCCTCGTTTGCCTCCGCTGTTCGCTGCAGTGCTGTTTGAATGAGCACCAGAGCTGCCGTACAGGGCTTTGGGGGTTAAATTTAAAGTGCCTTTTCATTCTGACTTGCAACAAGTTTAAATGGGTGGCTTTCCCCGACCTTCTCAGCTGTTAGGCTGAAAAATAAGGGGAAGCGTCAAAATGAAAGGAGGTATTATGTGGTGGCTGGGACCTTGTCTTTGAAATCGTTCAAGATCAGTCTCTTGGTGATTAAGAAATGGGTAGGTGCTCCAGGAGGGATTTTAAAATACGTGTAGATAAAACCACATCTTGAAAGTTACTGCGGATAAGATCATTTGAACATAATGGGATCCTTGTTTCAGTGTAGCTAGTCAGTTAAGTAAGTGCAGAAATTGAAGGTGAAATTAGTTGCTTTCACAAGTAGTATGTTTGAACACTTCACTGCAGTACTAACAGTAAATGGTAATAGAGCTGAGTAAAATTTATGTTTAATCATGACCATAAAGCCAAATTATAGTTCAATTGTGCAAACTTAAGGTGGGCCAGGGATTAACATAACTTGTTCTAAGACCACAAGTGTTTTCTTTTTAGGCGTGGATTCTCGGATAGTGGAGGAGGACCCCCAGCCAAACAGAGGGATCTTGAAGGTGCATCCAGTAGGTGAGTACAAAAACAGATGCAGCAAACTTGCTTTTCTGAATGAGAATTTGTAGCAGTAAACCAATAACTGCTAATAACTGGTGACTTGCGCTGTCTTCTTTGGAGATTTCATATTCAAAACTTGTTGGAAATAATTTGGGTGATAGCAAATCACTGTGGTGAAATCTTTTTCATACCTTAGAGTAATATAAAGATGGTAGCAATAATATAAAGATATAGCAATACAAAGATACTTGGAATTTTCTGGTTTATTTGGCATACAATCTGCTATATTACATTCTTAGTAGTCGCATTTGTTTGCAGTGAACACAAATTGAATTATGACTGAGATCTCCTGTTCAATAAGTTGAATACAGGCAGTGTGACAATGGACTTGGGTTTTAAGCTTTCACATCTGGATGCAAATCCATCAGATGTGACTGATGATAGTGAGCTTAAGTGCTGTGGGCACTTAACATGCAGTGGTAGTTCTTGACCAAAGCAAAGCTTGCTTTGGAATTTTTGAGTTAGCAGAAAATGAAGCTGGGAAACAGGAAAGTGCTGTGCCACAAAGCTGAAAATGAAGGCTGAAAATAACTTCGATTTAAATTATTTATTGTAGGATTTATTTTACTTAAATTATTTATTTTAAGTTCTTTGTTAAAGCCTTAGTTCATCCATGTCTCAAATGGTAAGCCCTCTGCCTCTCTCCCGTAGGTATTCAGTAGGTAACTTCAATAGCACTTCCTGTTTAAGAAATTGTACTAGCCTTTCCATGTCAATGCATTTAAATCTGTTTAGTGATCCATTTATACCAGTAGCCATTTTAGAGGTTTTGGAAAAGCACAAACTTTTAAAAGAAGAAATAAATTCCAAATGTACTTTAAAAAGTCAGATGTGGTAGTTACACGGATTCTTCTGCTTTTATTACTCTGCAATTTGTATCAAAATTTAAACTGTTCTGTCTCACTGATTTTCACCAACAGTAGATTCTGTCTATAAAATGTTATTTACTGGTTGTTGGAACAGTGGGGAGATTTTTACTGAAAGCGTTGGTTCTTCTGACTAGATATGCTTGTATTTTTCTCATGCTGGAAGAGATTCTCTCCTAAATACGTGTTCTCTAATGGCCACTAACTTTGTTCCTCAGGCTGGGTGGAGAACGTCGGACAAGAAGAGAATCACGCCAAGAAAGCGACGCAGAGGATGATGATATTAAAAAGGTAATATATAGTAAATGGAGCTGTGCAAGAAGAAACCTACCTGTAACATGATGAACAAAGTAGTTTGTTTTACTTTGTTGTAGCCAGCGTTGCCATCTTCTGTTGTTGCTACCTCCAAAGAGCGAACACGTCGAGACCTTATACAAGACCAAAATATGGATGAGAAAGGAAAACAAAGGTATGCAGAAATCTCTTTTACACAAATGTGATACTTTGGAGTACCATACCATAGGAAGTGGCTTTAGATTTAAAAAGTATTGCACACAGGCTGTTGTGGATCAGGAAGGGCTGGCAAGAGTATTATGAAGTTTATACCATTTTATAATGGTATAAAATTTAATTTCAAAAATATTCTCTCAAAATACTTCACAAGCAGCAACGTGTGCATTGGTCACTTCACGTAACTGACAAGGATTCTACTTTTCAGGCCACCTACAGGAACAGGTTTGCTAGTGCTGTTTTAACATCTTTCAAGTAAGACAGAAATATCTGTAGCTGCATTGGTTGCTTAATGTCTTGGATTATTACAGCTGTCTTGGCTCATCATTTATTTTGTGGGTTGAAGGAGGGTTTGGGGTATGGTTCCTCACTCCCTCTGCTTCTTTTTTTAAACTCAATAGTTCCATCGTGTTTCTTTTCTCTTACTACTTTTGACTTCTTGTTGTGTGTCCAGTCTTACCTTCATTATGCCTGCTGCTTTTTAGATTCCTCCCATGCATATCTCCTTTTTCCTATATTTTATTTGTCTCAAGGATAGCTCATTAAAATTCTAGCTGAAATGCAGGTCTGTTGGTAAGAGGTATTGGAAAATCGAATTTGCAACTGTGTTCGACCTCGTGGACTCCATCCACTTCAGACTGCAAGTCACCTGATGAGTAATAATTGTACCTCAAATAAACAGAAAAATGAGAACTGGAGTAAGGAACTATAGAAAGCTTCTCTGATAAGTCTCCACAGATCAACTGGCACAGAAAACCAGCACTTTGCTTGCTTCTTTTGGTTATAACCCCACTTACAGTCTGCTCTTTCTTCCATTACTAGGTTCTAATCGCTTCCCTCACAGGGAGACTTCCAAAATTCTTACTGAACTTCCTAGAGCTTCAGGCACTAAAAGTTTGTTCCTTCAGGATTGTAGGTTTACTGCTTTTCAGTTCAGTAGTCTCTAGGGAGATGAGAAAACCAGTATTTGTCTCTGACTTGTGGTGGAAGGAGGTTCTTTAAGAGGCCAACATCCACTGAACTCCTGATTTTGCTCAGTGTCTTCTGGGATGTCATTTGTATACAAATGCACTTTCAGTGATCTCTGGCTTTTAATTTTTTTTGTGTTCTAGTATTTAATATACTTATACCTTTCCATGTGAGGTTTGTGCCACTGTCATAGAGTGGTACTTTGGGTAGACAGTAGCATTTCCTTTCTCTCTTAATCAGGTAAAAGTTCAAGGCAAATAAGAGAGTCTGCCTCTTGTTGTAAAGACTTAGTTTGGGATTGAATGAAAAGAAAGAAAAGGTGAAAGTCAAGAAACTAGTTCTTGCTCAGAAGAAGGGAATTTGTTGAAGAATTTTACTTACTTTTCTCAAAACAGCACCTAATTGGATGAGAGTAGTTCTGGTTTCATCCCACAGTGTAGTGTCCCATTGTTGGGCAACTCTGATAGATAAGCTTTCACTCCCCTGTGGCTAAGCAGATTGTGGAGAGGGGAGTGTATGCTTTTCAAGAAACCCAGTTTGCTGCCTTATTGATAGCTCACACTGTATTTACTTGACTGTTTTTTCTTCAGTACTCTCTGCTTTAAGATTTTTAAAAATATTTCCAGGTGAGAAATGTGCAGACTTCCAATTTTGCCAGTACTAGCTGTTCTGTGTTATGGATAAGAGCTGTGTCTTACTCGTAAGCAAAATGATATGTCACTGTAAATTATATCCTGGACTGTTGGCACAGTCAGTATGTCTTCTGCTGCTAATGGCCTCGGGTATTACTGAGCCTTTAAAAATAAGTATCTTTGAGGTGGAAAGTTTCTCTGATTGTTTATGCAAATAAAAATCTTAGTACTTGAACTGAATCTCAAACTTCTTTTTGTTGTGTTATTTTTTTTCAGGAATCGACGTATATTTGGCTTGTTGATGGGCACTCTTCAGAAATTTAAACAGGAGTCCACAGTTGCTATTGCTACTGAGAGGGTACTTATTTTAAATTCTATCAGATAGTAAATAATAAAGCAAAATTGTGTGGTTAAGCTATTTCAAGTAAGAATAAAAATTCCCTACAGTTTAAGTTGCAGGTGCAGCAAATTGGTGAGATTGCATGTAGGTTTTTGTTTATCTCAGTGCAAGGGAATGAGGGTGGGAGGCAGGAAAGGGCTTCTTATTTGACTTTGTAACACTATTTCTGATATTTGTAGAAGCAAAAAGGCAGTGTTAAATGGAATTTAATCAGGTAACTATTTAAGAGGTCATAGGCTATTTCTGGAAATAATAGTGATGCAGTATTGTTGAAGCATTGCCTACCCTGGTGTGTTCCAGATGTTTAAATTATAACCAAGTATACAGAAATCTATGGTTGATTATGCTGTCTAAAAATGCCTTTCCCCTTCCAGTACAGATAACCAGAATTTCTGATTTTAATAAATGAGTGTGTGATTGTGCTGAAGCAAAGGCTTTGCATAGCTTAGTGATTACTTAAAAAAACTTGTATATGAGGTGGTGCTAACTTTATTCCTAGTGTACCCTTCTAATTTGTGAAGGCTATGGTATTTGTTTACTGTTGCTCTAAATGGGTTATTCAGTTAATAGTAATAGCCTTTAGATTAAAAACAGTGTTTGAAAGGTCTAATTTCAGCAGTCCAGTTGAAGCAGATAGAAAGATTACAGCCTTTTCTGTATAATGTCAGCAGAGCTGACTCACAGTGCTCGTATTGATTACTTTCAGATTCAGTATTTGGGTGGTTTAGCTAACTTGTCATGTGGCACATAAGACCAAAGTTCACTTTTGCCTGCTTGCATTAGAACAAAAAACTATTTATCAGGATGGTCTAGAAACATGGAGTCCCTGTCTAATTTATAGTAGTATGTGTTTGTACAAAGAGACTTTGAGGAGTTACTGCTCCTTGCAAAATTTTTCTGAAAATCCATATAGAGATTTTCTTCTTCATACATATAAACTTGCTATAAATCAAAGTAGAGGCCTGAGGAGTTTTATGACCCAGCTATTTTTTTGTCCTGGCAGTAAATTCTATTTTTTTAACAACTCTATTTTTTGACAATTCTATTTTGACAACTGTTGTACAATCTGAACACATGGCAGTCTACGGCATACAAACAGGGCATTCCTGGATTGTGGTAATATATCTAATTAGCTATTAATATACTGGAACTATTCACAATCTAATTTTTGTTGGTACAAATACCACTCAGCAGTCCTTCATTTGTTTCTGGAGTAGTTGACTTTTTTCTCTCCCAAGTGGGAAATTTACGTGATTTCCCTGATACCTCAAATACATTTCTCTTATTTTTCTGCCATTGGGAAAAAAAACCCAACTTGATGAAGCTTATACTGAAAATTTAAATCGAAACTGAAAGATAGTAAAGCAAACAGAAATTCACAGAGCCTCATAACTATATAGTTAAACTAACAAAAAATTAGGTGCCAGCAAGCAATGACACTCTTTTCTTCCATTACCTGTAGTTTAGGAGATATTTTCTAATGTGTTTTTAGGAATGCCTTTAATGGTGTAAATAATTCAAAATTTTTAAGTGAATCTAACTAGAACACTTTCTCATGATGTAGAAAAAAATTAAGATGCTACTTCATTTATTTTAGCAAAAGAGACGACAAGAAATTGAACAAAAACTCGAAGTGCAAGCAGAGGAAGAGAGGAAGCAAGTTGAAAACGAGAGGCGAGAACTGTTTGAAGAAAGACGTGCTAAACAGACAGAGCTGCGGTTATTGGAGCAAAAGGTTGAGCTTGCCCAGTTGGTGAGTTTTTGTTTTGTTCTTGATCTTTCTCATGTTTAAACTATTCTTGTGTATCTCAGGGTTATTTTCTTTCATTTCTCAGCAAGAAGAATGGAATGAACATAACGCTAAAATAATTAAATACATAAGAACAAAGACAAAACCTCATTTATTCTACATACCTGGCAGAATGTGTCCTGCTACACAGAAGCTGATGGAAGAGTCACAGAAAAAGATGAATGGTAAGTGGCCTTTGTCATACAAAGGCCCTTGTTCTTGCCTCCTTTTGTTTGCCGTACAAATTTCTTTTAAGTCTCTGCTTAAACATATGAATCTCATGCTTAGGACAAACTATATTCTTACATGGGTGTTCATCATAAGTGGGCATTACTCTTTCAGTGACTTATTTTTATATTGATTGGGATTTGATTCTCTTACAAGAAGTCAAAAGATATGTATGCATAGTTTTGGAGGCACGTGTTTAAAACAGTCCTTTATATTAGCTTTAGTACCCAGATGTATCCAAGTGCAGCAGCTCAGTTTTTGAAAAGGCAGATTTTGTGAAGACCCAAGGAAATGCAGGTGTTTACAAAGCATTTGAGAAGTATTTTCTTAAGCATAGCCTTAGAACTTTATGATGATTTTTTTGCCTCAATGTGTGTTCATTTCTGTTTCACAGGATGACTATGTTTTTCTTTTGGAAATCAATTTAAAATACTCCGATTGATGGTAGTCTTACTGTTCTTTTTTTATTAAACTAAGAATGTATTGGTTTGTTTTTTTCTTAGGAGATTTTCTTCATTTTGTGGGGTTGGGGGATAAGAGAAGGTAGCTCACCTGTCTGGATAGCCTACAGTAATTAAGCTTTCTTAATATCTAACCAGCTTTTTGCTTATTTTTACTGTCTTTTGTTTACCTTAGGAAGTATAACCTTAATAGATAAATACCAGGAAATTAAGGTATTATTTTGATATACTGTTGGTTGGTTTGATTTTAATGAAGTAAAAACTTTTTGTTAGCTTAGATTTAGGGCTTTACTGTTCTAATACTCAGCTGAGCTTACTCTCCCCTTTGCTTTGTTTTCTTAAGGTAACTAGCAGTCTTTTTCATTATGCATGAATGGCTTGCTACTTCAGAAAGAACAACGATGCAGTATTTATAAGTTGAACAATTTGATAACTTACTAGCTCATAGTTAAAGGGTAAATAGAATTCAGTGTCTGTAGATTATCTTAACTATTATTTATGCTTTTATTCCCTAGCGCTCTTTGAAAGCAGGAGAAATGAATTTGCAGAGCAGATTAACAAAATGGAGGCCAGGCCCAGAAGACAATCTGTGAAGGAAAAAGAACATCAGGAGGTGCAGAATGAAGAAAAGAAGGAAGAACAGAACAAGGAGCAGGAAGAGGGTAAGGTGGCTCAGCAGGTGGAAGAGATGGAGACAGGTAATCAGCACAATGATGTAGAAATGGAGGAGGTAGGGGAGGAAAAGGGAAAAATAGGTTCAGGTTCAGGGCATAGTGATGCAGAAAAAGAACAGGAAGAGGATGAACAGAAACATGATGTGGAGATGAAAGTAGAAGAGCCTACTGAGGTGAGAGAGAATGACAAGCAACAGGATGGTCAGCATGAGGAGGTCACAGTTGTAAAAGAGGAAAGTGAAAACATTCAGCCAGTGGATAATGAGCAGGATGTGGCTGAAATGAATGAGGCAGATAGTGTAGAACCTGTAGAAAATGAAAATGGCAAAGAAATAGAACCAGAAACAGAGTGTGATGCTCAGCCAGAAAAAGTGTGTAATGTTCCTTCTCCCAAGAAGGAGAAAGGTATCAAAACAGAAAATAAAGCTGAGCTTGAAGAAACACAGGAGAAAACACCTGAAGCTCAGACAGAGTCTGTGGCTGAGGCTCTATCTCAGCCACAGTCTGTGCCACTAGCACAGTCACCTCAGTTGTCTCAGTCCACTCAGGATGCAGAGCCCCAGGCAGATAAGGATGAAAATGCAGTGGTGTCTGTAAAGGTGGTTGAAGCCCAGGCAGAGCAGAATCAGACACAGAGTGCAGAAAGTAAGAGTAAGACTAGGAGTAGAAGCAGGGGTAGGGCAGGAAACAAAACTGGTCATAACCGTAGCAGCAGCAGTAGTAGCAGTAGTACTTCAAGCAGTACTACCAGTGCAAGTAGTTCCAGTACTGGCAGCAGTACCAGTCGGAGCAGTTCCACCAGCAGCAGCACTACAAGTGGGAGTACGAGCAGGGACAGTAGCAGCAGTAGCTCTAGCAGTAGTGAAAGTAGGAGTCGAAGCCGAGGAAGAGGGCATAACAGAGATAGAAAACGCAGAAGGAGCACAGACAGGAAGCGAAGGGATGCTTCAGGAGTAGATAGAAGTCACAAGTCCTCAAAAGGTGGTAGTAGAGATGCCAAAAGCTCAAAGGATAAGAGTTCCAGGTCTGACAGAAAGAGATCTATATCAGAAAGTAGTCGGTCAGGCAAGAGAACTTCACGGAGTGAAAGAGACCGTAAATCAGACAGGAAAGACAAAAGGCGTTAACAGAAGAGACCAAGCTTCCTTAGCCTAATCTTTGCAGCAGAAGATTATTTGAGTGAAAGGATTCCTTTTAAGGAGGAAGAGAAGGCTGCCTTAAGAATTGCATGCTGTAAAAAATCTTTTGGAAAAATGCAGACTGTTTACCAGGCATTCTTGTACTTTTTACATAATTTTGTAAAAGGTTACTTACCAAAATTATGTGAAGTTCCTGAAAATGTAAAAATAAAAGATTAACACTCCTTTGCATCTTTTTTTAAAATATCCTGTACTCATTAAGATCCTCTGTATATTTTAATAGGTAAACCTTTAAAGTAGTTGTGATCATTTCTTCTGTATCATACACTTTTTTTTTGTAGAAATAAATGTGCATTTTAAATAAATTGTTTGAGATGTCCTGTTGACAATTAAATTCCCCTTTTTAGATTATATGTAGGAAGACAGTATTTTGGGAAATATAAAATTTTGCCTTTCCCCTCTATTCCTTGCAAGAATGGGAATTTTAAAACCTAGTAAAGCAAATAATCTCTCCAGTGCTGGGTAGGAAGGGAAAGTAATTGATTTGAATCTATACTTTTTGTTTTCTTCTGTAACCGCAAGCTCTTAGTCAATTCTGTCTATCTTCCAGTTTTATAAAAATTTCCTATCCATAGGCAAGCAGTGATTAAATGGGAACGTTAACACTGACCAAGATAGCTCAATCAGTCTGGAAAACCACTCCTACCTGCTTTCTGCAGGTACTTTGGTAGTATTTACATCTATATTCTATATACAGTTAATCTGTTCAATGATGATCCTTGTTGTGGTGGCCAGTGAAAGAAAGACTTCAGCTTGCTTCTCAACCGGGATTTTTATTTTAGTTGCAGACTAATCTTTGATCCCTTCATACCACTAGGAATAATTACATTGCAGTGTTGGAGTTACCTGGGACTACCTAATACTAACGTTGTGTGCGTGCAAGAATGCTTTCTGAATGTATTTAATAAAACTTAAGGTGGTATAGTGTTATCTATGAAGGTGAATACTGGTTTTATATAATTTTGTATGGAAAACAGTAACATCTGTTGCTTTGTTCTGTACATGTGCAAATAAATGTGGCTTTGTAGACTACTCTCTCGATGCCTGTGGTCTTTTTTATTAACAGGTGTATTATCTTAGTCTTTCTACATTTAAAGTAGGAATTGTAATTGCAGGTGGCTGTACCTTACAAGCTCTGTATCCAAAATTATTCTTAACAGCTTTAATTGTCAATTAACTGAGTATGAAACTATAGTGCTGTAATCCATGCAGTCTTGTAATTCATGCTGTCTTGACAGGAAGAGAATTCTGTTACCTGATATGCCAAATCACAGACCAGGAAATCGTAGAAAGATTTCAGTATGGAAGGACATGTAAGCTTGGTTTAGTGTATGAAATGCCATATACACCCCATTTTTCTGGAATGTAGTTGCCAAGTTCTAGCTTGGAGCATGTCAGTTTTCATCTGAACTCAAGTAATGACAGATTTGTGTGTTCTGAAATGCTGAATGTCATGACTTCAAGAAATGTGTCTAGTAGGGGATGGAGTGCAGCACAAATAGACAGTGGGAAAATGCAGGCTCCCCCTTTCTCAAGGAGTTCAGGTTCTTCAGTCCACTTGCTACTTCAATATCCTATCTGCCTCTCTATAATGGAATAAGTTTTATTCTTGTCAGTAGTTTCCAACAATGTTTCCTTCCCTTCGGAGAATGTGGTTTAATGTCTTTTTTGAAGGACAAACAAAAGTTCAAATGCCTTACTGAAGATGTTAAACAATGTTCTAAAAAAATCCCTGTAATACTGAATAACTGAGTAAATGGTACTGGTTTACATGTTTCGACTAATTTCAGGTTTCAAATTGCCTTTGGAAGCCATTTGAGTTTTGTCAATTAAATGTTGAGTAATTTTAATGTTTCTTATTTTGAGCTTGTGTGATTCACTGCTGCAGTGCATTTACTGCACAGGTTTAAATGGCTGAAAACTGGCGTCAGTGTGCAAAGCTTCTGACCATTGTTTCAGAGCAGCATGTTAACAGGGTTTATGAAATCCATGGGTTGGTGGGTCCCAGTAGCTGAACCAAGGACTGGATCGATGATGTTGTTTCAGGTTGTATTCTAGGCAGCAGTGTATTTTTTACTGTGAAAATACAGGAGCTTTGTTGCTGAGTACAAAGCTGGTGATGTAACTGATAGTTCAACATTTGTTAGAAGAAACTTACTACCATGCTTAAGCAGTGCCATTAATTGTTAGCATTCCTAGATCTGAGCAGCTCAGTGTAACATAAACATCAGTGTGTGATAACTTTGTAAGACTGAGGTTTTTTAAAAGGTAGATACTCCAACAATATTCCACTACAGAAATAGTATAAGATAGTAGTGTACTATTAGCACCATAAAGCATTAGTGGTTTTAGTAGTTGTTACATTTTCCTTCAAGGTCCCCTCCTCTTATCCTGAAACACCATCAGAGCTGTGGATAGGAATGAGACCATGGAAATAGCTGACAACTTCAAGACTAAATTTGATGGAACAGTTTGTATTTTCTGAGCACTTAGTGCAGATAGCGTAGAGGTAGGAAACGATTGAAACATTTTCTTATGTCCCTTCCCCACAATGGTGAGGGGAGATCAAAGGAAAAATGCCTTGTTTTCTTTTCACTCAACTCAAGTGGACAAAGGAATGATAGTTTTTCCCCTTTTCTAAGAATGAAGTAGAGATGCTTTATGTGAGTAGGCTCTGTGCCTGTCTTTTGAAGTGTTTCCATCACATGGTCCCTTTGCTTTAAGTATAATTTAAGAAGGCAGTTGGTGGTTTGGTTTTTTTAGAACCTTTATACTATACACTGACTCTATACCATTACTTGCTGGTTTTTTCTTCAGTCCTGATGCACAGATAAGCTGGAAGTTTCCAAGAATGTGTTTTTTCCACAATGCTCCACTTAGAGTTCTTGTCAGAGTAGATGCTACACAGATTGTTCATTAAGCATAAGCTGAAACATGACTTTGTATGAAAGGCATACCTCTTCAAATTCCTGCTCTTTAAGATGATGTCTTTGTGCTTGGAACAGCTTCTTTATATTTTATTCAAAGGAAACCTGGACATAATTTTTCTGCAGACAGTAGGTGTTAGAGAACTGAACACCCCCCTCCAGCAAAGTTAATTTTAAAACCAGTAAATTTACAAATAGATTTCTGGGACATCTTCTATTTCTTAGGAAAGTAACGGTCTTGTGATGAGGTCCCAGATACAAGACTCAGGTTCAGCTGCTGATTTTATAGCAATTACTGTGGTACAACAGGGTAAACATACTCATTTAATGTATGTCCAAGATCTTTAAAATGAGTTTGCCTAGTCAAAGAAGAATTTCTCTGAGACTATGTGTATTTATGATGGGATCAAATGCTGCAGCAGTGGTGCATTAGTAACATATAGAGATCTGTGTTATAGAGGATATAGTTTTGCTCTTTCAGTCTTGGGGTTTTTTCTCCTGGTTCAGGTAGTTGTTATTAGGTGAGAGTGTTCTATTATATGGCAAAATGTGAGGTGTTCAAAGCTTGTAAATGTATCCTCAAGATTCAAAGTAATAACAGTCACAACTTCCCTGATGTTTTAGAAATGCATTGTCAGTTGTCATGTTTCTAACTGTTCTTGTAATAGAGAAGCAATAGTGGCTTTTTCCTGCTACTTGTTATCCTGGTTGAAAAAGTTGGTTTACATCTGGGTGATGAATGACTGTTACCTGCTTAGATTTGTCTAACTGGAAGAGTGAATTAGTATTACTTTTCTTCCTTTGACTTATTTCTTAAAAGATACTTACTTAAAAAAATAAAATTTTCCTGGTATGACATCTGATTCAATGTAAAAGTTGATCTGTATTTTCATCCAAACATCTGGTCAAGAGAACTATAAAAGTGCTTTTGCCGTAGACTATATTCTTCCATGTATTGTGCAATATTTTACACTGTAAAACTCTACATTCTGCGTGGAGTCCTTTGAGTATGAGTATGGCCAAAGCTGTTCTGTTCTTATTATGAAATAGATATTAGGAGAACTTTTACCAACTTTTTATTTGCTTTGATCTTTATTATTAATGCAGGTACTGAATGGTCTAGGAAATGCAACATCTTCACTTCTACAAAGCCATGTCTTAAAAGAGCCATCCAGTGTTCCATACTACTCAGATTATTTCAGTTACTACTCAGTTAATTAAATTAATTCTGGTCCTTCTTTGAATTCTAGTATGCTTGAAGACATGTCTGCCTTTCTACTTCAGTAGTTACAGTTACTAAGGTGTCATTGCAAATAAAAATAGCTTCATTCTAATGAAAGTTCTTGGAAATAGATCTTTTTCATTATTGTTGTTTGTGTTTGCATATGCAATAGTACTCACATTCATTGCTTCAGTTCTGCAGAACAGAAATTAACTGAAGTCTCACTCTATCTGCTATAAAGCTTTCAACTTTGTCCTTTGGAATCTAGCTATAATAAACTCCATGAATCTTTGACTTCAGTTCAAAGGTGATTAGAAGTTATGCTTGTATAGCATATGCTATGTATAGGATTTGCACCCAAAAGAAAAGAATATTTGGTATGAATATGATTTATTACTGAAGTTACTAGGGGAACAACATCGAACAGAGATCAGAGCAGTGTTTGTCAGCACTTAACAAGTGCTTGAAGAATGTCTTGAGAAGTGCCTTGAAGAATGCTGGAGACTAAGCAACATAATGAGCAGTGCCCAGAATAACTTGAAAATTTCAAATGCAGTTTCAACTGAGTAGCTGAGATATTTATTTTACCTCCATGTAAAGACTTGGACTAAATTTAGTATCTGTATGAAACTGAAGTCAGATCCATTTTCAGAGCTATTTTCACAAATACAGCAATAATGTACAGACCTCAAGGTGTGGGTCTAATTGTTCTCCCACACAAACCTACTTAAGTATGTAAATTTAGATATAAGAATACCCCACTTTTCCATTTTTAGGTGAATGGGCTCCATGTTGCCAGGCTCAAAAAGAGACTGTTAACCTTTCTAGGCCTGTTGTTGGGTTTTGTCCCATTTCTATGGTTGGTGTGCAACACTATGAAAGACTTCTAAATAGCTGGATAAAAATGTCCTTTTTTTCCTTTTTTTTTTCTTTTCTTTTTTCAATTTACGCAACACTTAGTATATAGAGAGTCCTTCCAATATAAATTACTTGTATATTCCTTCTCACCAATCTGTTTTGTAGAGACTTGGGAATGAAAAAAAATGGGGCAGCATTAGTCAGGAGTGACAGGGGGTGCTGGTCTGCGGTGTATTCCTCGGTGCTCTGCGGTGGATTACCTAACAGCAGAGACAGCTGGTGTAACAGGTCACAGGATAGGCTGCCTGACTATCAGGTCATATGGCAAAGGAAGGGGCCAAAGTGTTAGATTGCAACCGAGGGACACGCGGTCCCTGTGAAGTTTTTGTTTGCAGGCCACTGATGGTTAAGGTGACCCTGGCTCACTTTGTGCCCTTTCTTTGCTGGCTCTGTAGCTCAGGCTAAGCACCAGTGTCTGGCAGGTTTGAGTTGTGGAGCAGAAGGAAGGGGAAACTATGCTGCACGTAGGACACAGCTTAGGTTTGTGGAAAGAGAATACAGTGACTTCTGCATGAGTCATACTCAGGACTGAAGGAGGGGCAGGCTTACTAGGAACCATATGACTGCAGAGATCAGGTTGGGAAGGAATGCAGATTCTTGGGGTGCTATCAAGAAGGCAGGGAGAAGAGGCTCCCTAGTGCAGGACAGTGGGAAAGGAAAAGTGAAGCTTTCTTTATAGGTTAATAAAATATATTGTGTTTAGGTCACCAAAGAAGTGTGGGACAATGATGGGAAACCTTTGAAGCAAAGCCTGCTTCTAATGCAAACAAGGAAGATGGAGACTTATTTTACAAGTAGTCACAGGTAAAAGACAATGAGTACAAATTAATCCAGGGGAGATTCTGATTAGACAGAAGAGGAAAATATTTCACAGTGAGAGCAGAACAATCTCTGCATAAAGTGGTGGATGCCCAAATGTTTTGACACTTCTGAGATTCATGTGGACCATCTTGTCTAGACCATGCTTTTACCAAGAAAAGTTGGACCAGATGAACTTTAAGGTCCCCTTCCAGCCTGGTATTCTGATTCTCTGCAGGTTTTCATTTATAGCACAACTTCATACCTGTATAACTATTGTACATCTCCCTGCATAATTACTACTTTAAAGCATATTTGAGAAAAAAATTATTTATAACTACATATAGGATAATAGGTTGCTAAGAAACAGGGTATTCCCTAAAAAGCAGGGCATATAATTTGCTTAGCTTTGCTATATTGCTCTGTGATATATGATGCAGAGATAGCATATGGATTTTCTAGTTGTCTTACAAGCCTGAAAACTGCCAGGCACCTTTAAGTCGTTGGAGTCAAGTAAGCATTCCCCATGCTAAAGGATGGATTGTACTTAGATCTAGTGCATGAGAAAGCTCCAAAAGAATATGTGGAAAAATTTCTGCTCTAAGTTCCCAATGACCACCTATAAATTATCTAAAACATATCAGTGCACATAAAAAAAATAGTTTATTCAAGAAACAAACAAACAAAAAAAGCTAGAGCACTGTCAGTAGCTATGTTAGCATTAATGCAAATCAATGTAAGCATAAAATTGATAGTTCATCTATCAATTTGACAGAAAATAACATCCCCTCCATTCCAGCTGGTCCTTAGAGATCAGAGGGTCTGAATGTGGCTGGGCTTGCTTTATGACTATAATCAATTTGGCACTATAGGTCTGGTTGTGTTCAATAAGAACTTTCACAAGCACAGATTCACAAATAGTATAATTTACCAATCAAAAACTACAGGTCAAGCTGTGTTCAATAAGAACCTTCACTGTCCCAGATTCACACATAGCACACATAGTTTGGTGTATTGAAACAACAGAAACACAGACTTGGAACTGCTGTTGATAAACAGCACTAGATGTGACAGAGCTCTAACAATAACAGTAATATTGTGTTAGCCTATAATAATAACAATAATCCTATGCAGAACCTTACCAAGCAGGCATCCCTGCTTGTGAAGAGAGGACAGTAACCCACCAACTGACTCAAAGATCTTTTTGGGTCTTTTGCTAAGTACATGAAAATTCTACCTGGCTTATATACAGCCCAATCTTATTCTCCTCCTCCTTCTTTACATGTAGCATAATCTAAGTGGAGGATTAAGCAATATAGTCATGTATGTGGTAGCATGTACTTCATTAATCTTATTAGCATTCTCAGGGTGTGTGCTTTAATATTTAAATATTTAAACCCTTATTCAGGCAAAAGTTACTTTTTTGGCCATGGTGTCCTTCAAAGTTCTAGTCATATAACTTTGTTCTGTTCTGTTCAGTTCTTCAGAGCCAAAACAGGACCGTCCTATCTCCACAGGGCCTCCTCCTTCGGCCGACTCATCCTTTCTCGATGTCAGCTATGCAGAACTCAATCTGCAAAGATAATGTAGAAGCCATGTGGTGTAGGTTGTAGACAGCAAGCTATCTTAGCCCTTGCCAGGCTTCTTGGTCATCACCCTACACCACCTTAAAATCAGATGAAAGATGTACATTAAAAATGCATTCGTAATCCAAAAATAATCCTAATACAACTCCTGTTGAATTTCCCCAGGCACAATCTTCTACAAATTCAGTACAGAAGAATCTGATTGAGGCTAAATTTTGATTTGACCAGAACTATTTTCTTTGTATTCAAAACATCAGCCTAGCTATCAGAACATGGTTAATTATTAATGCATGTGTATAATCAGGACACCTGACTCTGCAGATTGTTAGCAGGTTAGCATAGTGTACTTCCGTTTGAGCAGATCAGAGAAGGAAAATAGGATTGAAAGTTTACTTGCAATGTTTTGGCTAAGAAAAATGTAGAATATTCTTGCTAACCGCACATCAATGCAGTTTCCACACCTTCAGTGCATTCTGGATTTAATCTAAAATGTCAAGGATCTTGGATCAGAGAATTCTGTTGTTAGTAATTTCATTTTCAGCAAGTGTGCAGAGTACAAAGGTACTTTCAGTATGGAAGAAGTGTGGTGATCCGGAATGTGAGAGTAAGTAAAAATTTTATTTTTTCAAAGGGAGTCTGTGATGTGTATGCAGCTATTAGGAATTAGTATCTCAAACTAGCAATGAAACAGACTGAAATTGAGTAGCCATAGCAAAAGTTTGTTGTTAATATGCTAAGCTTATGTGCAATAGGCTTAAACTTTTAAAACAAAAAAAGAAAAAAAAATACTTGCTGGATTGTTGTGTAAGGATATACAGATCAAAGTTCAGTAAAAATACTTTTGAATAGCTAGTTTTTCTCAGGTGTCCCCAAAGTGGGCAGTAGAAAACAGCTTTAAAGTATTTGTAACTGATTCTTTACAGGTATTAAATAAAAATGGTAGATTATAAACTGAGAAAGAAGACTCTTTAACATGTGTTTATAGTACATTCATAGCCCATTCTGCAGAACTCTGGTTTTTTTTCTACTGTAAGCAAACTGGTTTGGGACAGTTTTTGTAATCCTTCTTACAAAACACTCTGTTAGTATTTCCTCTTTACTAATTTTTTCTTCTTTAACGTGAAGTGTGTGCTATAACTAGTTATATAGTTCCCAGAGAGTAAATAACTTTGCAGGAGGCAGAGCCACTGAATCACAAGTGGGCAAATAATCTTCTATTTATTATCCACTGATTACTATTGTGAAACCCATCATGATCATAGTTAAAGCTGTTTCTAAGTTGTTTCCATTGGTTTGGCAGACTTAAGTGTTGTATTTTCAATGTGGATAGCTTCTCCTGAAGTGGAAGAGACCTTAGATTTCCTCTGCTGATGGATTTCTATTTTCTTGTGGAGCCATACCAGCTTCAGTAGGTTCTGGATGTTCAGAGATGTCTTTGTGGAACAGCATGTGAAATGGGCTCCTAACTGACCAGAGCACATCAGTAGTGGTTTCTGTGGGGAGAAAGAAAACTTTGGAGACAAAGAAAACTTGAAATAATTCAAGCTGAACTGGAAAGTTTCATTTCAAAAACAGGTTTAAGGTTTATATCGCTTAAATGTACGTATTTTTGTCATAAGATAAATGCATTCAAAATACAGGACAAAATCCCTGAAATAATTACTAGATTTAACTTAGAATTTCTAAAATATAAAATTATAAATATGCCTGGGAAATACTTTTTAGCTGTTTAGGTCTGGCTTTAGTAATTGAATTTGCTAATACTGCATACACATTTAAGCATTGAAACCTTGGCTAAACAAGCCCTAGAAAATGTCCACATAGGACAAGAGCTTTTCCCCTTGATGTCTGCAATACACAGGAAGGAAAACAAGATAGGGCTGCTTTTTACATTAGTGGATTTCCACTTGATGATATAAATGGATTAGTATCATAACAAAGCACATACATTAAAATGTTTGCTAATACATCAGTACTTGATATAGATCAGATTTCTTCAGTAACCTGACTTCAGACAAAATGGATGCTGTATTTGTTTATTTCTTTCCACATATTATTCCAGAGGCAATGAGCCGAGTTCAAGCCACTACGGACTACTTAGGGCCTGACTGCCGGTATCTTAACTTCAAAACAGGGGAGGAGATCATGGTATACTCCAAACTTTCAAGGGAAAATGAAAACTTGTGGACAGGAAGTGTAAGTACTTCCATCTGAAAGACTTTCCCCATAAATCTTTGAGATATAATAGTAGCATAACAACTGCAGTCTACTTGCTTCTAAGGATCTTCTATCACTTTTGGAATATTAACCAGTCATGGATCAATACAGTACTTGGGAGATGGGTCATTGTTACTACCTTTATATAGAAAGAGAAAATCAAATCTTGGCAAAGATCACTCATAGAGAAACAAAGTCAAGATCAGAATACAAGTTTCCTGTTTCCTTCATCTTATCATTTGCCTGTAATGATTTCATCTGGTTCCCTTGAAAACACTCAGGTTTATCAGGTCAGGTTCCTACCTACAGGTCTGTGGGTAAGACATCCAGTATTGGGACCTGACTTCACAGTCCAGTGCTTAAGGAAAGCTCCCAGAGAAGATGTCATGCATATTTAATGACTTGGAACAAGTGTCAATGAAGTTAGAACAATCATTTAAGAAGGAATGGATGCATTGATCCAAATCAAGTTTTACTGCTAGTAAAACTGTGTAAGTGCTTCAAAACTACAAGATACTAGCAAATTTTTGGTTGGTTTTTTTTCTGCAAATAATCTGTCACATCTATTGTTTAACAGTGAAATTCTGTCTCCCTTTTTTTTTCATCCAGGGGTATCTTTGCAGGTACCTCACTATTCCTTGCTTTCCAAGATATATCCCTCCAATAGAGGCTTTCTGCAATGGTTTGATGTAAAGCTAGCAGTGGTTTCTCGGCCAGAGGGACTCCATTCTTTTGGGCACTATCATTAATTTATTTTCTCTAGTGTTGCCACCTTCATTGTAATTTTCTCTTGAGCTGCAGCTGGCCTCATATCTGAATTTCATATCCTACTTTTCTTGTAACTTATTATGGGTCATTAGTCATTAAGGCATGGCTTTTTTCCCATTTGAGACAATGGGAAATTTGCAGCCAATTTTAGTAGGAGCTGGCTGTGACCATCAGTGCACACAGCACTGTCTTCAGCTGAAGCAGTTTTAAGGCTACTGCCTTGGTTCTGCACAAATACATGTTCATAAAAATAATACAGAACATAATCGTATGGAGTAATACACTTCCCCTTGCTCTCTGAAATGGCAAGTGCAACACTTCCGTGAAGGAAAAATAAACCAATCTTTTGACAAAACAGAATGAAGGAGATAGGGGGCACTTATATAAACTTATTGTTCATCCATACTTTTCCAGCACATATGCAAGTACCTAAGATATATATCACTGAAGTTTAAATGCTCTTATTAGTTTTATATTTTTTACAGAAAGGAAAGGATTTTGGATATTTCCCAAGAGATGCTGTGAAAGTTGAGGAAGTTTTAATTGGAGAAGAAGTTGAAGTGCTCACTAAGGTAAACCAACATCACCAGATTTTCCAATGTAGTTTACAACAATCAAAAATCTAATAGCCAGTTAGAAATTCAACTGTTGATGGATATTTTATTTCAGATAATTCAAAACGTGTTTTTATTATTGTTCCATTTGTGTGTTTATTCTCCTCTGAAGTAATTTCTATATAATTAAAGATATAGAACCTTTAGGAATAATGTAATTAATTACAGTTCTTTGTGTAAAGTTGTAACAGAAAGAATGACGATATATATTGCTGTGCTACACAGTGATATAGGAAATTACACATTAGAACATTTTAAAAGTTAATATTATTCTTTTAGGAAACTGATTTCCTTTGTCTTCATGAAGATAAGTACACTTTTGAAAATGAAGATAACACATTGTATGATCACAACAAAGAAAGTCCATATTCATTGTCTGATGCAGAACCAAAGCTGCAAGAAAATGAACTCTTAAAACATACAAGAGACTCCATAGAAAGTGAAGAAAGAACTGAATCAGTTTCTGAAAATGACTCAGAGGAATCTTGCACTCAGGAGTCTGTAAACAAAAAGTTGGTTACAAAAGATGATACTGAAGAGCCACAAAGGCAAAACAGTCTCCCACTAGAACCTGTTCAAACTCAGTCCAGTTGGATTTCAGGATGGTTCACCACAGAAAGTGAAAATTATGAAGAGCCCTTAAAAGTCATTACTGAATCTGCAGAAGAAAACAAATACCAAGACAGAAAAATAGAGGTAACAGCTGAAAATGATTTACAGGAGTCAAATGATAAGGAGGAACAAGAACCCCCTGCATCTGGCTGGTTTCAAGGTGGACTGACAAACTTTCTGTATTTTGGTGAAGAGAATGAAGATGTTGATTTGGCATCAGAAAAAAATGATCCACAAATCCATGATGTTTCTGGTGTGCCTGAGCATTCTAATACTGAACCGGAAACAACAGTCACTGAGGTACTGTCAGAAAAAGAAAAGAGTGAAAGCCAAAAATCCCAATCAAACTGGTTTAATTTGGGTTTAAGTGATGTTCTTAATTTTGGCCATGCTGATGAAGCTACAATTGCTACAGAGGACCAGAGAAGCAAAGAAACAATGGATCAAGCAAATAAGAAGGAGGAAGAGCAGACCTTAGACCAGAAAGAATTACGTATGGACAAAGAATCAAAGGAAACAGTTAAGGCAGTGACAGATGAAGACAATGAAGAGAATTATGCACAAATAACAGATTCAAACGGTAACAGGCCAAGTCCTGGGGAGATACCAGCAAGTGTTCATACTCTTAATGACACCAAAACCACCTCAAGTAGCACAGAATCACCTTTTGATATACTAACATGTGACAAAGAGAAACCGACTGACCCTTACAGTTCAGAAGAAGACTTGGTATCAGAAAGCCAAGTGCTGAAAAACACTGAAGCTGAAAAGAAAAATCAGGAGTCAGAAAGGAGACGTGGCCAATCAGGTGGGTATACAAATATCTATAATAGTTTTATTAATTACAATATGGACAAACATGATAATCAACAGGGACATGAATCAATTGCATCAAATTTCTTCTTCTCATAACCCACCTCCGAATTGTGATCCCTCAGACATAAAAAATACAGGAGAAAAGCCTGACATATCTGAAGAACAGAGCCATTGCTTCTCTTTTAGTCATTCTGCGGAGATACTGAAGTTTCAGACTTCAACAACCAAAGAAGGACAAGTGCAGACTTATGGGGAATTATCAGGAACTGCAAATAATCGTCTGGGCATCAAGAAGACCTCATGTGGCAGTGAACTAAGTCGTAGTCTGGAAACACCTGAGAAAGACAAACTAGTCAGAGGTTTTGATGCAGAAAAAAATTCAGCATCTAAAAGCCATTTCAAAATGGATAGTAATGTAAAAGATGAAATTCACAAATAAGAGAATAAAAACGTCCCACAGGGCTTTTATGAAAACAGCATCAAATATTTCAGTCAGGATATTTTTAATGAAGAACATAATCAGAAAGCTGGGGAGTCCCAACCCAGAGAAACAACCTTTCTCTCCTCACCCCTCATCCAATGGCCTCAGTTTAACAGGTACCAAAACTTCCAAAGAAACTGGCCATTTGGAAGACATATGGAGTTTCAGAATGGAAGGTAAGAACTGCTAGCTGAGAAGAACTAAGCTTCCATCATAAAAAAAGGCCTTGGTAAGCCTTGATAAAATACCATAGGGAAAAGAAACTGAAGGCACTTCAAATCAGAAGGCTAAACATAACACAGCAGGTAACAGTAATGCAAATACCTCCAAAGAGAATGATCTTTCCTTGTCAGCTGGCAGTGCAAAGTAACAAACAGTGCCGTGGAGAAAAAAACTCCAACAAAATCTACCAAACGAGTAGAAGATTGGACAATTCTTGATGCTCTTGCTTATAGCTTGTCAGAGAGAAGCAACAAACTGAACTAATTCCTGTAAATGTGCAACATCACCAGGAAGGTGGAGGAGAACTAACACAGGAAGATTCATGTTCCCAGCATCAGCTTCTGGTACCAGAGAATGGACAGTCTTAATCTAGATCTCAGAAAGAAATATAAAAATCACCTGTGATATAGTAAAATAAAATATGAATCCACATCCTCAGATTTCGGCCTATCAATTCAAACCACCATGACAGTGCAAGATACAAAAGCAAAGAAAACGAATCTGAGTTTTGAAAGGCATCATCAAACACACTTCAAAAGACAAAGTAATACCAGTCTTCAGCTGAATCCAAGTCCAAATAAGTATTTATAGAGAAAATTTATTGAGAATAAAAGCAACAGTCATGTGATATTAGTCTGAACAAGTGTAAACTTTTACCCTGGGAGCCCTCTAAAATAGAAGACATTTTTAAAGAAAAAAAAATAGACAGTTAGTGTCTTCTAGAGCCATCTAATTAAAAAGCCAGAGTGCTATTTAAAAAACTGGATTAATTAAATCCTGGCAACCTGGGATTGCTCATAAAACTGGCTGATAGAATAGATGTTGAAAAAGAAGATACTGTTTTAACTGAAAGGATGAATAATGCTGAACAAAAAAATGCTGCTACTAAAATTAGTTAGGAGAAGAAAAAAGAAAGATTCTGAAAATAAGAGTCAAAATCCAGAAGTACAAATAATAGCAATTATATTCTAACAAAAAGGGTTTCAGTAGTATTTTTACTGGATCATCACGGTTCTTTGCAAATACATTTAGTAAAACTAAGCCTGTCAAAAAAAGTCTAAGTCTATATGTTTGGTCAAAAAACCCCAAAGGAAAATAGGTGACATTAGGACTAGTACACTTGAATACTGCACAGAAGAATGAGAGGGAGTTAAAAGGAAAAGAATCTGAACAATGTAAGATACTACTAAATATAGAGAAGGTGCAGAAAAAAGCAAAACCAGGCAAATACTGTATGAGAAACAGATTACCAAACCCATTAATTACATTTCAACAATTTTATTTCAATCAAAACAAGATATTAAGCAACCCTTAGAGTATCTCTGTGATGGAAGCAAACTGCTGCAGCAGCACCAGCAATTTGAAAAGATTCATCCTGAAATCACAGCTTACTCAACTAAAGATAATGCTATGTGGAGGGAACAGGTCATTGTGTCTGCACAAAAGGGGCACAATTTGGACACTGAGCAGGGAAAATACACAGAAAAAAGAAATGTTCTTCTAGAGCTGCCAGAGCTTTTGTCTGCTATAACAATTAAGTGTGCTGCCCAAACTGCAGCTAGAGTTACTAGAGTAATGTTTCACTAACAGAGAGTTAGCAAGAACAAAATATCCTTTGTTTGCAGAAAGAAAATACAACAGATACAACACTGTCTCCTTCTGGTGATTTAAAATGAAGAGGTAGTGAGCCTAACTCATACCAGTTAATGACTGATTTATGATATTTCGAGGATCTGATAATACAAGTTGAGTTAATATAATGGTAACAGTTTAAGAGCAAATTACTCATCTTGAATTTGGACTACTGGACTATTTGTGATGTGTATCTTTGGCCAGTACTGTCTTGAAGCATATAATAAAATTAAACAATTTGTAATTCTTTTTCTTTGTGGGTAAGCACAGTGTGGGTTTCTTTGAAAGCAGTATTTTATTGGCTTTAGGCAATTTACTCCAAGTCACTAAAACTGGGGCAGCCAGATGCCTTCAGACATACTTCTGCATGAACATGCCTGTGGTTTCTTGTATTTTGCAGTGAACCTTGATATCTTATGGGAATTTGTTAATCTTTAATCCTACATGGCATTTTTATCTGTTCTCCTTCTAAAGCTTACCCCACATGTATTTGGATATAAGAAAGAAATCTTCTAATCCTGAGCAGGGAATCTGTAGACTAACTATCAAGATCAAACATATTTTTTCCTGAACATTGATTTTTAACTACTTTACTACAGCATAAGTTTTGTTTAAAGCTCTATCCTTCAAATTCTCAGATCATTATTTGTATAGTGTTTCTTAAATCATAGATCTGTAGCACATTTACTCTAATGTGATACTCTAGTGTTTGGCTTTAAGTTGAGAAAAGTAAAAATTAAAAAATTAAAATCCCTGTAGAGGTTAATATCTTACAGGAGTAAGTTGAATCCTCTAAAAATAACCACAATTTCCCTTCACAATTATGTGCAGAAGGCAGAAGAAAGCTACTAGAAGAAACACCAGAGAAGGAACATGAAATGAATGTAGCTGTACACAGTAGACACAACAGTGATCAAGATTCAAAAGCAACAGCCATTGCTTCAGTAAACTCTGAAATAAAAATGGACTATTCAGTAGCTGACTCTGAAGTTGGTGTCAAAAAGTCTTTCTCTGATGCCATCCAGAACTATGTTCCAAATAATGGTAAGTTTCTTAATTTTAAGGAGAATAAATTTGCAATCTCAAAATACTCCAAAAACCAACAAAACCAGTTGGAATTATATGAAGTTGACAATAGTAATATAAAACCTGTTGTTTTATTCCTTATGATCAAACCAGAAGGAGGCTGGATAGATCAGATACTTCTGTGCTTGAATGCTCTTGAGATCAGAGAAGGAATAAAATCTGCATCGTCAGCAGTGATGATTATCATCAAAACGGTAAGACTTCTTTTTGTGATATAACATTAACATTAGTGCAAATTTAGGCCAGCTACAAGTTATGTTCTGCAATGAAACTCCTAAAAAAAAAAATCCTTTTAAATAAACCCTCTGCAGTTCCCTTGCTTCCAGGGTAATCTGATGCCAAATGAGACAGAGAGCACAAGAAAATATCAGGTCAGCTGCTCATCATCTACCTCTTTGTAGTGCAGAATCTGATGAACTTAGGGTGTGAGGTTTTGTGGGGTTTTTTAACAGCCAGGAAACACCTGAGTCGTGTTTCTAAATTTTGTTTGGTTTTGTTTCTTTGTGGTTTTCTGAATGAAACTAATAGCTCCCTCTAGTTCTCAGAACCGTACGCTTTAAATTTGCTTGGACTTAAAAAACTTGGGTTATGATGAGTAAAATAACCAGAATACTTCCATTGTTTTTAAAGCGTATTTTCAAAGCTTTGATTCACAAATCTTCCCCTAGTTCGTAATTGCATTAAAAATACTTTTCTAAGCAAATACATAAAATAGAAAGTGGGG
The DNA here is from genome assembly GCA_013399875.1 of Gymnorhina tibicen. Classification (NCBI taxonomy): domain Eukaryota; kingdom Metazoa; phylum Chordata; class Aves; order Passeriformes; family Artamidae; genus Gymnorhina; species Gymnorhina tibicen. The sequence goes on along the minus strand of VXAZ01000687.1, from coordinate 8,275 downwards.
GTATTATTGCTATGGGGGTGTCTTAAACATCAAAACGTAGAGCAGAATGAAGATGAACCTTAAGGGGCACAACTGCACAAGAAACAACGCTGCCAGAGCAACGCAAGAAAAGGTAGATGTTGTTGCACTGTCTCCTCTAAATAAAACAGTAGCAGCAGGTAAAGTGCCATATGGTAAACTTCATTTGATGCTTCGGTTGAACTTTGTTTAGACTGGGTAACTGAAGTTTACGAACCACATAGATTTTTTCCTAATTTCCACTGTACGTATATAGAATATGGTTAAATTGTAGTCTAGGATGATGAAAACTGAAGGGCTTTGTCCCTCGTGACCCAGGCTGGATTGCAACTCACTGACAGCTCACTGCTACGGCCAAACTCGTTCTGGTACTGTTTGATACAGCTAAAAAAGCTTAAAAAAGGCACTTCCACCTATCCCGGTCCCTTAGGTGCTTTGCAGGCAAGTCACTCACCTTGGATGTGAAAGTTGTTAGCACACGTTAAAAAAAAAGAAAGTAGTTAAATAACAAAACCCAAAGCAAAAAAAATTAGAGTTAATCTTAGTGAACGAGACGAGGAAGAATCCTTTGCTATGTGGCATTGCATCTGCCCTTACATCTGGCATCAGCAGCCCGGCAGGACCATTTTTAGCACAGGCACTTGGCAGAGCTCCGGCCCGCCCAGCCCTGCGCAGCCGGGCTCGCACCGGGCCCTGCGCACCCGGGACCCACCTGCGGCCCGGCCCTCCCCGCCCCGCCGG